>SADC01000028.1:0-271804 GCA_004194705.1 Ditylenchus dipsaci | reverse complement strand
AAAGAATGGCAGCATGATGGAGGTGCAGATTGTATTATTGCAAAGCACGCCAAAGAATTGCGATCAGAAGATAAGCGTGTGGCCCGTCAGAGAACAACAATTGCAAGAAGCTATCGTCAAGATAGAGTTTTTTTGAATATCTAGAAAACAATCAGAGTTGACGTTGTTAGATCGGTATTGAGTGAACTATTATGTTGATTTCTCTTTGAATAAATGTCATTTAAGTCTCTCGAACATCCTTTGAATTTTAGTGGTCACTGTGTTTAAATTAGTATCTTGATGATACCAGCACGAACGATTTGTCTCATATGATGGTTTAAATAAAATTTAGTGACGATAATTTGTACTAAGATATGAACTGGGGATCAAAATATATTTTGAGAAGAATTAGTGTTAGCTAAGTAACAAAGGCTAAAAATAAGTGAAATAGATACCGTATTTCCTCTAATAACTCACCCGGGTGAGTTATTTTTTGGATCGCTGAAAATTGGAAAAATTTGAGGTCGATCTCGAGATTTTTGGGTGAAAATATTAAATTTAAAAACTGGAATCGGTAGAGCTCGTGAGAATTAAGAAAACGCAATAAACAGCTTTGCAAAATATTTGTTCCGAGCTGAGATATAGGCCCTCAAAGTTGAGGGGGGTGAGTTATTAGAGGAAATACGGTAGCTGTTTCCACAAAGACATGTCCGATACCAGATATTTCCAAAATTGATTAGTTTCACAACAATTTGTTACAACACAATTTTTGTCATGAAACGATTTTGCCATTTTAATTTTTTTCGAAAAGACTTTTATTTATAATGATGGATTTTCCTAAAAGTGTTATTCGAAATGTAGGTGAGCCTTTATAACAGTAAAATTCCATTTTGTAGGGTGTTTTTTTTATTTCTCGTAAAATCGCCCGAATGGCATTGTTTTACTTACAAACTATTTTTAGATTTTCTGAAGTAGTGCATGTGAAAGTTTTGTGAAGCCAAAACATAATGAAAAATTTTGCCCAGGTGGACATCCAGATTGACCACTTGTATCCGGATATGTAGTTAGTTTTGTTTATTTGAACCTGTCTTTGGGATTCTTTAGTCTGAATTTTTAAGTCTGAACCAACCAAATCAAGTGGTCGTCCATTTGGATAAAAAAAATCAAATTTTTTTTCATCTTTTCAATTTTTACAACGGTACCACTTATACTACCTGAGTTCTTCAACCTGGCTACGACTACCTGGGTTCAACAAAACCAAATGGTCGTCCACTTGGAGCAAAAAATTTTTTTTACGTTTATCATGCTCCAAAAAACATTTTCTGGACTAATTCGGGCCTGCTAAAGATGTTTGATAATAGTAAAATAAGGTTTTGTATGGTATTTGTTGAGTGTTGGGAGACAATTGATTTTACAAAATCTCGATTGCACCAAAACTCAAAAAATACCCGCGAAAACGGCGTTTTACAATTAACAAACCATCTTCAGCATGCCCGAATTAGTCCAGAAAATTTAAAAAATAGGGGTTCGTTATATCGAGCGGCGCGGGTCTTTTTGCCAAAACAGTTGCCATTAAAAAAAAACGACCGGTAAAATCGGAATCTTGCGATATTTTGCACTAGACTAACCAAAGATATCTGGAAAAAGATTTAAAAAATCCAGGTAAAAAAAGTGTCGGACCCTGGGCGGGAACGTACTTTTGGGGGTTCGTTATATCGAGCGTCGACTGTACCAAAATACTTATTTGTAGTACAAAATACTTAATTCTAGTACCAAAATTTTCATATTTTTGAACTTTTCTCTTTTTCTCCTCACTTTGTAGGTACGCTTTTGAAATTTAAACGTTTCCTAAGGGGGTTTAAAGGTTTAAACGTTTCCTAAGTAATTTTTCATATATGCATTAAATTTATACGCCAGAAACGATAAAAAAAGTTGTTTCCTAACAATTTCCGCACTAAAAAGTTAAGTTATCAACAAAAAGTTAGTTGCCAATGATTGACCAACTGCCTTGGTCCCCAAGGTAATTAAACCAAAAAGGGTACCTATACATCTTTAAAAAACCAAAAAAGATGGAATTTGAACATAGTTTTGTTAGCTGGGGCCTACCGCATAAAGAAACTCTGGTATGCATATTGTTTTTATGCATCCAGAGTTACTCCGAGTGATTGGTGTCTTGGTGATTGGTGGTTAGAGATGCGCGCACTCACTTACCTTAGACATGATTCCGAGAGAGACTCTTAATCATATATGCATTAAAGACTCTTTTTGCCCAGCTCCAGTGACGAAAACGTGGTAAGATACCTTAATATACGATATTTTACCTTGGGGGCCAAGGAAGTTGGTCAATCTTTGGTAGCCAATTTTTTTTGAGAACTTCACTTTTTAGTGCGGAAATTGTTATGGCTCTATCACAATTGAAGGTGTAAATGTAAATGTAAGTGTAAGTGTAAATGTTTTTGGTATTGTGAAGACACCTTACATTTACACTTACATTTACACTTACACTTACACTTACATTTACACTTACCCCTTCACAATACAAATGTAAATGTAAATGCAAATATTTTACTTATTAATTTTTATTGCTAAAATCCTGCTTATTTATCAACAAATATATATTGATGGTTGATGGTTGATGGTTGAATATATATTGATGGTTGATGAGATTTACAAGCGAATCCAGAACGCAGAGCAGCCGAAAACTCTCTTGGAATTCAAAAAAGACATCAACAAAATTTGTAGTGAGTATGAAGAGTGGCTTGTCAACCGAGAATAGTTCATTAGTATTTCAGATAAAAATATCGATATTTGTTTTTAAAAATCCATATTTGTTTTTAAAAATCCATATTTGTTAAAAAAAACACATATTTAGCAATAAAAACGAAAATAAGTGAAAACTTTGCATTTACACTTACATTGGTATTGTGAAACCGTAAGTGTAAATGTAAGTGTAAGTGTAAATGTTTTTGGTATTGTGAAGACACCTTACATTTACACTTACATTTACATTTACACCTTCAATTGTGATAGAGCCATTAGGAAACAACTTTTTTTATCTTTTCTGGCGTATAAAATTACTTACGAGGCGTTTAAACCATATTTACAGTTAACCAAAAAAAGCCCCCCCCCCTCAAGCGCACAATTACCGCAGCAGGGGCCTATCTCACTAATTGAAGATTGGAAAATTTTCCATGGAAATTGGAAAATAGAAAATGGAAAGTGGAAAATGGAAAGTTTGTGTCTCACTAAACGAAAAATGGAAATGGAAAGTGGAAATGGAAAGTGGAGATTTCCAATTTTCTGTCTCACTAAAATATTTTCCACTTTCCATTTTCCATTGGAAAATTTCCAGTTTTCCACTTGAAAATGGAAAATTTTCCATAAAATAAATTTTACATGAAAAATCGATTTAAGTCATTTTTTGGCCCAGTAATCAGGATGCAAATATATGATCGACCAAAATAAGTATTAATAATAAATTACCACCCACCCTAACCCCAATCCACCCTAACCCGATTCCTGAGTAGGTACCTCCTGGTCAGGTGGGTGTCCATCTGGATGGCCTAAAAATGGAAGTAAAAATAAAATTTACACTTAGTGTGGCTCGAACCAGTAACCTCGGTGACGGCAACCTCTCCCCAGCAAGCCCTCCCAATTTAGACCAGGTGGTAGTCAACCAGGTAATCGACCACTTGGATCAAAAAATTTTTACGTTTTGGGGTTCCAAAACCTGATTTCTGGACTAATTCGAGCATGCTGAAGATGGTTTGACAGTGGTAAAATTACGTTTTATCGAGAAATTTTTGAGTTATCGCTAACGATTGATTTTGATAAATCAAGAATTAGCAATAACTCAAAAATTTCTCGATAAAATGTAATTTTACCACTGTCAAACCATCTTCAGCATGCTCGAATTAGTGCAGAAAAATTGTTTTAAAAACCCGAAAACGTAAAAAAAAAATTTTGATCCAAGTGGTCGACTACTTGGTTTGGTGCATGGATTCTCAGGGGCGATGTAGAAGTTGCTGGTTCGAATCCACCTGGCTGCATACCTTATTTTTTACCACATTTTTAATGGGTTTCTAATCTCTCAAAATTTTAGTTATTCAAAATTAGTGAAAAAATGTTTAAAATTTGATCCAAGTGGACGACCACTTGGTTTGGTAAATGTTTTGTACCGTATTTCCTCTAATAAGCGCCCCCGCTCTAATAAGCGCCCCCCTCGACTTTGAGGGTCTGGATCTCAGTGTAGAAGCGATATTTTGCAAAGCTGTTTGATACGTTTTCTTAACTCCCACGAGCTCTACCGATTCCACTTTTTAGATTTTGGTTGAGCACCCAAAAATCTCGAAATCGAATTCCAAATTTTCCGATTTTTGGGGGTTTGAAAAATAAGCGCCCCGGGGCGCTTATTAGAGGAAATACGGTATGTATTATTTGGTATTATTTGTATTATCAAACCATCTTCAGAGTAAAATTTTGGTATGATACCATGGTTTGATATCCCATGTGAAAAAATAATAAATTTCGGGTTTTGAGTCAGATGACCCTCAGGATATGTACCTACCCCGATATGGGTGTGTGCTTACTGAAATCGCCATTTTGGTATTGACCAACCGTGTTCAGCACACGATTTTAGGTGAGATAGGATGGTTTTCTGTCTTACTTTAAAAAAATTTCAATTTTCCAAAAATTTGTAGACCGTAGCCTTAGTCATCAATTTTCCTGGAAAATTTTCCAATTTTCCACTTTCCATTTTCCACTTTCAAATAGTGAGACAGAAGCGAAAATTTTCCATGGAAATTTTCCATTTTCCACTTTCCATTTCCAATTTTCCATTTTCCAAAATGTTAGTGAGACAGAAAATGACTTCCATTTTCCACTTTCCATTTTCCATTTTCCAATCTTCAATTAGTGAGATAGGCCTCAGGAGTTCTGCTGGATGCTCCATGCAACAATATAACCAGGTGGTCGTCCACTTCGTTCTTATTTTTTTGCAGAAATTGTTTGCTGTAGTAATTCGAGCGTTCCAAGGATTATTTGACGGTAGTAAAATATTTTTTGTCAAGTATTTTTCGAGCTTTTGTAATTCCGCTCATATGACTGAAACTGAGACGAGTTAGTACCAGGGTGGTTCTTGAAAATTATCCATATGGTATTATCAGCCGGCTGATTTCAGCCGGCTGACGGCTGAGTTGAAATTTTGACCCGGCTGAGGCTAAGGAAAATATTTGGAAGTCATAACCGAGTAAAACCGAGTAGCGCCGAATTTTCGATGTTATTAAACCAGAATCCTTGTGCAATTTTAGCTTAGAAAAATAGTCTGTTTCGACCTGTGAAAAACTACTCAGGTGGATATTCTCCTGACTCCTGATATTCACCTGACCAGGTGCTACCTAACCCTGGTCGTGCGATTTGAGTGGGTGAAATGTCAAATTTTCACCTCACAAACAAAATTCGGTATTATTCCATTGTACCTCCTACCTCCACCCCCCCCCCAAAAAAGCTATTCCAGTGTAACCACCCCCCCCATCCCCAAAAGTAGGACCTATTCCATGGTAACGCCTCCCACTCAAAACCAACTTTTTTATAAGTACTTAAAGGGGCATACCAGCGCCTTACACGGTCAATTTCAAATTTGCAAAAGGCGGGGACCAGCCATATTCAAACGAGAATTATTTTTAAATTCAAATTTGTTATTCTGTAAAGAGCAATAAGTTATGAAAAGCACAGTGTCAGCCTAATGACATGGGTGGCTCAGTGGTAATGTGTTGATGAAGTCCAAAACATGGATGGCTTCGGTTCTAAACATCATGCATAGCTTTTTATATAAAAATGACAAATTGTATTTAAAATGGGTATATTTAAAATTGGCCATAGAATGTGAAAAATGGCCATAGAATATTTAATTTTGGCCATAGATTTGTGTTGGCTATAGAATATTGAAAAATGGCCATAGAATATTGAAAAATGGCCATAGATTTTTGAAAATGGCCATAGATTTCTGAAAATTGGCCATAGATTTTCTGAATTTTATCCATACTCGCTCGAAATCATGTTTCAACCACTTTTTAAGATGCTCTTGGGCTGAAACATCCTGAAAAAATGTTTTAAGGGTGTCGATGACACTTTAACAGAAAAAAAAAAATCTGTAATTTTTCCGACATTGGTCGCTCAGGGCAAAAAGTCAAATTTCGGTCAAAAAAAAATTCTCGGAAAATTGTCATCGACACCCTTAAAACATCTTTTCAGGATGTTTCAGGTTCAAGAGCATCTTAAAAGTGGTTGAAACATGATTTCGAGCGAGTATGGTTAAAATTTAGAGATCTATGGCCAATTTTCAGAAATCTATGGCCATTTTTGAAAGTCTATGGCCATTTTTCAATATTCTATGGCCAAAAAAATCTATGGCAAATTTAAATATGGGTAATATTTAATTCTGTCCCCAAATTTCTGAAAAATGTCCCCAAATTCACTGAAAAAATGTCCCCAAATGTGAAATGTCCCCAAATTGCTGAAAAAATGTCCCAAATTGCTGAAAAATGTCTCCAAATATTCTGAAATATGTCCCCAAATTTTTTATTTTTCCCTATTTTTCATAATATCAGCTTTAAAGTGTATTTTTGATGCTTTTTCTTTTACAGATGTCACTGCAACTGATTGAAGAGCCGAATAAACGTGGAATCGAATCAATTAGGTAGCATGAATTGGTTATAGTCATTGAAGTTTTTACTGTTAATTGCTAGGAGCCGGCCATCTGTCCTAGATTTCGCCAGAAGTCTTCAAAAGGGGCTTATCAGTTGGAGCAAGAGAAACGTCCGTTTTTCAGAAGCTGCAGAACAATCTCTTATCCGCGCCATGCTATTGCTGAGCCGCTGGAAAAAGAGAAAAAGAGGACGTCCAAGTCAAGGATAGAGTGAATTAATATTTCGCCGTTGCACATTGTTATTTGTGGGAGTGTGTTAGAATAAATTTTGTTGCAATCAAGATTTGTGTTGACAAATTAATGCGTATGGATTCTAGTACTACATTTAGTGTAGTATGACTGGAATGCGGTGATGGCTATGATTGTAATGACTGGTAGGCGGAATTGGTGCTGTTGGCATAAGCATTTTAACGTAAAAACCACACTCAGCATCAAAAAATTACACTTAAAGCTAATAATATGAAAAATAGGGAAAAATAAAAATTTGGGGACATATTTCAGAATATTTGGGGACATTTTTCAGAAATTTGGGGACATTTTTCAGCAATTTGGGGACATTTTTCAGCAATTTGGGGACATTTCACATTTGGGGACATTTTCAGCATTTGGGACATTTTTCAGAAATTTGGGGACAAAATTAATTACCACCTTTAAATATTCTATGGCCATTTTTCACAATTCTATGGCAAAATTAAATACCACCCTTTAAAAATAATTCTCGTTTAAATATGCCTGGTCCCCGCCTTTTGAAAATTTGAAATTGCCCGTGAAAACGCGCTGGTATGCCCCTTTAAAACCATTTTAAAAGGGGCATGCCCGTGCGTTTCAAAAACTTAAGGCGGGGACCAGCAATTTTTTTTTAATCGCTCTATTTTTCACTCGTTTTGCGTCAAATCTAATATAATGACCCTATACTACTATTAAAGACTAGGCAAAAAACTTAAAAAATCTGAATGCGTATGCATGTAAAACTTGATCGAGAAGAGAGAAAAAGCGCTGGTCCCCGCTTTTCTCCGTGTCGGTCACGGGCATGTCCCTTTAAGTAATAATTTTGCCATAAAAAGACCAGAAAAACATTTTTAAGAGGGTTAAGGGGTTGTATTGGGAGGGGAAAGGACAAACCAAGGGCCACTTCTATAGAGCCTATAATTACCAAAGAGTATTAGAGAGTATTAATTCTCTAAGCGTTGAAGGCCCTTACAAACCCAGGGACTTGTGGTACAGGCAAAAGTATAAGTACTTTCAGGGGATCAGGGCGATCAGCCGGGTGGATCCCAAGCATAGTGACCGCGCCGTCTCTGGGTACGGACCGTCTTCCGTCCGGCGGGGCCGGCATTGACTAGACGGTTACGGCCGGTGATGATGCTGGACGGCAATGGACGGCGGCCGAAGGTTTCCGAATTTTTTTCAGAGGATGGGAAAGTGTATGGCCGGCATCCTTGAACAAATTTAGGACGGGACGCCGGTCGGCCGGTGGAAAAATAAAAGTGAGGACGGCCGGCGGACGGCCGGCGCTAATCATAGGCGGCGGACTGATAAGTAAAACTGGCTTACACTGGAATAGCTTTTTTTGGGGGGTGGGGAGATATACAATGGAATAGCGGCCAAAATTCCTTACACAGTTTTGACTTGAAAAATTAAAATTCAACTGATTGATTTCCATTTGAACAACTTTAAATTTTTTAAGCAATCCAGGTGTATATCAACATGACCCAGAGTTTCATACCCAAGTTGAGGGGGCGAAGAGGAAAAATCTCAATTTAAGTCCTTCTAAACAGAATTCTTCACCGATTTTTGACTAAAAAGGGTGCCATGGCATTTCGTCCAAAATCAGTTCGTCCAAAGTCAGTTCGTCCAAAGACAATTCGTCCAAAATTCAGTTCGTCCAAAAGTCAATTCGTCCAAAATGCATTTCGTCCAAAATGCAATTCGTCCAAAATGCAATTCGTCCAAAATGCAATTCGTCCAAATGCAATTCGTCCAAAATGCAATTCGTCCAAATGCAGTTCGTCAAAATTCAATTCGTCAAATTTTAATTTCAAGTCAAAATGTTTGCGAGAGAACCATTTTAACGATGACAGCATGACTTCAACCGCTCAGAACCTGTGCCAGAGTGGCCCATAACCAAAATAAATCTGGTTTTGGGGGTTTACTAAAGGGGACAGGCTTTTTGCGAAAAACGATATAGCGAACCAGAATCGCAATGAAATCGGGTGAATCGCTCAGAATACTACGAACATCCGAAGCTATCCTAAAACCACTGCTTAGGACGGTTCGCAGTAGTTTGCAATGTTCGGTGGTCAGATTCTGAGCGATTCATCCCGTCACAGTGCGATTTTGATTAGCTCGATCGTTTTTTTCGCAAAAATTGTCCACCCTTCAGTAAACCCCAAAAACCGTTTTCATTGGTTTTTCATCTCTGTGACATGGGATTTTGGACTCGAGGTGAATAGATCTCAAGTGAATTATCTCTCATAGGTTACAGGTTCGAATCTCGGTGTAACGAAATTTTTTCTGACTGAAATAGTTTTCAATAGAGCTTCAGAGTGGATAGTAAGGCCAGCTAGTATAGTGTGTTTATACCAAGACAGTGATTTATGTGGTTTTTACAATAGAGGACTGCAGTCCTCATTGTGAACACACAAAAATCCACAGCCGTCACTCTGGATTGAAGTCCGCAGTGAGGACTGTGGACTGAACCACTAAACTAAAACCGCTAGAACTAAAATCGCTTCAAATCACTCCAATGAAACAAATCACCCCGAACCAACCAAAATCATTTAAATGACCCAACTACATCCTAAACAACTCAGTGAGAATAGTTAAACTTTTTTGTGGTGACTTGAACTGGATCAAGAGGATCAAGATATCTGGGTGGGTTGGGCTGGTTTTGGCTAATACAAATATTTTTCTCCGGTACAATTTCGGTATACCCCCACACTCAATTTCGGTATACCCACCACTCAATTTCGGTATACCCCACCAGTCTGTTAATAATCGGATGTTTCAGGTTGTTCCAAATTGTACAGTTTTGTATAGAATTAGTAAATTAAGAATGCTGTGGTATACCAAAACTGAGTGGTGGGGGTATACCGAACTTGAGTAGTGGGGGTATACCGAAATTTAGCCAGGTACTATGTACCATCCTGAATGGGTTTTATTTCAAGAATAGGATTTCAGGTATAATCTCCCAGGTAATAAGCCCTGGTTATCACCATCTAACACTTCTTAGGAAGCTAGTTAGCACCATTTGTTATTAGTGCTTCTTTGGTACACTACCTGGTCACCTGGGGGCACTTATGTGAACGATCTGCGACTCCCTACTACTTAGAGACCACTTAGAACGATCTGCGACTCCCTACTACTACTAGTCTACTATACTACTCTCGAGAAAGCGCCATTGAGAAAGATAGCCTGAAACATCCGATTGTTAACAAAGTGGTGGGGGTATACCGAAATTGAGTGGTGGGGGTATACCGAAATTGAGTGGTGGGGGTATACCGAAATTGAGTGGTGGGGGTATACCGAAATTTAGCCTTTCTCTTCCTTTTTTGCGTATTATTTGTCAGGAAGTCATGCATCACACCCAGCTAATTTGACAGAATGTCATTTACAGCTAAAAGCACAAAAACCAAACAACGAAATTTATTGCAAATAACGAGAAACAGACAATTTAATATCATCAAGATACTAGAACAGCCTGAACAGGCGGTCATAGGCATCTGGACGATAGGTAATCTCGCCATTTCCGGAAGTAATGACAGCAGTCTCGCCATGCATTTCAACAGCTTGCCCATTTCAAACTTCGGCTTCTTGATGATCTTAACCTTGCGAATATAGACGTCTTGGAGAGGATAGATTCGGAAACACGACTTCTCAATGTCCTTGCCAATGGAATCCGAATCAGCTTGTTGCACACTTCACGAAGGTCACTCGAAGCAACCTAAAATGTCAAATCAGTCTTATGACGACGAAAGAAATAAAAAGACCTCTTCTGCATGATTTCGACCACTTGGCACGGATAGCGCGAACATGCGACGACTTGGCATAGCTAAACAAGGGTAATACTTCTGAAATAACTTGAGGAATACTAACGGTCTTCTCACTTGATTGGCAGATCTCTTGGTGAATCCAATGCAGAATAGACGCAGAAGATATCCATCAGTGGTCTTCACATCAACATGAGCTTCAATCAAGGTCTAAAGCATGGTATACACAAAACGGACAAAGCGAATGCAACAAACATACATGCACTTTTTGACGATGGAGCAGATCTTGTCACGAGTAAAGCTCATCCCGTGGAAGTTGGTCAAGCACATCTTTCCTTGCACATCCTCGCAGATCAGGCGGAACTTTCTGAAACCGGACTCGGAATTGTTGAGATCGGCAAGTGAGACCCTAAAGATAAAGAAGATAAAGAAGCTAAAGATATATCAGGTGATCAGATGATAGCTTGATGCTTACTCATAGACCGCGCCCCTTCACGAAGTCACTGGCGACTCTGAAACAATCATTTAAAAGGTGAATGGAAATTCAATTTACTTGTTCCCTGAGACTTGTTGACGAATGTCTTCCCAATGGTGCGGTTCGTGAACATAGCCGGAGCTTTGACATCGTACCATTCCCTAAAAAAAGCAAGAAACATAAATAAGAAAAACCTTCCTGCCGCATAAAAGCTTACTTTCGGGTGAACGGATCAACCACCTTCTTCTTATTTCCCTTCTTGCTCATCTTCTTATTTTTGCCGATAGCCATGCTTGCTTTCAACTGCTAAAAACCAATTTATTTTACGAATAGAAACTATGAATTGAAAATATGAAAGCATAAATGAAAACAATAATCGGATAAATGTCTCAATCAAATCTTGATCAAAAGGGTGTTGAGGTCGTAGTCCAAAAGACGTGGTACTTGGTGACTTAAGGAGAAACGGTCAGGTGATATTATTTGGCACTGCCTACATATCGGTACGCAGGTGGAAGTGGATCAATAGAGATTCTGCCGAACTTCATTATGTTCGAATTTGGACGAATTGCGTTTTGGACGAAAATGCATTTGGACGAATTGGCTTTTGGACGAACTGACTTTTGGACGAATTGAATTTTTGGACGAATTGTCTTTGGACGAATTGAATTTTGGACGAACTATATTTTGGACGAATTGACTTTGGACGAACTGAATTTTGGACGAAATGCCATGGCACCCTAAAAAAGTGGGTTGTTTTTTATTTGAGGTAATTTTTACTTTTTTTTTCGTTCATCCAAGGGCATATATACCGGACCAGGCAGGGACGTGTCCAGGGGAGGGCGTTAACCGAGCTATAGCCCCCCCCTGAAATTTTTTTTTGGATGTGTATCTCGGACCAGGTGTTACCACCTGGGTTTTGGGATCTGAGTGCTGAGGTCTTAACGAACCTCATTTCCACACGATTTTACGTATGATAGGACGATTTGTTTTTTAATCTGACTTAATTTCATTTTTTCAGGTCATCCAGGTGGATAATACATCTGGATCTATTTATCTCGATATACATCTAAATATTTAAAAATGAAGACGGCCGTGGAAAATACAGAAGTGCTTAGAAAATGTTAAAAAAGTCAATGAATTGAAGTAGCACTCCTTACCTGGTTCCCCCTTACCTAAAAATGTATCGGAGAACAATGGCTAACACCAAATGCTATCTAGCATACCGTATTTCCTCTAATTGCTCGACATGTCCCAATTGCTCGACACCCCCTACTTTGAGGACCTATGTCTTAGGCCAGATAAATTATTTTGCAAAGCTGTTTATTGAATTTTCTTAACTCCCACGAGCTCTACCGATTCCACTTTTCACATTTTGAATTTTTACCCAAAAATCTTGAGATCGACCTAAATTTTCCTGGCGCCCTTGTTTTGAAACTAGGGTACAATAGCACGGAATTGGACATTTTCAAGTATTTTTTGTTTTAATTTTAGCTCTAGTACTGGGGTTCTAATTATACCTCATTTTTCGGCGTGCGGTCAATTGCTCCACGGTCAATTGATCCACGGTCAATTGGTCCACAGGTCAATTGCTCCACAAAATTATTTTCAAATTAATCCTTTTTGTCTTGTGAAGAACTTCTGTTATTTTAACAGTTTTTCGATAATTCAGCCTTAACCCTACTGGTTAATCCACGCACCAACCAAACCAAGTGGTCATCCCTTTGTTGTTAAATTATTTTAATGTTTTTCGGGTTCTAATACCTGTTTTTTACACTAATTCGAGCATTCTAAAGAGGGTTTGATAATAGTAAAATTCCATTTTGTGGGGTAATTTATAGTTTTGTTAAAATTGCTGGAATGACCCTGAAAGCTGAACTGGTGTTAAGGTAGTAGTACGGTACTAGTACCAAGGCATTGACCAGGTACCGGTGTTCAGGAGTAGAAGTGCCTAGGTAGTGGTGCTTGGGTGGTGGTTGTTTCTAGGTGGTACCCAGGTTGTTTATTAGACCATTTTTCATTGGTAGCTCAATCTTCTGGATATTCCAAGTACCAACAAAAACCGAGTGGTTGGTCAATTTTTTATGTTTTTTAGGTTCAAAAACTGTTTTCTGCATTAATTCGAGCATTCTAAAGATGTTTTGACAGTAGTGAATTCACGTTATACAAGATTTACAAAAACTGTGAAAATAGGCGTTAAGCGAATTTATCGACACCGAATTCATCGATACCGAAATTATCCACAAAATTTTTTCCTGGCACAAAATATTTTTGAACATTTTTCTTTGCAACGCTGGATCTGTGTCCATGTACCAACAAACCCAAAAATTTTGATACATGTGGACGACCACTTGGATCAAAAAAAATTTTACGTTTCTGGGGTCCAAAACGTGTTTTCTGAACTAACTCAAGCATGCTGAAGATCGTTTGATAGTGGTAAAATGCCGTTTTCTCGAGCATTTTTATAGTTTTGGTAAAAACGAGTTTTGGTAAAGCCAATTTTATCCAATTACTCGAAAAATACCATGAAAAACCTTATTTTTCTATTATCAAGCCATCTTCAGCGTGTCCGAATCAGTCCAGAAAACAAGTTTTGGAACCCCAAAAAGTAAAAAAAAGTTTGATCCAAGTGGACGACCACTTGGATTTGTTGTGCCCAGGTAGTCGTACCCAGGTTGGAAAACTCAGGCAGTGTACTGGTACCCGGGTAGTAATATTGTCGACTGGTAAAGAAATTTTCAAAATTTACAATGTTTTTCTATGATCCAACCTCAGTTTTCATGGATAATCTATGCACCGACTAAACCAAGTGGCCGTCCACTTGGATCGATTTTTTCACGTTTTATGTCGCAAAATTGTTTTTTCTGGACTAATACGGGCAAGCTGAAAATGGTTTGATAATAGTGAAATATGGGTTTCTGGAATATTTTTTGAGTATTGGGGAATAATTGATTTTACCAAAACTCTATTTCACCAAAACTCAAAAAATACTCGAGAAAATGGCATTTTACCACTATCAAACCATCTTCAGCATGTCCGGATCAGTCCAGGAAACGGGTTTGGAACATGAAAAACAAGAAAAAAAAAATTTGCTCCAGGTGGACGACCACCTGGTTTGGTTGGTGCGTGGATTAACCAGTAGGGTTAAGGCTGAATTATCGAAAAGCTGTTAAAATAACAGAAGTTCTTCACAAGACAAAAAAGATTAATTTGAAAATAATTTTGTGGAGCAATTGACCTGTGGAGCAATTGACCTGTGGAGCAATTGACCTGTGGAGCAATTGACCTGTGGAGCAATTGACCTGTGGAGCAATTGACCTGTGGAGCAATTGACCTGTGGAGCAATTGACCTGTGGAGCAATTGACCCGTGGAGCAATTGACCCGTGGAGCAATTGACCCGTGGAGCAATTGACCCGTGGAGCAATTGACCCGTGGAGCAATTGACCCGTGGAGCAATTGACCCGTGGAGCAATTGACCCGTGGAGCAATTGACCCGTGGAGCAATTGACCCGTGGAGCAATTGACCCGTGGAGCAATTGACCCGTGGAGCAATTGACCCGTGGAGCAATTGACCCGTGGAGCAATTGACCCGTGGAGCAATTGACCCGTGGAGCAATTGACCCGTGGAGCAATTGACCCGTGGAGCAATTGACCCGTGGAGCAATTGACCCGTGGAGCAATTGACCCGTGGAGCAATTGACCCGTGGAGCAATTGACCCGTGGAGCAATTGACCCGTGGAGCAATTGACCCGTGGAGCAATTGACCCGTGGAGCAATTGACCCGTGGAGCAATTGACCCGTGGAGCAATTGACCCGTGGAGCAATTGACCCGTGGAGCAATTGACCCGTGGAGCAATTGACCCGTGGAGCAATTGACCCGTGGAGCAATTGACCCGTGGAGCAATTGACCCGTGGAGCAATTGACCCGTGGAGCAATTGACCCGTGGAGCAATTGACCCGTGGAGCAATTGACCTGTGGAGCAATTGACCTGTGGAGCAATTGACCCGTGGAGCAATTGACCCGTGGAGCAATTGACCCGTGGAGCAATTGACCCGTGGAGCAATTGACCCGTGGAGCAATTGACCCGTGGAGCAATTGACCTGTGGAGCAATTGACCTGTGGAGCAATTGACCTGTGGAGCAATTGACCCGTGGAGCAATTGACCTGTGGAGCAATTGACCTGTGGAGCAATTGACCTGTGGAGCAATTGACCTGTGGAGCAATTGACCTGTGGAGCAATTGACCGTGGATCAATTGACCGTGGACCAATTGACCGTGGACCAATTGACCTAGAGCCCATTTTTCTCTGTATAATAGCCCAAACGAAATCCTAGAATCGTGGCTACACATTGAAATATAGAAACATGTGCACTCAAAGAAAAAGGTTAGAAAATTTTATCGGAAATATGCTGGCTTTTACAAGCCGATTACTGCTTGTGGAAACCCGAATATTTTTCATAATTTTGTCTGATTTTTTATACAAATGCACATGGTTTTGCATACCAATGTTTAGCCCTGATTCTAGGCTTCCATTTGAGCTATCAAACCGAGGTTACCATAGAGTGAGAGTTAAAATTAAAAACATTGCAAGATGTCAGATTATGTCCCATCCTACCCTGCGAGTACACTCTTTTCTTGCTAGGTCAAAGAAATTTTGGTGTGAAAACATTTTCACCTCGTTGCTTATGAAATTCTGATTCTGAAAAAGTTGATATCACCTTGTGAGAACTTAATAAAAAGGGTAGAAAAACCAAAACCGATAAAAATAAAAATTCGTTTCCTTTATATTGATGGTTATTTGTATGAAATCGCAAAATTAAGGTATTTGCTGACAGCAAAGCAGCGCAGGAAACGGGCAGGAGAAGAGTGCGCCAAATCACTTTGCGACAATTCAATTTGGGCCAAAACTTTTCGCTATATTTAGCAAAGGCTATAGGTGATTTGCGCCCTCAAAATGCTCATTTACGCCCTCAAATTAATTATTTACGCCCTCAAATTTGAAATTGATCAAAATGCTTATTTACGCCCTCAAATTACTCATTTACGCCCTCAAATTACTCATTTACGCCCTCAAATTTCTTTTTTACGCCCTCAAATCGACGAAAATGCTTATTTTAGCCAAAATTTTGCGGGAATTCAAATTTTTTAGTCTCAACCAGCGAAACCAGCCGATCGTCGACTTATATCATAAAAATTTTACATTTTTCATGTTCCAAAACCTGTTTTCTGGACTAATTCGGGCATGCTGAAGATGGTTTGATAGTGGGTAAAATCCCGTGTTCTCGAGTATATTTTGAGTTTTGGTGAATAATTGATTTCACCAAAATCAATTATTTCACAACACTCAAAAAATACTTGAGAACACGGCATTTTACCCACTATCAAACCATCTTCAGCATGCCCGAATAAATCCAAAAAACAGGTTTCGAAACATGAAAAACGTTAAAAAAAATTTTGATCCAAGTGGACGACCACTTGGTACCCACATAGGTACTTCACCTAGGTACCATCACCAGTGCACCTCCGCCTGAGAAAACTTACCTCTCTCTCTCTGGTACAGTCAATCCCCGATTTAGTGCGACCTCGAGTTCGATGGACTTGGTCAAAAGTCTTTGAAAGTATCGAAAGTGGAACCCCGATTTAGTACGAACCTCGATATAGTGCAAATTTTTTGCGGCTCTCAGGGTCGCTCGAGTGAGCTCCTCATGCGTTCTCCTACAGAATGGCTCAGGGAAACTGAAGATACCGGTTTGGAAAGTCTAAACACAGTCAGACATTCGAGTTCTGAAAATATTGCCATCTAAAATAGGGAATTCCCACCCAATTTTATCGATTTGAGGGCGTAAAATAATAAATTTGAGGGCGTAAATGAGCAATTTGAGGGCGTAAATGAGCATTTTGATCAATTTTCAAATTTGAGGGCGTAAATAATTGATTTGAGGGCGTAAATAAGCATTTTGAGGGCGCAAATGAATTTTAGCCTTTAGCAAATATTTGCTGAATATAGCGAATAATTTTGGCCCAAATTGAATTGTCGCAAAGTGATCTGGCGCACTCTTCTCTTGCTCGCAGGAAATGGTCCTAATCGATTTCCCGATACTTTGAGGCTCTAGTAATGAGTTAAATCACTAAAAATATTTTAAAAATAGGGTGTGCACCCAGAGGATTTGAACCTGAGAGTTCAAAATATTCGCATTATGATTTGCACCACCACCCTCCCTTTAAAGTTTGAATGTTTTGTGATACATTGTGGGTGTTCCTTTATTTTCAAGTTATGGTCTCATCTCCCGTGTGAATTTAATCCTGCAAAAATTCTTGCAGGTTTATTTATTTTAAATTTGCGCCATGATGGTTCAGCAAAAAATATCAAGTAATTTTCGAAACATATTTTCTGTTATCCACGCTAAGCTATTTTAAAAAATTGTATAGAATACTATTGATATTGTTCAGAAATGCATTTTGTGAAAAGGACACCAGCGAACGAAGTGCACGATGCAATTGAAGCTCGAAAGCGTTCTGAAAAGCTGAAAGCATATATGGGATTGACTGATCAAATATTTGTTAAGCGTGAGAAAGGTTAGGATTTATTCTCTAAAGTATTTTTCATAAAGTTATCTCGAAACTTATGTAAACTTATGCTTAGGTGAATTAGACGACGAACTGTTATGCTTGACGGCTGAAGTGCTGAAAAAGAATCCAGATATTTACACATTTTGGGGCATACGACGAGAGGTTGTTGAGGTGAAAAGGAAGCAGGTTGGCTATTTGGCGTCTTTGGATACAATGTCATATCATTTTTTAGGAACCAGCTTCAGAATCTTCCGAAGAAAAGCAAAGTCCTGAGGATTATTTGGCGAAAATTTTCAATGAAGAATTGTCAGTGACGAAAGAAGGTCTTTTTAAGAATCCGAAATCATATGGAGCTTGGCATCATCGTTATTGGGCTTGTGCGAACCACCCCAAACTCGATTTTCAGAAAGAATTGGGGTTGTGTGAGAAGGCTCTATCTATGGACCCGCGAAATTTCCACGTCTGGGATCATCGCCGCTCAATTGCAAAGTTAGCCAAGCACACCAACGAGGATGAATTGTGTTTTTCGGATGAACTTATTGAAAGAAACCCAAGCAACTACTCTGCTTGGCATTACCGAGGGACTATTCTGCCAAAGGTCCGACCAGATCTGTTGGAACACGCTGAATACAAAATGCCAATCAGTGAAGAGTGTCTCAAGGATGAGTTTGAGGTTCTTTCATTATTTGCTCACGGCTATATGTGAATGTAACCACCCCACTCGATGTGAGTATAATCACCAACTCAAAATAAGTATAAAAAAGATTATTTATTTGAGAAATAAATGTGTAATACGTCTTTTTTTATTATTTGTAGCCATGGTTCAATTGTACGTCTATAAAATAATTTTTTTTTCTTATATTGAGTGGGGTGGTTATAATCACATCGAGTGGGGTGTTTGTACTCATAATACATTATACTCATACTCAACTTTGCATAGACGTACATTAAATTATGGCCACAAATAATAAGAAAAGACATATTACACATTTATTACTCAAATAAATGGTGAAATCCCAACTGGCGGCCATCACAACTGGCGGCCATCACAACTTATACCCACCAAATACAAGCGGACATGAACAAGGTCATTTTCGAATCCGGTCATATCACCTATCATATTTGGTTATATTCGGTCATTTTCTGTGTTCAATTTTTGTGGCCAAAAAAATTTTAGAGGAGAGGGAAACTGTCCTTCTAATTGAAGTGGAATTAAAACTTACTGTGAAATAAGAAAATATTTTGACACCGGTGCAGGGTAGGCCAGCGTGTGTCAGGACGGACTCAAAGATGGTCCCCAAACTACAAAAAGGTAAGAAAAACATGTTTGGTGAAAAACAGCCACTTTTAAGATTACCCTGGCATGGATACTTACGTGCTTCTTTTTAGGTATAAGGTCCTAGATATTACCGTCTCCAATCTAGATACAGTCAACCCTCGATTTAACGTCACCCCCCTCAAGTTCGTTCCCACCTAGGGTCCGACACTTTTTTTAACCTAATTTTTGAAATCTTTTGCCAGTTGTCTTCGGTCAGTCTAATCGCAAATATCGCAAGGATTTTAATTTTGCCGATCGTTTTTGTGAATAAAAACAATTTTGCCGAAAAGACCCGCGGGTACTCGATTTAACGTCACCCTATTTTGAGAAAGGGGTGACGTTAAATCGAGTACTCGCGGGTCTTTTCGGCAAAATTGTTTTTATTCACAAAAACGATCGGCAAAATTAAAATCCTTGCGATATTTGCGATTAGACTGACCGAAGACAACTGGAAAAAGATTTCAAAAATTAGGTTGAAAAAAGTGTCGGACCTAGGTGGGAACGAACTTGAGGGGGTGACGTTAAATCGAGGGTTGACTGTACCTGGGTCTTGATACCGCCACCTGGGAAATACTACCTGAATTTGAAACCTTTACACTGCGGGGTACAACCACCTAGGTACACAGATCAAGAGTCTATGCGGTCACGCTGGCGCAGCTAGTTCGGTCAGAAGATGTGTTTTCGAACGTTGAGATACCATACAGGTAATTAGTGTACCTTTAGATAGTCGGGGTAATAGGTAGTAGGCATAGTAGCCGCCAGTTGGGATGGCCGCCAGTTGACCCTCGTTCAAATAAATAATCTTTTTGTTTGGTCATATTCATGTTGTTCCTTTGCTCACTTATAGCTGCATTTTTTACAACAAATCAACACTTCAGAAAACATTGAACATATGCTGCTTGAATTCAGAAGATCAAACTGCTTGGACTTACTGCAGATGGCTTTGTGAGGCAGCCTGTGACAAAGGTTTGACTATTTTGTCCGCTCTGTAGAAAAATTCTGTGATTTTCGTTCCAGTTGAGGAGCCGTTGCAAGTAGTTGAAGCTTCTTTTCACAGGAAGAATGGGTCTGTCCAAATTGTCATGAGTCAGCCAGTGAACAAAGAGAAGTTGAGCGATTTTATCAGTTGTACTACTCAGCCGCTGAGTGTAAAACCGGTTATTTTTTGTTGTTAAATTCAATTGTTGGATAGTTGAGATGAAACATCATAATTTGAGGTATCTGACTTTAATTCTCCAAGGGATGACTTCCAATGCGTCCGAACTTGGCTTGTTAATCCTGTCTCCGAAGATATTCTTATTGAGAAACTCGAAGTTGTTACGTCAAACGGCCAAGCGGAGGTCTTGCCAGAAAAACCATTCGTCAACAAGTCATATTTGGAAAAGGTATTTAGAATTATAAAAGCTTTAAGAATATATAGAGTCGACTTTTAAGGGGAGGGGGAGGGTGAAAGCTGTTAAAGGGGTATGCCCACGTTAACAAGATGTGGTGCCCGGGAATTTAATATTTTTTCCTGATCAATGAACTTCTCTTCGGATTTTTCAACTTGGTTTCGAGCAAAACCATACGTAAAATTAAATCCTACGCCTTGTTTTTTTTAGAAATCAGACTGAAAAATCTGCGGAGGAGTTAAATGATTAGGCGAAAATTTTGAATTCCCGGGCACCACCTCTTATTAGCGTGGGAAGGATGTTTGAGAATGATGTTTAAAAAATGTTTAAGGAGGTAGTCTCGATACGGAAGGATTAATCCTAGTTTTTTTAATGTGGTTTTAGCATCATAAATGTCATAATTTCTAACTTTCTTCAAAAATGGCTTAAAAATCGAAATGTAATAGGAAACGGATCAAACTTTTTTGATGGGTTTTTTTCTTTTTCCGTTTTTTAGTCGAACCTGTGACTTAGATGATGCGTATATAAAGTTTCCTACCCTTTAACACGGGTAAGGCTGTGTGTACTAAACTATGCGTTTTGTGTAAAATTTCACGCTGAACACGATGGCTGAAAAAAAATCGGTAGCGGGAAGAATTCGAACATGTAAAACAGCATTCGAAAATAAGTAATTTTCATATGTAATAGTAGGTCAATAGTTTTTCAAATATTCTGGAGCAAGGAAAATGATAATAAAAAAAGGAAAACCTAGGGAGTTGTATTATGGATTTCATAGGTTCATTCAATAAAACCGCCATGTAGACGCACAGGACCAAGACTAGCACTGGAAAACGTCGTTAACGTTTGCAAAGAATTGATGAGAATAGAAGATGACAACCCGGTAATATTGAGATGCTTGTCATGTATACAACGCATGTAATTTCAAATTCATTTCAGTGGGAAGTCATTGCATTGGCAAGGACGGAGATGTGAGTGATTTTAGTTCGAAATCAGCCGTAGATAATGAAGTCATGTTGTAGATTTCTGAACGGTCCTACATTGGAAACTTTGGAGATGGTAAAGGATCTATTCAACAGTATCAAGAGGCTTGATCCGCAGCGCATTGGCATGTATGAAGATTTGTTGAAAAAAGTTGTGATTATTACCCTATGTTGACTCGGTATAAAATTTCAATAAACTTTTTTTATTCGTCGGTGTCGTGCAGTTTCTTTTTAAATTGCAATTCGTACAAAAGGCTACTATTTTACAATATCTTGCGTCACCGTGGTCAAGAAGATTATGGTTAGCGTGATCACATTTATCACCGTAATCACCTCAATTACCATGAGTACATAAAAAAACAACAGGAGGCCAAGCTGTTTTTCGAGAAAAAGCATAGGAATCTTTTGTGGACAGTTTGCGATTTGCTGATAAATGTGGCTAAAGTTACGAAAAAGAGGGAACGCACAATTATCTTATAAACTTTGATAATACGTATTCATGCTTAAAAGAAAGTCAAGATGTTGTACTTGAGGGTTCTGGGAAGATATTAGATATAAAATTGCAAAAACTGGACAAAAATTGGTTGCAAAACAATAAATTCATAAAAAGTGTGACGGACGGACGGACCATCACCCCCCCCTCCCTCCTCCCCCGACCCAAATGCTATATAGAGATCCTAAATAGGATATTTATCCTAATTAGGATATCCTATTTTTTACTTAACATTTCCATACATGATTTTACACAAATCCTTTTTATTAACATCGTTAACTTTCTGGTAATGAATAAAGTTATTGTTAATCAAGTTCATGATTATTAGAAGCAATGTTATTCGTTGACTTTTACAAAAATGCGACATTTTTTTGGGTAAAACGGAATTTTGCAGCTAATTCTCGTAATTTTGCAGCTAATTCTCGTAATTTTGCAGCTAATTTTTTTTGCAGCTAATTCTCGTAATTTTGCAGCTAATTCTCGTAATTTTGCAGCAAATTCTTGTAATCTTGCAGCAAATATGAGTGAATTTTGCGGGAATTCGAATTTTCTAGTCAAAAGATGACTTGGATCGCTCAGAATCCCAGCCCGGAGTAGTCAAAAGCCCCTGAAAGTTGGTTTTTTGGGGGTTTACTAAAGGGGGGGGTAAACTTTTTGCGAAAATTCGATTGGGCGGATCAGAATTCCGGTCCGATCGGCTTAATCGCTCAGAATTTCAGGTTTATGACGGTTTGGAGTGGTTCAGGGCGGAATTCTGAGCGATTAAGCCGATCGGACCCGAAATCTGATCCGCTAAATCGATTTTTCTCGAAAAGTTTACCCCCCCCCCTTTAGTAAACCCCAAAAAACCAACTTTCAGAGGCTTCTGACCACTCCGGGCTGGGATTCTGAGCGATCCAAGTCATCTTTTGACTAGGAAATTCAAATTCCCGCAAAATTCACTCATATTTGCTGCAAGATTACAAGAATTTGCTGCAAAATTACGAGAATTAGCTGCAAAATTACGAGAATTAGCTGCGAAATTCCGTTTTACCCCATTTTTTCCTCGTTTCAATTTCTCTGGTTCCCGCTCTTTTAAATATTCCCATCAACGACGAGCATGCCCTTTTAATGATTTTAGAAAATTTTCTCACGTGTTGGTGTCATCTTTTGAACACAGTGTCAAAGAGGTGGATTGTACCCTATGCCGAAACGATTTTAAAGGGGCATACCAGCACGTTGAACTGTAAATTAAGGCGGGGACCAGAAGTTTTTCAAAAATTGTCCTTGTTTTCACTTGTTTCATGTCAATTCTGATATTTATGACCTTATCCTGCTTTTAAAAATAAGGCATGATCACAAATCAGGTCAAAAACACAATGCCAAGAACATGATTTTGAACCAGGAGGGGTCTTCTATTGCACTACGTGTCCAATGACGCGGCAAAAAAGTTGCAGTCACAGTATGTGTCCAATGACGCGGAAAGGTGTTTTTCTCACACATTCACTTTTTTACAGATTCAGCCCC
The DNA here is from genome assembly GCA_004194705.1 of Ditylenchus dipsaci. Taxonomy (NCBI): domain Eukaryota; kingdom Metazoa; phylum Nematoda; class Chromadorea; order Rhabditida; family Anguinidae; genus Ditylenchus; species Ditylenchus dipsaci. The sequence continues at coordinate 248,398 of SADC01000028.1, read as the reverse complement.
CGTAGCAACAACGAAAAAAAAATCTGCGGATTTCTTGAGAAATCCGCGGATGAACAAATCCGCGGATACATTTTCGTAGCAACAACAAAATTCTATCCGCGGATAAGCAAATCCGCGGATACTTAACAAATCCGTGGATTTCTTCAAGATATCCGCGGATTCTTCAAAAAAATCCGCGGATTAATTTATCAGCCAATTTTTTTTGTCGTTATTGTCACATACAGGTAATTTTTTTTCTTAATCACATTTTTGACCATTTTTTAAAAGTATCAAGGGCTTCATAGGGGTGAAAGGGTCAAATAAAAAGTAAAATATTCGCAAAAGCCCAGTGTCAACAACTGAAGATTTTTCAACACTGTGGCCTACCGCATATAGGAACTCTGGTATTCATGCTTTTCGGTGCACTCACAGTCACTTTGAGTGATTTATCTCTTAGGTATATATGTGTGTGCATTTCGACCCCAATGGCCCTGTTCATAATCGGGGTCAACTTAGTTGATTCTCAACTTTCAGTTGAAGTGGTGAACCTTAATTTTTTAGTCAAAAAGTTCAGGGTCAACATTTTTCACGTCAAAAGTAGTCAAAGGTCAACGTTAGGGTCAACTAAAAGTTGAGGGGCAAAAACTTGAGGCTGGGTTTAACTTTGAGGGTCAACTTTATGGGTTTGACAGAAAAGATTAAGGGTCAACTAAGTTAAGGCCTGAAAAGTTGAGGGTGGGGTCAACTTTAGGGCTCAACTTAAAAGTTGAGGGTCAACTAAGACGACCCTCGACTATGATTACAGCCAATACCATAAAGGGTGTAGGGCCTAACCTGCGAGATAAGCTTAACCCGAGCAGGAATTTTTATCAAAAATGCATAAAGGGGCTCATTTGCCAAGGTCCATGTTTAAGCACATGGTAAAACAGTCAAAATAGGAGTTTTTGAAAGTGCCCTTTTAATTCCACATCACTTCCTATAGAGCTTGTTTTTACCTCTCAAATGCTTTTTTAGGCTTATTACGTCAAAATAATTACTTGAAAATAATTTTTGAGTACTTCTCTAAATGAAAAAAAGTCAAAATTATATTTCTATGCTCCTCTCGAGCAGGCTAGAAAAAATCCGCGGATTTTTTCGTTGTTGCTACGAAAAATATCCGCGGATAACTTTCGAGAAATCCGCGGATTCTATCCGCGGATTTTTCGTTGTTGCTACGGGGGCAGAGAGCAAAATAACTATGCAAAAGTGAGTAGAAAAATATAGGCAGAAGGAAAAGTGTGACGCGGAAAAGTGCGACTGTGACTGCGACGTAAATTCAAATCGATTTGAAGCGTCAGTCACAGTCGCAGTCACACTTTTCCGCGCTATGGACACACACTGTGACTGCGACTGTGACTGCGACTGTTGATGTGTGTCCAATGACGCGGAAAAATCGCAGTCGCAGTCAGACTTTTCCGCGTCATTGGACACGTAGTGTTAGAGAAAATACGGTATCTAATGGTAAAACGGTTGAAAGGTTTCTACTAGACAAAGAAAAGATACAAATGGAAACGGAGAGACTGGCCCCAGCTTCAGGCCTCAAACACAATCAGGAGTCTGTTTGCGGATGCTAAATCAGATTTGTAAGTAGGAAAAGGCCATAACTTTTTTTTCAGTTCTTTAAAAATTTTTCTGTTATCACTGTCTTGTAGCCTACAAAACAGTAATAACGGAAATTTTTTGAAAAATTAAAAAAAATTTATGGCTTTTCCTACTTACAAATCTGATTTAGCATCCGCAAACAGACTCCTCATTGTGTTTGAGGCCTTAATAGAAGCTTTAAATTACATAAAAACTTACATAAAAGACCTCAATTTTTTCAGTGACATTATGGGTACTTTTATAGTTCCGCCGAGATCAGTTGTCAAATAGCTGAGTTGTGCGTGATCTCAGTTTCCGGGATCCCAGTCCGCAGCCACCCAAAAAAGACTTATTCAAAAATATTATGGACAAAATTAGGGTGGTCCCGCGCGAATTCGAATTATGCAAATTGCTGTGCTTATTAAGTTTCATGGTCCTTTAAAGATTAACTTAAAACCGCAAGAAACTAAAAACTTCTTAGGAAATTGAATGATATGAGACCTTATGATTTATTCTAAGAGACAGATAACAATAAAATGACTCAAAATTCTCCATAGTCTTCAAGAATATCTCCCAAATGCTCATTGTGAATCTTCGTGTTAAACTTTCTCTTGTTCTGCTTTCTCTTCGGCGGAGCAACGAACCTCTTTGGTGTCAGATCCTTTGCAGTATTAATCCCGTGCTTCTAAACCCAATAGGCAATAATTTCCTGTCTCCTACAATATTTACTGGCCCTGATATGATGTCCTGAATTTTGAATGAAAGTCCTTAAGTTTTCCAATATTTTAAAACTTCTAACTCTTATCTGATGAGGCAAGTCACAGAAAGAAATTTGATTGCATATATTTTTCTCACGAATAAAAAACAATGGATAAACATGAAGGCACACAGTTTAAAAATCAGGACATATGCCAGCCTGATATTTAGCCTGATACGAAAAAATCACCTGTAAATAATCATCGATTTTCTTTTCATCCATGTGATCGACTGCTGCCTGTCGCCAGAGCGCAACAAACTCAGTGTCAACCGTCTAAATTGTTTTTTTTTTTATTTTTGACATGGTTTTACACATTTTGGCTCACCAAATCTGTCTCAGGATCATTGAAGAAATAAACGTGGTCTTTGGGTTTGTTCACCTAGTATTTTTTTACCGTATGCAAAAAGATATTAGCAACTAAACATTTCTTACTTGAGTTGGAATGTCAACCACCTGATTTTCCAAAGATTTTATATTCTGCTCAATATTCGGCATGCAATCTGAAAGTATTTTCAATATTCGACAGCTTAGAAACACAGCAGCGATCACCGTTCAGTTCAGACAACAACACTCCTCCCCTTCCTTCTGCGTGATTCTTTTTTAGCAAGGCCAGCAAAGTAGCTCTGTTTTTCACCTTCAATAAGGGGTTGTAGTTTTTTAATTTTCTCTTAACTTTAGCAGGACAATAGTTCACTCTTTTGAAGTTACTACGCAAAAGCTTACTTTGTACGGAGGCACGTATTTCAATTTACCGTCTTCTTCAGCATGCAAACGAGGATTTTTGGGCAATGCTTCCTTGAGCCAGCCTTCAGTTTTTTTGGTCACCTCGTACGCGATTTTCATTTCGTCGATAATTTCTCGGAGTGAAAGTGCCTGGGATATACATGAAATTGGAACACCCCACAGAAATACAATGATTACTCCTACCCACTGCTTCTGATCCAAGTGGCGTTTCTTCATGTAGTCGACAATTTTAGCCATCATCTAAATTTGATAATCAAACTACACGGACCACGCTTCACTAAACTATACCCAAAGTTAGCCGCATTTGAGATGCCTTCTTTTTTGCCACCTTCTCCTTCTCCCATCGCAACTTCGGCTTGCTGATTGGCGGCCTTCTTCTTCGGCTTTTTTTTGCGATCTTCCGAGGAATAAGTTGTTGAAGAAGACGGTTGTGGCATTTCCTCACGCTTTATAGGAGCTGTCGCTTTGATCGCATTTTTCATAAACTCTTGTCTTTGAAGCAACAATTTTCTGTCCATTTTGCTCTGCCGAAACGTGGAGTGGAAGTGTCTGAAAGAGAACTAAAGAATGAGGACTATTGAAAAGGGTTAAATAATGAATAAATAATCAAGCATTTTTTATTTAAGTGCTGCGGAAAAACTCAGCTGTTTCACAAGAAAAATTTTGAACGCCATCTTAGCAGTTAAGGCGCCTGTTTAAAATTATTTTGAGTCATATGAGTGCAACAAATTGTCACTCACTATAAAAAGGACAAAACGGAAAAATGCCTTTTTTTGGCGAAAAAGTGCATCCTTTTTGTAAAAATGTGCCTCCTTTTTTCGTCTTAGTCAAAAAGGCAAAAAGTGCCTCATTTTGTGGAAATACGCACTGGTACTGGGATTCGAACCAGCAACCTAGCTTGTGAGTATATAATGCACTAAACCGACGCTTCTTTTTCAGAATTGCTCAGAAACCATTTCAGAGTGGACAAAAGCCAGAAATAGCTGGTTTTTGGGGTTTACTAAAGGCGGTGGACTTTTTGCGAAAAATCGATTGAGCGGATCCGAATCCCAGTCTGATTGGCTTAATCGCCCAGGATTCCAGATTTAGGGTGGTTTAGAGTGGTTCATGATGGATTAGTGTGAAATTCTGCGGGATTAAATCCATCAGACTGGAATTCTGATCCGCTCAATAGTAAACAAAATATGGTTTAACTGGCTTTCTTTATTGGAGCACCATGGGCACATGGGTATACAATCTCGAGAACAAGATAGAATATTACTAGATGCTACAGCACTAGGTGAGCATTCTGCAGTTTTGACTTCGACCACAGCATCTGGAGACTTTACTGGAGAGTCGCACAACTGGACTTCTGCGAACGAGAACAACGCCTGGAGATTGTATTTGAACCCATCCCTTTGAACCATGGCAGGCACCAATGAAGAACCAGCTGGAGAAGCATCTTTGTTGACGGAGTGGGAGCGCAGACTGAAGGAGCCAATCGAAATTGCCAATCGAAACTGGATTGGTCGAGTTATCAGTCAAGTCGACTGATGTTCTGTGACTGGAGCAGACTGGAGAAACATAGAATCAATTGAGCTTCGCACTTGTGCAGATACCCTCACCACATCTTCGTGTGACTGGATCACGCCAGAGTTCAAAAGACCCTGCATTAGACCGGAAAAAAGCGACTTATGGCGACTTACATGATGTAACTTCAGAATCACTAGCTGTAAACTGTGGGCAAAGCATCTAATCCTCATTGGAAACGCAGTTCTAAAGCAAGGATAAGCTATGGTTGGAAGTAGAACATCATCATTGAAATAATTACTTCAGTAGCAGGTCAAGTTTCTCTCCATCGTATTCATTCACCGGCCAGTCCAGTTCTTCCTCGTCTTCTTCTTCGCGCCTACCATATTCATCTCCGAATTGCGACGATTTCACATCGACTGAAATTACATGATCCGTTAAACTGAGTGCAAATAATGGCAAAGCATAGATTTGAAACGTAACCAACCCAGAAGAATGTCTTTGAATGCACTGATCATATTACTCCGGAATCCGTGACTACTTTATAGAGCATCCGCGTATTGAAGCCATATTCACTTAGCAATTCCTCGGCCTGTGCCCTTAAAAGAAAGCCCGTATGCGACCCTTGCAATTTCTTTAAACCCAAAAAGACGCGGCGAAGACTTGTAGCCTTGTCAATGCAATGCAAAGTTATGCCTAAATTATTCATGCTATGACCAAAAGCAAAAGCTTATAAGTACCCATGTAAGAGTGCTTCATATTTGAATCCGACCAAACGTCGCAAGTGATAGAAGGGCGAACGCGCAAATCCCAAGGCTGCTTTGACTGATTTCTGAACAGCGGCGCATCTTGAAACCAGCATGCACTTGAGCGTATCGAAACTTCTCGGCAACTAAAATTTAGTAGGCTAGAGTTTGCTGGATAAATAGAATAACCGTGTCAATTTTCATACCTCCACATTTGGGTTCAACTCTGTAAATAGACCTCGCATCAACGGATGAACGAACATGCTTATCGAATATCCCGGTATGGCTAGAGCGGACGTAAGAGCTTGTTGAATTTTTTCCTTCCTGAAAGCGGTAGTAGGACGAGTCATGCGGTTAAATTGAAAGTGACCTACTTTGTTCTCGGCCTCGAGGTGATGTCGGATCTTCTTAAATTCGCTGGTGGCTGCTCTTTGTTCGGATGCTTCTTAATCCAGTGATACGAAAGAGTGCTTGCCATAGATGGATGCTTGAAAACCTGCCAAAAATTATGTAGTCGACTTGAGACACAGAATAAAAATGGAATACCTGTTTACATTCTCGGCAAACCACGATTGTACAGCCGTAGCATCGATCTCCTCGGTGAAGTTGCTCCAAATTTGTCCACGACGGATTACTACTCTTGCTTTGCTCCCGACACTTGATTGCGACAAAGGCGAACTTTCAGCAGTACTTGACATTGGGTCCTGAAAGATGAAAAATAATCATCGAAGCTCGGAAATAAAAAACTTTTGAGCAATAAATAGTAACGAAAAAAGGATCGGTTTGGGCAGGGAACATAACATGAAACAGAATTTGTTTCATCACAGAAACAGAACAGAAAACAGAATTTTTTCATCATAGAAACAGAACAGAAAACAGAATTTTTTGAAACAGAACAGAACAGAATTCTGTTCTGTTTCTGTTTTCAAAAAATTCTGTTTTCTATGTCACTTCTGTTATGTTCTTATTCTGTTTCTGTGTTTTGGAAACACTGCTTACATCCCCCAAAAGGCCAATTCCAATATGATTTTTTGATACAAAATTTACTTTTAATGTAACATCAACAACTAAAGTAAAGATAAACTAGCTCGCGTGGGCCCGGCTGCGCCGGGACCTACGCTCGCGGCCACGCTGCTTGGTGCACCGCATCTCTATAACTATTTTTAACTCAAAAAATCAAACCTTTTATACTAAAGATACCTCTTTATTCATATAATCAGTAAAAACTAAACCACATAAATCGGCTCAAAATTATGTAACAAAATCGGCTCATAAAGCATACTACTCCATTCATCTGGCACACCCGCCTACTCACTCGCTCATTACTCTTCTGGCATACCGTCTCACTCTCCAGCACGCTTACTTACTCTTCTGGATTGGGGGCTCGCCTACCGGCGGACAACCTCCTCTGTTAAAGCACAAAAATTTCATGTCCACAAAAAGTTTAACAATGATCAACCAACAGCCAATCAAGAATTAACTTTAAAAAATCCTAAAAATCTAAATCCAAAAATTGAAAAATACAAAAGTTCTAAAAATCCGAAAATCCTAAAAAATCTAAACCAAACATATTTCGATGTTAAAAAGGTAAAATTTTAATGTTTAAAAAACAAAAAGGTAATATGATTCCTATCTACTCTCATGGTACTCTTACCCATTCCCCTGGATCGTCTACCCACTCTCCTGGCTCATCCACTTACCTGGTACGCCTGCTCACTCTCCTGGCACTCCTCCCTACTCGGCGGTACCCCTACTCACTCTCCAAGTTGAACAATAATCAACATCAGTCAATCGACAATTAACTACAACAAAAAAATTAAAAAACTCCAATTTTGAAAAATTGACTGATCAGATTGCGATGTTACAAAAATAATAGGAACACATAGTGCGCACCTACCCATTTAGGGCTACGAAATAGACGTAAAATTTAAAAAATCTGGTTTACAGAACATGTCGAACCACCGCCCACAAACATGCCTTTCATAAATCTTCTAACTCTCTAAAATACAAACAATCAAAGTTTTAAACACGCAATATCTCTTCTTAAAAATTTGAGAAATTGAAAAAAAACACATAGTGCAAACATACCCTTCTAGGGCCACAAAATGATGATAATATTGTTAGAATAGCATCAATGGATCAGTCTAAACGGACAAAGCTTTTTTATGGAGCAAAAAGAATTTTTATTGGTCCAAAAACACATTTTTGGGTCAAAAAAGACTTTTTTTGGGCAAAAAGACTTTTGTTTGGGGCAAAAAGACTTTTTTTGGGTCAAAAAGACTTTTTTCGGGTCAAAAAAACTTTTTTTTGGGTCAAAAAGACTTTTTTTTGGGTCAAAAAGACTTTTTTTGAGGCAAAAAAAACTTTTTTTTGGAGCAAATTGGCATTTTTGGTGCAAATTTTTCAGTTGTAATTCTGCATTTCCTTTAATTTTTCTAACACTTAAAGTATGTTTTTGGGGATAAATTGTTTTTGGGGGTTAACTAAGAAGCGGTTAAATTTTGCGAGAAAAAAACGATTGAGCGGATCCGAATTCCAGTCAGATGGACTTTATCGCTCATAATTGCACGTCATTCCACTTTGAACCACCCTAAGCTAAGTTTCTGAGAGATAAAGTCCATCTGATTGGAATTCTGATCCGCTCAATCGATTTTTCTCGCAAAAATTTAACCGCTTCTTAGTAAACCACCCAAAAAACATACTTTCTATGTTAGAAAAAAAAGAGAATGCAGAATTACAACTAAAGAAATTTGCACCAATTAAAGCCAATTTGCTCCAAAAAAAGTTTTTTGCCCAAACAAAAGTCTTTTTTGCCAAAAAAGTCTTTTTTTGACCAAAAAAGTCTTTTTGCGCCAAATAAAAGTCTTTTTGGCCAAAAAAAATGTCTTTTTTTGAGCAACGCTTCGCATTGCGATTTTTAAAAGAGTGAATATTTGACACACCATAAAATGAATAACACACCATGACCAAAATCTAGCTGCTTTGCATCCCTTGGAATAAGGCACATTATGACTAAACCATGAAAAGGCATAGATTTAAAACGGCCCACACCCTTTCAAAATTCAAATTTCCTTGTAGTTCAACTTAAACAAAACGCCAAGAATTAAATTGGCGTTTTTATCCGCCTTTTTAATTTTTTTGTCTTTTCTTCACCAAAATGAACTGTTTTTTTGCAAAAAGCACACGGTCTTTTACTCCAAAAGATCTTTTGTTTAGAAATTACATCTTATGCCTTTTTCAAAATCTTGTTTGTCCATAACATGAGTTCCGGAAATAATATTCTGGCATCCCACAACTAGTTATGCATCATATCCATAAATATACTAAAAGTGCCGTGAAAATTTTGTCGGGCAAATTCTTCAAGCCAATTCACCACATCCTATATCAACATCGCTCTATTCGAAAAAGAAAGTTCAAGCAGAGATTTTTATGTCAGAAAAAGAACAAATGTGGAACAACATAAGATGGTAACGGACGATTTTTAATAGAAGGTGATGGCTGGTCAGCAATTTTGGGCTCAAGTAAACGAACCGCTGTACTTGGACATAGCCTTGCTTCCCTCCGAGATAGCGTGCTTGGCCAGCTCTTCAGGCATGACGAGACGAACGGAGGTCTGGATTTCGCGAGAAGAAAGCGTACGAGTCCTGCCATACTTGACCAGGTGGGCGGATCCATGCAGCAAGCGGTCGAACAGATCGTTAACCTGAGAAAGAGATCAAGTTACTACACTACACTCGCAAAAAGACCCACCAGATCGAAACAGTCGGTTCCGACTTTAGTTAATTGACCAAGCGCCTACTTCTTGCCTGTTGATCCCTTGTCGAGTGATTGTCATCAAATCTCCTAGATAAAGGAAGTGGATTATTACAAAGATACACACAATCAAACAAAAATTTACCTTTCGTAGTCATCACATCACACAGCAGAGCCAAATGCATGCTCAACTTCTTGTCCGTCATTCGCTTGCGATCCAACTCAAGTCTCAGCAGCCAAGGACTAGCATTCGTAGGATTGAAGTAGGGCATTTCCTGGTAAATGCTGAGCAGTCACGATCTTCTTCGATGCATCTAAACTGAGAGGGTAAACTGCTGTTCCTTCTCTTCGGCCAATTTCGCTACAAAAATCTGCAAAAATAGGTAGAACAAGGAAAAATAGCTTACCCAGACGTATCTTTCCTGTTTTCTTTGCTGAAGAGAGGATAAGTGAGATTAAGAATCGAATACCTCATAGACTTACCAAGTCCAACGATATTCGCTGCCTTTGCTCTGCTTCTTTGATAGCTTGGATTGCAAGTCCTCATCATACCTGAAAATTACACCAAATTTGATTCCGTCAAAAAATCTGAAAAAGTCGTCGTTTTTAGGACCTCTGATACAACAAAAGATAGCTCAGACATTCAGCTACAAGAATAATCAGACCGATTTTTGTAAAGTCAGAGTTTATAAAACTAGAGACCATTTTAAGCAAACAACTGGCATTTTTCCGAGTAAAAATAGGGGTTTTTGCGTTTATCATCTAACTTTTGCATTAGACACCCTAAATTTGCATTTTTTGCATACGTCCTTGGTACCAACACGCAGCAAATTTACTCCTCTATCGAGTCTCCGGTTTTGTTTGACAAAATTTAGAAAAAAAACTTGGCAAGATTTCGATCAAATCAACAATGCGAAGAAATTTCTTCGAAAATCTGCACAGAAATTAGTTCTGGTTTTGAAATTTTAACTGCTTTATGGGCAAGTGATGGCTCATTCGAAAGCCCTTCATGTGAGGAATATTTTGACAAAAAGCATGCAGAAGCCGAAAGTGAAAAAACCTGGTCAGCAGCATGAAACAAAAAAGGTGTCTCAAATCGACCATTTTCGATAATTTTTTGTTTGGCGCCAATTCCCTAATACACTAAGATTCAAATTTTGAAAGGGTGTGGGCCGCTTCGCGTGCCTTGAAATGAGGAATACCATGACCATACAATGAAATAGACGTCAATTCAGAAGATTAATCAGAACATTTAAAGAGAAAATATGAAATTTATGCTTTCTCATTTAAAAACTCATGCTTTTATAAGAAAATTCTGCTCAAAAATAGCCAGAAAAAAACATGGCACTCGTACTTAAAGTTTTTCTTCGTACTCGTACTTGTTCTTCGTCCTCGTACTCGTACACGTACCTCATTATTTTTTCTGTTCGTACTAGTACTCGTACTCGTACCTCTGTTTTTCAGCTGCTCGTACTTCGTACTCGTACTCGTAGTACGAGTACGAAGTACGAGTACGAGTTCCCAACACTGCTATCTACTACCACCCAAGTACCATCATCCAGGCACTTCCACCTGAGTACCGATTCATAGTCACTGCCTTGTTACTACCACTAAGTACTACTTTCTCGGTACTACCACCTTCATACTATCACGTGGATTCCCTATGGGATAGGAAACTACTCATAGAAAACTACTCCAGAACTGGATTTCCTGCTGTTTTAGCATTATAAAACCGTATTCAAGACACGATTCTGGATAGGTACAATGATTTCTAATCACTTTCAATTAAATCCAATATTTCGGATTCTGGAGGTGAATACCCATTTAGAGGAGGTACCAGGGATTACTCTATCATCCTCAGGCTCACGGGTCTCAAAATACAAATTTATGACTGTCATTCAAGAAAAAAAATGTCTGCTACCACATGGATTTGAACCTGTTTGAAAATTGCAAATTGGCGGCTTTTGGGGACGAAATGAGCGGGGATGAAATGACGGGACGAAAAGACCGTCGCTCCAGAATTACAGCCGAAAAAAATTGCACCAAAAAAGCCAATTTGCTCCAAAAAAAAGTTTTTTGTCCCAAACAAACGTCTTTTTGGCCAAAAAAAGTCTTTTTTAACCCAAAAAAAGTCTTTTTGCGCCAAATAAAAGTCTTTTTGCTCCAGCCAAAATTTGACCCAAAAAAGTCTTTTTGCTCCAAAAAAAGTCGTTTCGCTCCAGAAAAAAGCTTTGTCCGATGATATACGCTCACACAGGCTAGTCGAGGTCGTGGTCGAGGTCGATCTGATAGTGCTCACATAGGCGGTCGTGGTCGAGGTCGAGCTTTTTTATTTAAAAATCGTGTTTCAAAAATATTTGAAAACTTTTTTTTGCACCATGACCATTGTCCATATTTTTTCAGTACAGAAGCTAGTGTTTGGTACTATCCTGTGCAGAAAATCCAGAGCTTTCTTTTGGCTGTAAAGGTTTCCAACATTTATTGCAAAAATTGTTTAAAAAATCAATTTTCGACCCTAGTAGCGAATACGCCGCCCCCCCCCCAATGATTTTCACTTATTTTACTTTGGTAAAAGATACCCAAATTTATGTCCCAGACCCTTAAAATGTGCGCAAACTCTTCATTAGTCACAACTTCCGTACACTGGCCTACCCCGAGCCTAAGGGCTAAGCCTAAACTTGTCGTTTGCAAGGGTAGTTACAGCAATTTTAAAAGGTCGGATGCTTGGGTGGGGGGGGGGTATTCGCTACTAGCGACAATTTTTCTAATATTTTTTGAGCTCGACCAGGACCTCGACCACCCCTATTGATCTTATGAAATCTCAACGTTTTTGTATTTTTGAGAAAACTTTTCCGGGTAACGTTTTATGCTGAGAAAGCCTAGAGAAAGCCTTGCTTTCATAGCCTTACTTTTCTGTTATCGATAATTTAAACTCGATGGTCGAAATTTTTGACTATCTTCAATCCTATGACAAAAAATAAGCGATTATTTGGTTTTTATTGTGTATTTTGTCTATTTCTTATAGAGAATTGTCTGGCTTATCTTTTACAATAAAATTCTTAATAAGCCGACCGGGTATAATGCTGTGTTTATGCCTAGTTCACAATGGTGGACTGCAGTCGCCACCCTCAGTCCGGACTTACAATCCGCAGTGAGGGTGGCGACTGTTGTGTGTTCACAATAGGAATGTTAGAGTGCGGACTTACAATCCGCACTGAGTGAGGATTGTTTTTCATTTGAAGTGAGGATTGTTTTTCATTTGAAGTGAGGATTGTTTTTCTTTTGAAGTGAGGATTGTTGTTCATTTTGGATAGGATGTCTTTTCAAAAGACTATATTTTTTGATCCAATTAAGATTTAGCCATCGAATTTGTGACATCCATATTTTTTTCTGTACTCTCACTTCATTCTCTTACGTTTCTAGTGCGATTTTAGAACAATGCAAACAAAGCAGGAAATGAAAAGAGGATCTAATGATGATCTAGCAACGCGAAATTCCGCCATCATTCAGAAAGTTCGAGAAAATGTATGCCTCTACGACCTTTCTCACGACGACTACAAAAATAACGTCAAGAAATCAAATTTGTGGACTTCGATTGCTCTAAACCTTGGATTATCTGGTCAAAATTGCCCCATTACTATAACTTTTAATTTCTCCTACGAAGAGCTTCGTTATCAGCTAGCCAGGCATACTCGACATGGTTTAATGAATGTGGAGGATCCGTTTGATTTGCCGGAGGTTTACAAGCTTACACGTTCAAAGCTGAGGTGAGCTTGCATGTATTGTGTGTATCTTTTATCGTTTGTTTTTCAGATGCGAGCTTTTTTCGGATCGAAAAACTGGCGTCGCGCTATTTAGCTCTGACAATAGTCTCCGTACTGCTGCATCGTGCAAGTATCTGGCTGTAGATGCTACATTCGAAGTCTGCTCTAAAAGCTTAACTTGACCATACACGGCTTGGTTAGTTTATTTTACTTGCTTTTTTCATTATCTAACTAATTTTTTTCAGTATTCCGGGAAAAACGAAAAACGAGAAACTAATTTGGGATTGTTGGGGTGGTTTAGGGTTATTGGGGTGGTTTAAAAAGGTTCGGGTGTTTAACTCGTTTACAAAAATTTAATGGTCTCTCAGTGCGAAACAAACTATTTTATTCATCCAAAAATCATGTGCTGAAAACGGCTTGTTGAGACCAAAATGCTATTTCGACTAACCAGAATCTCAATACCTCAGACTGGTACCCACTCCAAAGAGTTCGACCCCAAATGTTAGAGAATTATTCTCAATTAGCATAAAATCAATTCTATTTGGCCAAAAATGATCCCTAAGTACGTTAGAAAGATAAAAAAAGTTAGTTTTCTCTTGTCAAATTTTCAGGCTGTACTCATGTTGTCCAGCTGGACAAATTGACTCGTGAACCTACATGTTACCTACATGTAAATTTTGGACATTTTTTCTCATTTTTAAAGAAATCAACATTGCAATAGAACATAATGATCGAGAAAAAATTCTACATACACAATTCACACTTTACCATCCTGAGTGTGGATTGTAAGTGTGGATTGTGAGTGAGGATTGTAATCTTTTTTGCAATTTTTGATCGCAAAATTATTATGCGATCCTTAATGTTTTGGTACCAAAATGTTGCTCTGGAACTTAGCTTCATTTTGGTTATAAGAGCAATACAGAAACTAATAAAAAAAAAAAAAATAAACACCGTGAATAGTTTTGGATGAGAGTGGCGACTGCAGTCCGCACTCAAATTGTAACAATCCACAGTCGCCACCCCGGACTGCAGTCTTCATTGTGAACACACAACAGTCCACAGTCCTCACTGCGGACTGCAATCCTGAGTGGCGACTGTGGATTGTTGTGTGTTCACAATGGAGGACTGCAGTCCTGGGTGGCGACTGCAGTCCTCCATTGTGAACAACGCATTATTCAAAAATTTGCATTCAGAAATTGGAATTCGCGCCAAAATTAAATTTTTTCGTCTTGACAAGTTTTAAGGTGTAGCAGTGTTTCTCGGACAAAGTTTTGATTTTATAAGTATTTGAAACCAGATTTTTTAAATTTTTGCTGAAATTTTAAGTTTATCGTCATTGAAAATCAAATTGGCGCAATAACTGTAATTTTACTTTTTGAAGGAAACAGCTGGTGTATATATTAACGTTAAGGTAAATTTTTGCACTGAAAATAACAGAGATAAGGTAATGATAAATTATAGCTCGTAATTTGAATTTTTTTATCATTGATATTTGTGTCGCTAATATAAGAGGCGGGCAAAGATCAGTTCAGATCAAGATCAGATCGACATAGTTTTAACACCAAATTCGAGTTAAGCATGGTTGATCGGCTTGTAAAGATGCCTTTAAAATTTAGAAATCGATGTTAATTTTCAAATTTGCCCCAAGACAAAAATAAAAATTGAATTTTTCCAAAATTTAAATATTTTTGTCTTGAGCGGAATTCGAAATTTTACAATGGTTTTTTTAGTTTTATAGGCAAATTAACCATGCTGGTCTATAATTTAACGTCGAAATTGAATAATTGCAAGCAGGGAGTAAGTTTTAGGTCAAAATTTTGCGAGAAATCAAATTTAATACTCTGAAAATAGCTTAGGTCTCTCAGAATCCGACCCAGAAAGGCCAAAAGCCACTGAAAGTTGGTTTTTTGGGTTTACTAAAGGTGGGTAAACCTCTTGCAAAAATTCAATTATGCTTATCAAAATTTTACTTTGATCGGCTGTATCGCTGAATGTTCGCTAAAAGTTTTTCCCCCTTCAGCAAACCCCGGAAAACAACCTTGAGTGGCTTTTGGCCTATCTGAGGTGGGATTCTGAGCGATGTGAGTTATTTTCAGACTATAAAATTCGATTTTCTTGCTAAATTTTGACCTAAAACTCACGCCTTAAAACTCACGGCTTGCAATTATTGAATTTTGACGTCGAATTCGTGATCAGCATGGTTGATTTGCTTAGAAAACTCAGAAATCATTGTAAAATTTCGAATTCCGTTCAAGACAGCAAATATTTAAATTTTGAAAAGTTTAATATTTAATAATTGTTTTCTTAAGGAATATTTTGAATTTAACACCGAATTATGAATTTTGAGCGCAGTTTTACAAGCAAATCGACCATGCTAAACTCGAATTTGGTGTAAAGATTACGCGCTTCTCTAGCGGGTAAAAGTTTTACGTTAAAATCTTCTTTAAAATTTTTCAAGTATCTTCCTAAGCAATCCCTGAGCCTCTTTTTTATTTCGATGCACTTTCTGGTGCAGTTTTCTATATTATAGTATTTTCTGGTTAGATTAAGATAAAAAATAGGTAGTTGATGCATCTGCGTGACACTTTTAAAGGGCCGTTGCCATCCCGACAACGGACGTCCCCCGCCAATTCAAAAAGATTTCCAAATCATTGAACTTCTTTAGGGAATTTCAACTTAGTTTCTAACACAACTATAACTAAAAATGAATTCTAGGCCTTGTTTGTTAGAAACCAAGCTGAAAAATCCGTGCAGAACGTCAATGATTAGGCGAAAAAATTTGAATTGGCGGGGATAATTCAAAACAGGTGGCAATGGCCCTTTAAGTAATTTCCAACTTTCTTTGAGTTTCTCCAAAATCTGAATTTTGCAATGTTTGTGACTGAGCTTTGTTGTGTACGTAAATTTTAGAGGTCTCCAGGAAAGTGACTGCACTAAATTGGGAACTTAGTTTATAAGCCGTCGAAAACGAGTCCCACGTGGGTGCTATAAACAAACTTTAAAAATAAGTTGCGAAGGTTTAGCGAAAAGATTAAATATCTGGCTTGTCAAATAGGTGTTGTGATAAAAAGTGTTGAAAAATATTTTCACATTATTTAAATACGTGCTTATAGGCCTGCCTTGTTCTTTGCTATTATATTCCCTAAAAATATATGAAAAAGTAAAATTTGGATATTCGAGCTCGACCTCGATCTGCCTATGTGAGCACCCCTTGTCGATCGACCTCGACCCCGACTTCGACCACGACCTCGACCTCGACTCGCCTATGTGAGCACGGGGTGAGAAATTGGTCCTATATAGGACTATTTACGGTCCTAAAAAGGTCATGATGATGGTGTGGTCATATTTTAGGACTATGGTCCCATGTAGGACTATAGTCCTACATAGGACTATAGTACTATTAGGACATAGCCCTACTTGCTAGGCTCAGGTGATATGAACCTTGGAAGAACCTGGAAGCTTCTTTGGATGAACCTTGAATTACCCAGCAATGAACCTTGTCAGTTTAATAGATTGAGGTTTGAGATTCTTGAAATTTCTAAAAGCCGTTAAAATTGTCGATGATTATTGTGAGGGATCATAAACACCAATACCAATTTTCAATCCTTAACTTTTTGTTTTCATCCATACATTTTCGAAATTTTACACGAAAATAGTTCTGTTCAAGCCGAATTTCACTGATCGCAGGAGCTGCCGAAAAAAACTAGAAATCGATGAAAAGAGAAAGTATGAAAATTGCCAAAAAATTAGACCAATATGTAGGTGGCATAACTACCGACACTTAAAAGACACAGACACTGTAAAAGCCTTGGCGACCTATGCTCCCACTTGGATCGTAAACCTTTGAACTGAGAGAGGATTTGAATCATTGGCACACTCACACCATACTCCCAGCACTCAATTCTACTATTTTCTTCGCAAAAAGTTCAAAAACTGCTTCTTTACACTTTTGCAAAATTTTCATGCGAAACTTGCTGGTTAAATTTTTTTTTAAATAATTGCCTTGATCCACCGAGCTAAATCGTCTACTGGGGGTGCAGTTTTCATCGAGTGCTTTATTTATTTGATTGTATCTGCTTATATAACATCAATTCCACGCAGCTGAAACATTTATACATTATACAACATTATACATTTACAAGTTTGTGTTCCGCAGCAAAAATTCCTTATTTGAGATTCGTGAGTTGTTGGTGTTATATGATTTTCGGTATGGCTCATTCTGCTTCAGGTTCCTCTGACCCGATATAATGATGGTGTCACTGTGCAGGATGATCAAGATGACGTAACGCTATGAACAATCAAGATGAACGCGGTTTCAAGTCAATGCGTCAAGCTTATGAATTTGAAGCTCCTCGAGGCGCAGATTTGCCAGGGAACAATTGTGGTGCGATAAAAAGGAGCGGGACTGGCAAAACAGAACGAAAAAGCGCGAAGAACTCTTCAAAAACACTGTAATCTCCCTGGTCGTCCTTTTAGTGTGATTATCAAATGTGGTGGATTGAAATGTTTATTGGCGCAAAATCGTCGGATTTTTCTTTTTGGACAATAGTGGTCTAATTTTTGTTTGTTGTTAATTGTTCACTGAATAAAATTATCGCATTGAAGATTTACTTTTGAAACATTTCGAAAAGGCGCCAGTGAAGCTAGTTTTAATTCATTTAATTAAATTTGATCAAGAATCTCCTTTTTCTGTCTCCTCTTACATTTTGACTACGTTTGAAGATACGATTACCTTCCCTGTTATATACGCATTCGCGCGTCTTGAAAAAACATGCCTTAGTCCCCTGTTGTTTTTGGCAAAAAAAAATTGTCAATATTTTCAACCTGCCTTTTCACACTTCGATAAAGTTGCATAAAAAGATCAAAAAGTGTAAATAAATGATTTTGAGACTTTTAGAAGCTTCGAAAAAAAATCTCTAAATTTCCAAGGAATTGGTCATTGCAGCATTCTTTAGAATAAAAAATAATTATTTCGTCGTATATTCACAGGGGGCTTGAGAGTTAGAGATGCGCACACTCACTTGCCTTAGACATGATTCCGAAAAGTATTCTTGATCATAAAATGCGTATAGAGCAGGCTCGGAAACGTCCTTTATTTAAAGATTTAAAAAAGGCAATATTTTTGAGTTCTGATTAATAAAACATTGAGTTTTTGGACAAGCCAAAATTACCCATTTTGACCATTTTTGAAGGGATTGAGGTCGGTATATGGGTGGAAACGGACCAAAAAGGGCCAATTTGGAACAAAAAGAAAGATATTGAACATAGTTTTGAATGATGTTGCCTACCGCGTAAATAAACTCTAGTATGCATGCTTTTTCATGCATCCAGAGTCACTTTCGAGTGACTTGTGTCTAAGGTATGTGGGTGTGCGCATCTCAACCCTAAGCAACCAAGCCCGAGGGCTTGAGAGTTAGAGATGGCCCACTCACTTATCTTAGACATGATTCCGAGAAAGATTCTTGATAAAAATGCATTTGGAGGCATGTTTTTGCCAAGCCCCATGTTGAAAAACATGCTGAAATAGGTAAAAAGTCGATATTTTAAAATGCCCAAAACTTAATTTTTTTAGACCAGGACTCAAAAAATGTCTTTTTTAAACTTTGGGTGGGAGGGGGAGGGGGTGGTTGTTTGGTGGGATTTGGGGGGGGGGTATATCCAATTAGGGTGCAAAATCTTTATTTTCGTTGTTCAAAAATCAATAAGCACTGGATAAAATAGGACTTTTTGACCAAATGTCATTTATTTCACCGAAATGTCCTTTATTTGAAAATTTCGATTTCCAAGCCTTGGTATAGAGTCTTTTTTTGCAAACATTTACTTTTCTAACGCTGTGCCATAAAGTGGCCCCTTTTTATTCCCTTCCCCTCCCAATAAAGCCCTTAATCTAGGGTTTGTAATTGTCCCTTTTAAAAAGATTTGTCCTTTTTCGAGACCCAAAAAATGATTAACTATGCTTTTTCGAAATTTGGAAATGGCATCATAGTCAAAATATAGTAAAAAAATTAGCGGACATTTTTTAAAGATTAGCGGTCATTTTTCACAGATTAGGGGGCATAAT
The DNA here is from genome assembly GCA_004194705.1 of Ditylenchus dipsaci. Lineage (NCBI taxonomy): Eukaryota > Metazoa > Nematoda > Chromadorea > Rhabditida > Anguinidae > Ditylenchus > Ditylenchus dipsaci. The sequence goes on along the minus strand of SADC01000028.1, from coordinate 229,465 downwards.
TAAATACCACCCCATATTTTTTCATCAAAATTTTTTGAATAGGCGCGCTTTAAAAAAAATTGTTGTTAGAAAGGGCTGTAAGTACTTTCCCCCGTCGAATTATTTATTCATCCCGTCAAATAAATTTTAGGAAAATTAAGAGAAATTGATATTGTAGGTTACAAATCCATGAAACATCAGAAATGTAGTGCAGAAATTCAGTGTTTTGAGGAAAATTTGAATTTAGTGGGGAAATTAATTAATTTAGTGGGAAATTCAGAAATTTAGTGGGTAAATTCAATTCGAGCCTAAAGTAAAAAGACTTACGGTATACCCTCAATTAAAGGAACATTTTTATGGTCCCAGAGAGCTCGAAAAATCGGGCTTGAAACACTATTTGAGTATAAAATATATTGCTTTGTTGACAATGATTGAAAAAAAATTAATTTATTTTCTTATTTATGGCAGTTATAAGGATCAGTAAGCGAATAGCAACACTGCAAAAGTAAAGCAAATGAATGTGACTTGACAAAATGTGTATACAGCAGGGCTTCCAAATTAAAATTTCGAAATAAAGGACATTTGGTCAAAAAGTGCCATTCTATCCAGTGCTTGTTGAGTTTTGAGCACCGAAAATAAAGATTTTGACGTAAAATCTTAAAATTTCTGAAGATTTGAGGTCACAAAAAAAGGACAAATCTTTAGGCTCAAATTGTTTTACCTAGGGTTGGTTGAATGGTAATTACCGGGTAATTACCGGGTAATTACCCGGGTAATTACCCGGAAAAATACTTTTCCGGCCTTATTTCTCGGTAATTACTTGGGTAATTACACGGGTAATTACCCGGAAAGTATTTCTCCGGAGAATTACCCGACCCTAGTTTTACCCCTCTAAATTATTCTTTTACCCCTCCAAATCATTCATTTATCCCCCCAAATCTTAAAATGAGTATTTCTCGGTGTTCTTATGTCGTGAATTTCTTTTCTTTTGATCATCATGTAGCCCTAAATCTCTTGTTTCTGATTAGCTATCAACTGACCTCTTATTATCAAAAAAATTTGAGAAATATCCGTTTTTATGAAACAACTCTTCTTTCATAAAAACGGGTATTTCTCAAATTTTTTTATCAACAAGGAGTCAGTTGATTTAAATTTACGACATAAAAACACCGAGAAATACTCATTTTTACGATTTGGGGGATAAATGAATGATTTGGAGGCGTAAAAGAATAATTTGGAGAGGGAAAGTACTTACAGCCAAATCTTAAAGGGAGCGGGAAAAGCCCCCAAGTATGGAAAGGGGCTTCGGTGGCGCAGTGCGTAAGCGTTTTTTTTGGCCTGAAATAGTGTTGCAGGTTTGATCCCACATAGTGGCATACTATTTTTTGGGTTGTTTGGCCAGTTCCAGGGGTAATTTGGGTCGCTGATTGCGAATCTGGCATCAAAAAAAAGTCTAATAACATCTAAAACTGGCCAAACAAGCCAAAATAAATAGCATGACACCACGTAGGATCGAACCTGCAACACAATTTTGGGCCAAAAAACACACACGCTTACGCACTGCTCCACCGAGGCCACTTTTTCAAACCTAAATGGCTTTTCCCCCTCGTTTAAATAAAGGACATTTGGAAGCCCTGGTATATAGTCAACCCCGATTTAACGGCCTCCACCTTAAGTTCGTTTTCAACCAGGGTCCGAGACTGTTTTTAGCCTGATTTTCGAATTGTTTTACGAGTTGTCTTTGGCTAGTCTAGTCCGGAATAACGCGAGGATTTCTATTTTGTCAATAGTTTTTCAAGCAAAAAAGAATTTGGCCGAAAAGATCCGCGGGTACTCGATTGAACGGCCTTCTAATTTTAAAATAGAGGGCAGTTAAATCCATTACCCGCGGATCTTTTCGGCAAAACTTTTTTCTATTTGAAAAATGACCGGCAAAATTAAAACCCTTGCAATATTTCGGACTAGACCAGCCAAATACACCTCGTAAAACAATTTGAAAATCAGGGTAAAAAATGTCATACCCTAGGTGGGAACGAACTTGAGGTGTGGGCCGTTAAATCGGGGGTCGACTGTATGACCAGAATACGCAACTACAGTGCATTCAGATTAACAGCAAGTCATCGGGATATGTGCTTCTGCTCTCCTTCTCTTCCACACCATCAACAATCAGTCGCACCTTGTATGTCTTGCATAAGTTTTTATCATGTTGCTTCTGTTGTGTGATATTGTCTGCATTGACTATTAACAGCTTGACCACCACCCTTTGCTGGATGAGTCTTGTCAACACGTTTTCCATCTTCTCGAACTAGATTCACACATTTAAGGTATATAAATTAATCCAAAAATAAATTAATGCAAAGGATCGGCATAGGGACTTTTAATCAATTTGGTACATTTTATCTCTTTTTGAGTTATTTTATCTCTTCTGCAAATTATTTTATTTTTCATTCTAAATTGAGCAAAGCCTTAGGCGCAAGGCAGAACAACGTGTGTTAGATGAATTCAAAAGTGTGTCCCAAACCGCTAAAATCGAAAAACTTAAAGTAGGCGTCAATCCAAAGATGTCCAAAATTACTCAAATGCCTACGCACCCAAAGGGTCCTATTCTGAATTTTGGCTAATTCTGTTTTGATCGAAAGTCTCGATTATTTAAAATTATAAAAACTATACTAAAACATAAAAAACTGTCACTAAAGACTATTTGATAATCTTTTTTAGCACTTTTAACGAGACTAAAGACTTTAAAAAACGACAGCTCAACGCAAATTTTTTAGCTTGTAGGCATTTTTGGGTTGGGTGATTACACAAGTCTCACCCTAGCAGCATCCCTGAACTTGATCACTCGCCCAAAATTAGCCTGAAAACTGGTTGTTGATTAATTCCACGTGACTATTATGAGTATGTTCCACCTGGACCGCCATTGGCGGAAAGCGGTCAATGGACATTTGAGTGGGAAACTGGTAGATGTTGCACGCATCCCCAAATATTAACTCGCCATTGTCGATGTTCTGCAGGATGGGCTGATCGCCTTGATTGGCATACATCACTCTACACCTAACCAAACGCTGGCCAGTTTCATCCAGTCGATACAGGCACAACTGGTTGGTCTGAACCTGTGCCAGGTAAGTTTCTTCCAAATCTCTCAGCAAGTGGTCGTATTGACTTAACAAAATTTTAATAAATGTTTAAATTAAAATTGAAATACTTACTACAACAAAGTATTTAGATGGTCGTAGACTGCTCTGGAGGAAGCACCCACATGAAAGTTGAAGCTGAAAAATGGGCTCAATTATGAAACTTACACCCCAGTGGATTCTGAAACACCCTCCCAGCAAATTGTCTTAGCCATCGAGCTGATGTTTTTAGAAAAACTTTTACTCTGCTTTTTTATATAGTTCTATTTTTTTAGTTTCACAATTTTATTACAAAAAACAGTAAAAACTAAAGAAAAAAAAATCACCTTGGGGGACTAAGGCATTTTTCTGGGTGGGTGTTCCAGAATTACTGCGCGGTGGTAGTTGATATGTTATTTTTCAACTTCTTTAATGCGAGAACGGCTGACTGTGATGTTTGTATATACTGACGTAAATACTGGTTTTTAACTGTTTTAACTGGTTTTTAGTTTTCACACAAATATAAATAAAAGATGCTCAAATAAGCCATTTAAAAAATAATTATTTTCGTTGTCCGTATTTGACGTTTCGTGCCAATAAATATTTATATAACTAGAAGAAATAGGCACAAGAAATTTTTTTTAAGTTAAACAATTTCGTTGTTAAAAATGTAGCAGTTGTTTTGGAAAGTACACCCCACACTCGATCTAACGCAATTCAGGGTAACAAGGTCAAATTGAGTTTACGTTATAGTCAACTCTTGATACAGTACGTTTTTTTCGGGTCCCCAGCAACCGAACTATGTCAAAAGACTGTGCATCAAATATAATTTCTAGTATTTTTAAACTTCACGCTAAATAGAATTTTTCTACAACAAAATGCAAGAGGAAATGAAAAAAATCGAATCATGGCCATTTGAACGTGAAAAAGCTTCTTCTCAGGATAAACTAAATTGGAATTTCAAAGAATATTTTGTGAATTTACGCTTAATTGAGAGATAATTGTACGGGCGAGACCAGTCAAAAGTTACTGTTGAATCAATAGTGATTTTGACACTAACTATGAGCTGGTCAACCCAATAAATCTCACACCTTCGTTAAATCAAGTTTCGACAGGGCTCTCAACTTAAAATTTTAAAAATAAGTACAATTTCTCGAAATAAGCACATTTACGGTACTTTTAACAAAAATATGCTATTTTATCCAGTGCTTATTGCTCTTTTTGTGCTAAAAATAAGATTTTGACGTCAAATTAAAAAATGCTGTAAGATTTGGAGACCCAAAATAAGTAAAAATCTTATGAATAAGTACAATTGAGAGCCCTGAGTTTCGACTATATTTTACAAAATGTTGTTTTTGAATTTTGAACTTTTCTATCCCTATTACCTTAAAGTTTCAGGGCTAGAGCCATCGTAAGAAACAATGACAGCCTCTTCATGACTACCCAAACGTATGGTTCTGTCAGGCCAAGGCAAGTCAGATATCTTTCTAGGCACACCTTCTAGACACTCCACCTAAAATTAGACGTGTTACAAAACGTTTTAAGTGTTGGCACACCAGAGTGTTTCAAAACAACCAACGCACAACAAAAACCCAAAGCCACAAAAACTTGATTGCCAAATTTTGGTGTGTTTTGACCCTAAAACTTGTAAAGAGCTTTTACAAAAATTACTGTAAAAAGGCTAAAAGTGAAAGATGAAGCAGTAGACCAAACGCAGAAAAACAAAAACATTGAAGTGCTTTTGACATACTCGGCCTTTACAGATTATACCAAAATGAAACTTATATACAGTGATGGCAATGAAAATTTTCGAAAAAAAACTTTTGTGACTATTTTTGAAATAAAGTCATTTTATGCAGTGCTTTTTTATTATGAAGCGAAACAAAAATTTAGTCGTTGAAAAACTTTAAAAATAAAAAAAGATCTGGGGTTTTGAAAAAAGTACAAATTAAAAAAAATTCCATTTCTACATATATATTCGCCTTTGTTTATGCCTACATCAAAAACATGGATATGAACAGGGACTGTGGTGGTTTCCATCATCTCCAAAATTAATATATACTCAGCTTTTACAAAAATAACATGACTCTGCGAAAAAAATATTAGGTTGGTTCATAAGTTTTAAACCATACAAATATTTAAATAAAAATTCATTTTCTTATCCAAAAATTTCTCTTATAACAAAATCCAAACAATAGGTTTTGTAGCCCTGACTCTCTTCTTTAAAATAGCATATTGCTTTTAGCTTGATTATTTTAGATAAGTCACCATTTGGCTCCAAACACTTGTCCAGTCATTTTGTGAAGTTGACGAGCGTTTTCATCACTTTCACTGGTCAAATGTTTTATTGAATTTTTATCGTCATAACAATATGTTATCACCATGTTGTAGCGCAGCTCAAGAGCTACAAAATGCACTTTACAGAATGATTTTTTGAAATCTGAGTGTTGATATATGCCTTTTAGAAAAAATAGATTTTCTGAAAAAATGGCCAAAATTTGAAAAAATTGGAAAAACTTGGATTTTGGCCATTTTTTCAGAAAATCTATTTTTTCTAAAAGGCCATATATCAACACTCAGATTTCAAAAAATCATTCTGTAAAGTGAATTTTGTAGCTCTTGAGCTGCGCTACAACATGGTGATAACATATTGTTATGACGATTAAAATTCAATAAAACATTTGACCAGTGAAAGTGATGAAAACGCTGGTCAACTTCACAAAATGACTGGACAAGTGTTTGGAGCCAAATGGTGACTTATCTAAAATAATCAAGCTAAAAGCAATATGCTATTTTAAAGAAGAGAGTCAGGGCTACAAAACCTATTGTTTGGATTTTGTTATAAGAGAAATTTTTGGATAAGAAAATGAATTTTTATTTAATATTTGTATGGTTTAAAACTTATGCACCAACCTAATACAACACAAAACAATTTATTGACAATAGATGAGTCGAACTAAAAGCAGCAAAAATAACATAGAATACTAATGGAAAGTGTTAACATATGTTGATCGCTTGTACTTATTTATCAGCAGTTCACCAGACATCTACTCTGTAAAGCTAATTGAAAAATTGAAAGAGCTACAAGAACACACACTAAATTAGAAGAAAGAAGAAGTAAAGTTTCTTTTTGAATTTATTCATTTGTTTGTGCGCATCAATTTGAGACAATCTGTGTTTGGATATTATTAATACTTACTACATTCCTGGGACACACTTCAGAGGAGGTGATATGAATTTGGGTGTTATCATCTGCAAACAGGGAAAATTGTAAAAAAACATTAAACTAAAATGGATCAATTCTTTTGTGATTTTTTTTGGAAATACCGAATCCATTCTAACAGAGGAGCACCCTCTAATTCAAAACCCTGTTTTCGCCCTGTTTTTGCAAAGTGTTGCAGACGAGTTACCCTTAATTTTCAGGTCATCTCACTAGCTAGAAAATAAATAGTAACTTAGATGAGATCATTCTTTTAAAATTCGACCAAAAGTTCAAATAGTGGGCTGCACTTCTGCTAGAATAAATGCGGTATCACGATGAAAAAACTCGTTATTTGAATTATAGATCAAAATACGTGTCAAGTACCCACCAACACCCCGTATTTTAATAAATCTGTCAAACCCTCTCACCCTCGTTTTTTTATTGTAATTTTAGAGTTAAGGTTTGGTTTACAATTTTGATAAATTTCTGGGTCGACCATTAACTAATACAGAAAATATGGAATGTTTTAAAAACGACAGCAGATTAATTTGAGTTTCCAATTTTACAGTTATCAAAAATGACCGACCACATCTTATTGTGAAGCATTTGTCGAAGTATTTAAGCAACAATCCCACTAGCTGAGCTTTGGAGTTGGTGAATGGAGCATAGCATTCACCCATACTTCTCAACTCCTTGAACAACCCTTCCAAAGTGATGGTTTTAAGAGCCAGATCGTGCGCCATGGTCGCCATTCTCAGCAAAACCTTGGCTGTCTCTGTCAGGGAATCACTGGCCAACCTCCTGGGCATTCACTGTTGATGCTCGGCAAGGGGGCTGTCATGTTGGTTACGGCCCTGGAGGTGGAGGGCTGCAATAATTCCTGAGGCACTGTTACTTTACTATTAGTGGGGTAGTTGCTCTGGTGCTGGCAAGGGAAAACATAGACATTCTGGAGAATCGGTTGTTCATTCCATTGGGTGTGCCTGGACTGCTTCTCTGGTTGAAGCAGGACGACTGAAATCGGATAAATTATAAGCTGTAAGGATGTAAATTCTACAAAGAGCCTTAATCTCAAAATGCAGTAACACAAGAGAGTGTTTCAGTTTGACCATTTTTACCAAGTTTTCAGTTTTTTTTGTAATTACCATGTTTGGTCAACTCCCAAAAAGGCTCAAAATGGCTGTAGGAAGTTTCGTAACGAGACAATTTCGTAAGAGCGAATTTTTGTAAAAGTGAATTGTCGTAAGAATTTTTTTTCGTAAGAGCGAAAATTCGTAAGAAACTTTTTCGTAACAGCGAATTTTCGTAACAAGCTCTTTCGTAACGCGGTTTTCAGTAACATTAGTGATATGTTAAGCTGCTTTTTTTGCTTTTTGATCCTCCTTTGATGTTTCTTATAGCTTCTGTGATGTTTCAACCAAAAATAGTCAAGAAAAAAAGGAAACAGTCAGAGGGTGGAATCGAACCACTGGTGAAAAAAGTTCATCCCATCAACTTACCTACTGCACCATACATGCCACTAGTGAGAAATAGCTATGTGTAATATATAATATATAAATTCTAGCTCGGAGTTTTTCACCATGCTTTTGGGTGTTTCTGCTGGTCTCCTAACGGGTGAAAAATCGGGCGGTCAACTAATTATCAAAATTTTCAGTCATATGACCTATGCTTAGCAAATTTTGTGCTCATACAGTTAAAGTCATATAATTAGCTGTTCGAAGTGTCAAACAGTGACAGAAAGGCCAAAACAAATGGATCAGATGAAATGAAATTAGAATTTAGAAATTAGAATTAAAATGAATTAGAAAAATTGATTGAAAGTGAGAAAAAATTCGATTATTTCCTCTTACGAAAGAAATTCGTTACGAAAATTCGATGTTACGAAAAAGTTTCTTACGAAAATTCGCTCTTACGAAATTGTCTTGTTAGGAAAGTTCCTACAGCCCTCAAAATCGTACTTTCGGAAGTTTTGAGATTAAAAATGCGAGATCAAATATTATTATACTGAGAAAGATCGTTCTTTCAAAAAAAGTAGACAAAGTATTGCGCAGGATAGACTAAACGATAACTATATCTTAAAAACTTTGAAAAGAAACATGAAAAAGCAGAGCGCCAAACAATTGAAAAATGACACATAACAGAAAATACAAAAAGTTCAGTCATAAAAAGTCTTGTTACAAAAAGAGCCGCTAATCAACGCTAATTTTCCCGACTCTTTTTTCTCAAACTCTTGAGTTTTTTAATTGAAAAAAGTAGAGATGATTAGTAAGTTTAGTTCAAAAAAGATGATTTATTGAAAAAATAATATTTCCCTACATGTTATCATGTTTCCTGTGTATTTCAGAGTTAAAATATCTGAAAACTAGCATTTGAGCCATTTTGAGAGCTAACAAAACAGGAAATTTTTTTCATTATTAAAATTAAAATTCATTATTGAAAAACCCCAAAAGTTGGCTTGATAAATTGTCTGGACCCAGTGCGTGTCATCCTACTTGAAGAAAACATCAGAAAAATGGAAATATTTTGTAGATTCATCTTTCTATTTTTCATAAACCCTACTTACCCCAGACACAGAGCCTTTATCATCTGAAATTAAAAAAATGTTGGTAAATTAGACTCCTCAAAAAACAAAATAATTTCTACCATTGTCGTGTGCAGCAAGCGAAATAAAGCCATTCAAAGAGTTCCTCCACTTGAACATGCTGGCTAAGGGACATTTTGCAAATGCTGCCTTAGTGACCCTGACTGCAGGGTCCTCCACGCCCAAAACGTTCTTCAGCTGCAAATACAGAGCTGGTTCAGTGAGCTCTACAGGGTGTCCCAAAAAAACCCTACACTACCAGAGGGCAACACCATTTTTATATTTTTTTTTTTTGAAAACTGCATGTCATTAGCCCTACCAATTCCCTATCGAATAGTATAAAGAGATTTTATTGCTGATAAAAATTATTGATAAATTGACAAAACTTAAAATCTCAATTTCAAATCCCGGAGTTTCCATTTTTAAAGTGTTTAATGGTCGAAAAAATTTATAAATTTTTAAAAGCTGTAAATTGTGTGGTGTAGCACAAATCAGAAGCTAGAAAATCCTATTTACAGAAAAAATTGAAATCTGAGTGTTGAGATATTGCCTTCTGACAAAAAAATTCGGAATGAAAAAACCAAGTTTTCACAATGCTTGTTAACTTCTAAAACGACCCAAAATGTGTTAGAAGCAGATCGATAACTTTTCAAATAGAAATTAAAATTTTTTATGTACCAATCGAAAGAGCAAAGCAAGAGCTACAAAATTATGTGCTCAAAACACTTCTGCGAAAAAATTGTGCTCTTCAAAATTAGCCTAAACATTAGTTACAAATTTTCTTTACTTTAACAAAAGTTGAAAATTCCGGGATTAGAAATTGAGATTTTAAGTTTTGTTTTTTTAATTTGTTCATAATTTTTTAGCAATGGACTTTTTCTATACCATTCGATAGAAAATTGGTAGGGCTACAAAATGACATTAAGTTTAAAAATGTAATATAAAACGGTCTAGCGGTCTTCTGAAAGTGCATTAGTTTTTTCTGGGACACCTTGTACACCAAATCTAATCCAATGTGTTACCTCAATGGTGGTTAAAATCGTCTTATAGACCCTGTTGTATTCATCCTTGAGCTTTTCTACGCCCAGTTCTGGGCCATGCTCTTTCAACAAGTGAACCATTCTGTAGAGTTTAGGCTGAAAAATATTGCATTTCAGACTTGACTGCTGTTTAGGTAAAGGAACTGTACGCCACAGGGGCACAAAAATGTGTGATAGCAGGTTTCCAAATGAAATTTTTTGAAAAAAGTACAGTTGGCTAAAAAGGACGTTTTAAATTTTTTGAGGAAAAGCTCATTTTATACAGTATTTTTAAGCGAAAAAAACATTTTGACTGAATATTTCAAAAATAAACAAGACTTGGGGTCATAAAAAGGACAAATATTTAAAACAGGTGATTCGGAACCCATGTGGTTATAGGCGTACACAGGATTTGGCGCTACTCGGTTTACCCGCCTTTACCCCCTTTTCAGCATTTTGTTTTCCATAGATTTATGACAGGAATTTTTCATTATTTTTTAACTTAGGATTGGGCTCAATCACATGCTTGAAGCGGGAAAAGCTTTTTCTGAAGCTAAAAGACTTTATTGTGCATTATCTATCGCCCTATCGCAGAAACGGTCGCCAAAATTTGCATTGGTCCCCCTGTTGTTCTTTTATCCATATTAATATAACTATGATTAACAGGGGGATCAAGACATATTTCGAAAAGAAAAACAACAGGGGGACCAAGGCAAATTTTGGCAACCGCTTCTGCGATACGACCCTTTATTGTGCATCTTATTTGTTTTTGCAGCTAAAATACTTTTTTTGAAGTTAATTCCCTTTGCACAGGGTGCGTAAAGTACGTTTGGCCAAAAAAGTATAACTTGGTTATTTTTCGTCAATAAAATTTGCTATTTTATCCAGTGCTCATTACCATACCTGCACGCTGAGAAAAATCGGCGCCGGGCGCCGACCCAGGCGCCGGGTCTACTAAAAATCGGCGCCGGCGCCACAATTAATTCGGCGCCGGGCGTCGGCGCCGGCGCCGACGCCTAAAAGAGGAAATACGGCGCCAGGCGCCGGCATCAAGCCATTTTTGTAAATAAAATAATAGAATGTAACAAAGACTAATCTAACATTTTATGTTTTTAAATAGAAATTTTTTGTATTAGGAATAGCAACAATTATGAGAAATTAAAAATTTATCATGTTGCGGTTATAAACAAGCATTGTTTTGCTTTTTAAAAGTACTGGGCCAGTGGAGCTTTTTCTGCCGGCTGTCAACATAGCTGTTATGCTTATAGTCAGCCGTATGCCTCTCTTTCAGCGGATGCAAGTCTAGCCCAAAAGTTTGAAACAGTGAACAACGAGTCGAGGAAAAAGTGGATAACTATCTTCATCAGATAGTGGAGAACATCAAAAAAAAAGCAAAACCGGTGATGAAATTTTGTGATTTACATGTGATAAACATAAAAAATAAAAATTTACTATAAGATTGAAAATATATTGTCTGCAAAAAAATCTGAGAAAATTTTGAATTTACTAAAACATTGTCAAGACAGCTGAAATCTTAACATTCAGGCGCCGGCGCCGCAGCTGAAGTGGCGCCGGGCGCCGGCGCTGGCGCCGGCGCCGGCGCCCGACTGTTAAGATTTTTTAGCCAGCGCCGGCGCCGGCGCCCGTGCAGGTATGCTCATTACCATTTAGAGGCGAAAAGAAGTCTTTGACTAAAAACTTCAAAAATAAAAAAGATTTGGGTTCGTGAAAAAGTAATTTTTTTAAAAAGTACATTTACGTACCCCGCCTTTGCAGCTAAAAGACTTTTTTGAATCTAATAAAATCTAAAATTTTAGCTGCAAATGAAAGTCAATTAGCTGCCAAATAATTGTTTTAGGTGCAAAAATAATTAGATGCAAAATAAGGTTTTTTAGACGCAGAAAAAGTCCGTTAGATGCAAAATAAAGTCTTTTAGCTGCAAAAAAGCTTTGCCCGTCTGAAGCTACAAACACTCACTGGAATGGGTTTGCCGTCTTCCCACATCTTGTCGAACTCGTTGCAGGGTTGGTCATCACCATTCCAGTCATGAGCTTCATCTTCATCAGCAGAGTAGTAGAACTCCTCTTCCTCGTCGTCTCCTGAATCACACTCCTGGTCTGCTCCCTCCAGTATGATGTCCTCTTCATCCTCCACACCATATTCACTGCTTCTATCATTGTCGTCATAGTAGTGGCCTTCATCATCCTGGTCTGCAAGTGGAGGGATGTTCTCGCCATCCATGGTCATGTTAAACAAGTCATCGTAGTCACCAAAGTCGTTGAGGACCTTGGAGCCAGACGGTCTGGTCTGCTTGCTGGGGTCCAGCTCGTTATGCACTTGGTGGGCGGGTAGGTTCTCCCTTCGCTGCTGCTGCATCTTTCCAAACATGTTGGGGCGAAAGCCATGGCTGTTGGAGTTACTCTGAGCTGTAGAAGATCTACGACCAAACGTATTGCTCCCATTGACGGGCAAATCATTGACTGAAAACTGTTGAGATTATAGTTACATTCAGAACTCGATTTAACTCGATTTGACATAAAATGTTGTCCTTAATATGGTGGTCACAATGAAAGTGGGAAATGCGAGGTCGAGATCTTTGAGATGATGTAGCTCAGCGAGATTGGCCATTTTACTGATCTGAAAAGTTTTTTTGACCTATTTTTAGGGTCCGCTACTGAATAAAATTTTATACCCACTATCAGATATAAAAAATAAAATTTTAGAAACGGACTTTCCACCTCGCATCTCACACCTCCAATGTGGCCAAGGCATAACACGAGAACGGCCGGTTGTAAGATTTACTAATTGTAAGATGTAAGATTTACTGATGGATACCCAGGTGGATTTTGACCATGTACAATTTGTAAGATTTACTGAAGCAAGGTTTTCCTAACGGCTAACAATTATGAGAAAAGAAGAGCTGTAATCGACTAATATGGTATTTATTTGAACTTTTTCAAAAAAGTTGCAGACCGTGACGCCTTTATACCGACAAAATATTAATAAAAAATTAGTGTAGAAAGTTTGTTGAAACAAGCTTGTGAGGCTTAACAGCATTGATATCTACCACGGAAAATGATTTTTTTTATTATTTTAATATTTTGTGGACTTCTCCAAGTGTTCTTTGTGTTCACATTTCATGATACAAGAATTTGCTGGATAAATTATAAAAAGCGTAGGTACCTGAGCGTTGGAATGGCATCCTCCTTGGAGCATTACCAGCATTTTTACTGCTACCACCTGCTGTAAAGTAACCAGTCCTGGGCTGGGCTATTAAAGGTTTTGACCTGCTGAACAAGTCTCTGTAGTTTGAGACTGGTCTTGGAGGGTCCTTCTTTTTGTTGAAACTTAACACAATCCAAATTAGTTTTACCAAATGTATAGGATGAATAAAGAGATTTCCCGGTTTTATTTTTACCATATATTTTATTGAATCAACATTTATTTTACAATCTTTTTTCATTTAAAGCCTACCTTCTGAGAAGCAGTTTCACATACTACGCAATCATTTCTATAATCAGATTTGGGACGGCCATCAACTGACCACCATTTTTTCGGAATATTTGAAACTTTTGATTAAAAAACGACGATTTTGACAGTAAAGTTACTGGAAAGTCATCCTTAATACCAAAATCTCTTCCTGAATCTGAATCTGTTGAGATCAGGTCCGAAAAATTTCAGAGAGCTGAGATATTGGTATTTTGAGTGGACCACACAGAAAATTTGGACCACCTCCCTACTTTAAAGGATATCTCAGCTTCCTGATATTTTTCGGACCTGATCTCAACGGACTCGGATTCAGGAGAAGATTTTGGTATTAGGGGTGACTTTCCAAAAACTTTTACTGTCAAAATTGGCGATTTTTAATCAAAAGTTTCAAATATTCCGAAAAAAATGGTGGTCAGTTGATATTTTACCTCAGATTTGTGATATATGGAAGCTCAAAGTTGGGTGATCATTTTAAACTTTCATATATAATTTTTAAATATACAGCTCTGTAGAATAACTCTTTCTCTTTTAAATGGTGTATACATCTTGCCCAGATAATTTTGTAAAAATGAAATTTTGCTCTGAACATTTGTGAGGTTATTTTGAAAAGTTGACGAGCATTTTCATTACTATGACCAATTAGAAGTTCAATTCAGTGTTTACTGCCTTTTCAACATCTTTCACTATGTTGTAGTACTTTTCAAGAGCTACAAAAATAATTTTACATGAAAACTTTTAATAATCTGAGTGTTGAGATATATACTTAAAAAAACAAATTGTCTAAAAATGATTAATATACAAAAATCGAAAAAATGGTCATTTTTAAAGAAATCGGTTATTTTCAAAAAGCCATATCAACATTCACATTTTCAAAAATCATTATGTAAAATGTGTTTTGTAGCTCTTGAACTGCGCTACAACAGGATGTTGAAATGTAATCGAATGTCTTACACTTAATTTAAACAAGATTATCGAGAAGATCAGGCTACCAAGATAAAAAAAACTAGGAAATGAGTACCCAACTTTGAGTGTCCATATCTCATAAACCTGATTATAAAAATTATTTTATAGTATGTTAAACGGTTACTACGTATTTGAGCCCTTTGGATTTGAGCCCCGCATTTGAGCTCCCGCATTTGAGCCCCCCGTATTTGAGCCCCCGCATTTGAGCCCCCCGTATTTGAGCCCCGCATTTGAGCCCCGCATTTGAGCCCCGCATTTGAGCCCCATTTAATTTTTTGGGTGGGCTTATTAGTCGCTCGCCCTTCAGGTTCTGATCGAGGTAATTAAAAGTCCCTAGAGTTTTACGCTTTTTTCAAGATCTGATTTTTAACAGAACGACAGAACAAACCTAGTGGTACATATGCAAGCAATTTATTGATAACATTCAACAATTTAAATGAAACACTAGAACAAACAACAAATTCAATAAGTGTCATTTTCATTCTCTTCAGATTCTTCTCCTTCTACCTGGCTGCCTTCGGCAGGCAACCTAATTCAATAGGAAGCCCTTTGTGGATACATGGTCCGGGATAAGGGCTAACTCTTTATATACGATCTCTATATTAGCATCCATCAGATTGCTAAATTTTTATATTTTAAGTAAATATCGATTTTCAAAAAAAAACACAGAAAAATGAATAAATACAAAATCGGACTTAAAAAAATGAACAGATACAGGCGGTGAAATGACCCGGCGGTGAAATGATACAGGCGGTGAAATGATACAGGCGGTGAAGTGATACAGGCGGTGAAATGACTTGGCGGTGAAATGTCCGTGTCCCGATTCAAATGTAGGCTTTTGCTATGGGGCTCAAATGCGGGAGCTCAAATGCGGGGGCTCAAATACGGGGGCTCAAATGCGGGGGCTCAAATGCGGGGCTCAATTCCAAAGGGCTCAAATGCGTGTTAACGTGTTAAACTGCTTATTAGAATGTAGGCATTGAAAAAAATCTTAAAAAAGAGTGTAAAAAATGTTGCAACAATAAAAATATATGGCAAAATAAAACGTGGTAAATTCTTTATTCCCCCTGTGGTTTAGCTGAAAAATATGCTTACTTGACATCCTTGTTGTCCACCTTTAATTAAATTCATTAAATATGTCATTGCTGAAAAAAATCTTAAAATGACACAAACCAGGTGCACTGTAGACTTGGTTTCCTCTTTTTTGATCATGCTCACATGGTCGTCCACAACTCTGAATTGTATTTCAGGTTTATTGTATAAGTAAAATTTGCCTTGAAAAGTCTTGATCTTTTTAATAAATTGCAAGTTTTATTATTTTTGGCGATCGGTGTAAAAGACGGTTTACAAAAGTTATCTATTAACGATACAGTTTTTTATTTAACTGTCGATTTAACGTCATTCTCGGGTTAACATCACGCAAAATAGACCAACCTGGTAGGCTTTAACTAAAATTAAGGCTAAGTGAACCGTTGATTTAACGTCATCCTAGTTTAGTTCCTGCGGGTGACGTCAAATCGAAATTGGACTGTAGTAAATAAATACTAAGGTTATGAAATTATTTGGGACGTTTTCAGGAATTGCCCGAAAAACGGGATAGCGTATCTTCAAATAATATTTTTAAATAAGGGGTTTCAAGTTTTCGGCGGAATTATGAAAAGGGTGGGAAGTTCTTCGAGATTCTACATTTCAGAGCCTGAATAATACTGTAATTGTCCTGCTATTTTTGTATTGTGCTTTTAAACATTTTTTTGATTGCTCATTTGCAATCTATCGCTCGATTTGTAAAATTTGGTTTTTAAGCCATATCTGATATAACATTTGCAAAATGTGTCCATGAATTTTGGGGTTTTATGTACCGTATTATCTCTAATAAGGCCCCACCTTCTAATAAGGCCTTATGGGGCTTATTAGAGATAATACGGTATCTGTCTGATTTCCTGTTTTGACAGTCTGGCCTTAAATATCGCAAGGATTTCGATGATTCGACGAAGCTTTTTGAGAGGCCGAAAATACTCTTTTGCTATAAATTAACTTATTTGGGCAAATTTTGGTTTTGTCTAACTTGCTTTTAATTTTTATTTATTTTAAGTGAGGACACCAACAGGTAGCCCTGCGATTCTTCTTTCTGAAGGAGTATCATTCATTGCAGCATGTCTTGAAAATGTAACACAAAGTTATATTGGAATATTTTTAAAGATTAATTATCTGGCTCCAAGCACATGTGAGGTCATTTTAAGATGTTGACAGCCCTCTTCACCACTTCAACTGGTCAAAATTTGTATTGAAATCGATGTTGTAGCGCAGTTCATAAGATACAAAATCCAATTTACATAATAACTTTTAAATATCTGAGTGTTGAAATATGGCCTTTTGGAAAAAAATCGATTTCTTTAAAAAATGAAAAATAAACTTTGGTCGTTAAAAAAAATCATTTTTTTCCAAAGTTCAACATATTTAAAAGTTATTCTGTGAGGTGGTTTTGTATCTCTTGAGCTGTGCTACAACATACTGCTATAATGTTACTGTAATCCTCAATTTCCAATGTAAATTTTGACCAGTTGAAGTGGTGAAAAGGGCTGTCAACATCTTAAAATGACCTCACATGTACTTGGTGTCAAATAACGAATTTTCAAAAATATTTCAATAAAACTTGATATACTATTTGAAAGAGGATGAAAGTAGCTAAGGAGGAAATTTTCTAAGAAAAATTTTCTCACTTTAAAAGTGTACCGGGAACTTTTGCGACACCCGTTACTATATGGATGTTTTGATATTTTAGCGAGAAATATTTGGGTTTCGAAAAACGATTGGCAAAATCGAAACCCTTGCGACATATATGGACTGACTGTGAGGAAAAAATGCCAAAAACATTCGAAATTTGAGGTGAAAAGGTGTTGGACCCTAGGCGGGAACGAACTTTTGGAATATACACCAAGTAAAGGTTTGACTCATTGCGGCAATTTATTGCCTTTTGTTCAGCTCTAGTCATATCTTTTTAATTTTCAAATCAATATCCTTTGAGGCACACTAAATAAACTTGATATACTTGACTTCCTTGGGCATATCCTTGAGCATGTCGAGTACAGTGGTGTAACCACGTTTCCTGGCCTCCATTTTTAGATCTTTAGACCAGTCTATCCTAAAAGCAAATTAGATGTTGATGTTTCTTGATAGCTGGTTCGTCAAATACTTACTTGTAGTTTTTGATAAGATCGCTAACATGACAGCCAGCACCGCCCTCTGCCACTAGAGTTGAATGGAGAGACTGCAGGAATTGGGCATCAAATTTAGGCTCAGCATCTTCTCTTGGAACCTCTACAGGGGGTGTTTCCTCGACCATTTTACTGTCGGCACAAGCTAGTTTAGAAATCAAAAATCTTAAATTAAGCCATAAGATTAGATATTAGAGCATAGTATTGAACGGTTTTGGAGTGGCAAATAAAACACAATCAAAAATAATTAAGTTCAAAGTAAGCTCAGATTCCATCACATATAAAAGGCTAAAGTACACTATTCGGCCAGAGCCAAAAGTGAGTTTTTTGAGGTCTAAGTATTTCATATACCCTGAAAACAATAGAAACGGCATAAAAAGTGTGGTAAGGCCATTTTTCGAAAAAAAAATTTCGATTGCCTTGTTCCCCTGTGGTTTTTGCTTATTTTTCGCCTTGGTCCCCCTATGTTTTGGGATAAAAAAAGGGATAAAATCTGACTCAGGAGGCATGGGATTTTTCGCTGAGTCAGAAAAAAAGTTTACTTGGAAGGGTATTATATGTATCTCCTGTATTATTCCTTATTCCTGCCTCGTCTTATTTAATTCATCTACCTTAAGGCCTACATCTAAATCTAGAGCGAATATTTCAATGAACTGGTCATTGCTTATTTCCAATGCTTTTAAGCCCTACTGATTGCAGGTTACACTTTGTAGGTAAAAATCCGAAATCTCTCCGATCGACACAAAAATTTTCCGACGTAGTGGGTTATATCGTATCGGTGATAAACAGACTGGCTTTAGTTTATATCCAAATGATGACAAATTTCATAAACAGTAAAAAATGGACAAAAAGCAAAAAAATCGAGACATAAATCATCTTAAAGATAAGAAAAAAATAGTTTAGAAGTTACACCAAATCGGCTCTTTTGAACAATAAAAGCTGATTTTACTAGCGTGTGTGTAAGGACGGACTTAAACATGTTCCCTCAATTACACTCGAACTAAAATTCATCCACGCCAAAAACAACATGGAACATCTTTGTAAAACCGGAAGCCATTGTTTAATAGAGCTGAAAGCAAACAATTCGAGATTAAATTTATTTCAAAATTAATCAATTAATAATTAAATAAGATATCTTATCTTTTTAAGAAAACAAGCCACATATGTTTGAGGGTCTAAATGAATAAAGTGTCATGTTTAGTGTAATCGACCAGCAAAATTAAATGGTGCATAGACGTTTCGCCCATATTTGGACATTTGTCCAAAAATGGGCGAAACGTTTCGCCCATATTTGGACATTTGTCTAAAAATGGGCGAAACGCTAATTTTGCCTTGGTCCCCCCTGTTGATTTTTTTTACAAATTTTCATCTTCTCTAATTGCGTCAAAAACCGTTCCATAACACATTTTCCATCGCTTTTAGCTTTTTTTTATCTAAAACCTCGTACCATTTTGTGACTTTTCCAATCATATGCTGATGTCATGTTTTGTTTTAGATTTTTGGATTTATAATTATTTGTCTGTTTTACTGCCCAAAATGAAAGTATTCGATTGGTCCAATAGCGATGTTTTCTCTTGGCTTCATCAAGTTCGTAATCGAAAGCTAAAGCCAAAAGAAGTGGGTGCAAAGTTCAACAGTACTTACGCTCGAAACGTCAGCCTGAAGACGATAAGTAGGCGAAGTCAATGTGCTGATCTACTCGAGTGTTGGATGGAGGGTGTATTCGCCAGATCTAGAAAGCAGTTGGCGAAAATCGAAACAGCAACAAGAGCTTCCATCTATTCCAATAACATTTGCTAACAGTCAATTTGAAGTCCTTTTAACTGTTTGATTGTTATGATTGTTGTAAATAAATTTAGTGCGCCATACTTTGAAAAACTAGATTAATTTCAGTGAAGATGGTGAATCCTGAAAAAACCCGAGAAAATGCCAGCAGCACTTTGTTAAGCACTCTAAAAGCAGCTCTTTCAGCAAAAAAACAGACAAATAATTATCAATCCAAAAATCTAAAACAAAACATGACATCAGCATATGGTTGGAAAAGTCACAAAATGGTACGAGGTTTTAGATAAAAAAAAGCTAAAAAGCGATGGAAAATGTGTTATGGAACGGTTTTTGACGCAATTAGAGAAAATGAAAATTCGTAAAAAAAATCAACAGGGGGGACCAAGGCAAAATTAGCGTTTCGCCCATTTTTAGACAAATGTCCAAATATGGGCGAAACGTTTCGCCCATTTTTGGACATTTGTCCAAATATGGGCGAAACGTCCCTTTACCAATTAAATTCCCTACGATTCTTAGGACTGGATTGGTGAAAAAAGACTTCAAAAAGCAAAGAAAAGTTTTTTGGTTCCTAAGCTGGAACGAACATGAGGGACTTGAGTGCATTTAAATAAGATTTTTTCAACTATTTCTTTCGAAAAATTAAAAATAATTCCAAAAAAGCATGTATCTTAAAGACAATTACTGCAATAAAGCACTTTCACAGAAAACGCGAAAAATCAATTTATTACAAGTGTTGCTTGCAAAAAATTACAAATTGAACACAAAGCAGTGTGTATGTAGCAAACACATGTCAATCAAACAAACCACTGGCAGCACTTTTCTAGAAGAAAGCACAAAAAGAGCCGACAGATCAAACCAACTATCTTGATCAAATTGATTAAAATGAAAATGTTGCAAAAAATCAAAAACTGGTGTTAAGTAGCCTTTTTACTTTTCCCCATTTTTGTGTTACAACTTTGGCCGTCTGGCTAGTAACAGAGAAAATATTTTTTGAATAAAAAACTAGCTGACGTCCTCATTGCGCTTTGACTAGGGCGCAGCTGGGCCAACTGAAGGGTGAGAAAAAGTTACTACTATCAATCAAATGAATTATTGTGCTTCTTCTTATGGTGCTGCTCCTACTTTGCAAGCATATTTAGAAAGTGAAAAGTTATAGAAATAGTTATGCAAATTAAAAGTAAGAAATCAGTGTAGGTACAAACAAAAAGGCTTATTTGAATTGATCTGTGCTTGGACTTTAAAAACACTAAAATCAATATTTGGGAATGGAAATTCAGAAAACGAGTTTTTCCCAGAGCTTCTATCTGGATTTAGCAACTAGAAAAGATTATACTTTAAAAGGTTATATCTATTGATATTCGAAAAGGCTGATTTACCCAAATTGGGTGGATTTTGAGCAAGTAGAGTTGATTTTTCTGATCTCTAACAAGGGAACATATGGTAGTGACGATGCGATTCGGAAAAACCGGTAGGACGATTTTTCCGCGCCAGTTCTTTGATTTTGATCAAAGAGATTAATTTTTAGCACTTTTTCAGAAGTGATAACACCGTCAGGTAGCCCCAAGATTCTAGTTTCTAATGAGGTGAAATTTGCTGAAACATATTTGCAAAATGTGGCACAAAAAAGTAAAAGTACAATTTGGTCATTTTTCGTCTGAAAGTGCCATTTTATCCAGTGCTTTTTGAATTTGGAGCATCGAAAAAAAGATTTTGACTAAAAACTTCAAACATAAAAAAGATTCGGGGTCCCGAAAAGTACAAATCTTTTTAAGAAGTATAGTTACGTTCCCTGCCTATATACCATTCGATAGGGAATCGAGAATTCTTATTTGACATGAAGATCTTTTTCTGCGTCAATGTCGATTTTGGGGTTTGGAAATATATAGTTGCATAGAAAAAGTATACCGTATTTTCTCTATTAAGGAATCTTTCTCTAATAATGAACCCCCCCCCTCCTATTTTCGACTAGGATTATAGAGTTAAGGCCATTTTTTATTGACAATTTTGAGATTTTTCGGGGGTTGAAAAAGAATGAACCCGGGTGCGTTAATAGAGAAAATACGGTACCGTAAAGCCTCTAATGGTAGCCCTTGATTCAAAATCGTGTTTTTGGCGTTGTGTTTTAGACACACGTTTTCAAAACTTGTCTTAGGCAAGTTACCGCCCATTTTGTAGCTCATCTCAATGGCTTTAAAATTAGTGGTGACCAGAGTTGTAACAAGCGTCATGACGTCCGTCAAACGTCCCTTCACTTCATAGCCATGAAGGACGGCATGAAGGAAGGGCTCATATTTAAAAAAAAATCAATGACGTGAAGCCTTCACGTCATGAACCCAATGAAGGTGCTACTACTTCTCAAAAACAAAAGCGTGGACTAGAAAGATCTCCCTCAGCGCCAGCGGTGCTAGAGAAGCGACAGAAAACCTCGGAGGATGATCAAGTGGGCGTGAACAGTAAGTATAAACTTACTGTTTTGTTGATATTCATAATGTGGATCTAACAGGTGGAGGTCCCTCATTGTTCATTATTTGAAATTGAAGTACTCTTCACTGACGTGAAGATTGAAGGAAGGGCACAAAAAATTTTCACTGACGTGAAGGCTGAAGGAAGGGCGGGAAAATTTTTTCAGTGAAGGTGACGTAAAGATGAAGGCGAAAAATTTTTTCCCAATGACGTGAAGAATGAAGGAAGAACGGAAATTAAAATTTTTTGTGAAGGACGATTGAAAGACGGGCAGGGGTCCGTTACAACTCTGGTGCTGACTTGCATGAAATACGTCTTCAAAAAGTGGATCAAAACGCAATGCCACAAACAAGATTGTGAACGGGGGAAGGGGGGGGGTGGGGTGGTAGGGGTTACTATTAGAGGTTTTACTGTAGTTTTATTGAATACGTAGTCAAATAGGTGACCTGATGGTGCAGTCGGTAGTGTGTTATTGCCTTGGTAGTGCTTTCGAGTTCGACTCACATCGTCTGCTGTTTGCTTGTTTTCCTATCTTTTGTTTTGGTTTTTCTTCTTTATTATGATCTTTAATGTATTTTTAAGCATCCAATACTCTTTTGAAAATGAATTTATTAAATCTACTTGCTGCCAGCGTTATTTTGCTTCACTCAATTCTTCGCTAGTGACCAGTATCATATCACCATGTCATCCAAATTTTTCCATTTTTTTATATTTCTAACCGAAACACTACCATGGCAATTAAATTTCATGCAATGAAAGTATTCGAAGCTTGAAAATACATTAAAGAACATAATGAAGCAGCTATAATACGACCGTAGGGCGATCCTCAGGGTTGCTTTATAGCGGAACTCAACTGCAGTTAATTTTGGCTATGACTATACTCACCGATTACAGCAGCCATCAGCCTCAGCCGGCTGATGGCTGAGTTTAAACCCCGCCGGCTGAGGATACCACCCTGGCTATGACTCGTATATGCCTCCAAATAAATGATTTCTGGCACTAAATTTATTTTGACGTTTTTCTTGAGAGTCTGTTTGAATTTTTTAAATTTGTTTTGCGCCAGCATGTAGCCCTGGATCTTGGCTTTCTAATCTTTGCTTTTGATCTTGGCTTTCTATAGTTGTGATAGAGGGGGGGGGGGTTGGTCACGAACAAAATTTGCCCGGAAACAAATTTGTCCAGAATCAGCGTGAATTAAGTTATGGATATATATCTTTCCAGCATATATGTCTCCACAGATATCACACCACATATTTAGTCCACCAGCGAACCTGTATGATCCATCGCCATCAAAAAAGAAAACAGAAAAAATAGCGAATGCGAAGACAGGCATGTTGGTACTGGATCGTCTGGGTGTCCTATCTATCAACAAAACCAAGTGGTCGTCCACTTGAATAAAAAACGTTTTCAAACCTGTTTTCTAAACTAATTTCAGCATTTTAAAGATGGTTTAACAGTAGTTAATTAATGTTGGCAAGATTTACGAAGACTGTAAAAATACAATCACATGTAATTTTATTACTGTCAAACCATCTTTAGGATGCTCAAATCAGTGCAGAAAAAGTTTTTGGGACCCGAAAACGTAAAAACAAAATTTTGATCCAAGCGGACGACCACTTGGATTTGTTGGTTATTTTATTTACATGGTAAAACAGTTTTCATTTACTTTGGACTAGTACCGAAATTACGGATTTTGGAGATGGATGACTATTTAGGTTAAGTACTAGGTGGTTTTCCTAACCACCCTGACGCTTTCTGGTATTTTAAAACTATTTTGTCAAGAGAACAAAAAATGTTTGCTGCCACCGGAATTCGAACCTGTAACCCTGAAAAAAAATGGAGGAACAATTTACCGATGATCAATCTGTAGTGGATCAATTTACCGCCGCCCGTGCCTGTCCGATCTCATAAATTCGCAGAAGGTCAAAAGCGAAACATAATACTGTGGATTTTTTAAAATAAACGATTCAGAAAATAAGGATTTTACATTTATGCCGATGCTGGACAAATTTAGTTCCGGGCAAATTTTGGCGCGGGCGAATTTGTCACGTACCAGGGTGGATTTAGGCGGTCCTGGGCTTCCTAAGTAGTCTTTATAATACTATTTATGGTTATAGTAGTAGGAAAACTACTGTCAACTAGTGAACTTTCTAAATTAATCAGGCGAGCATCGAAAACTAGTGTTAAGTCTTTTGGACTGTTTTCCATTTTTATGTTACGACTTTGGCTATCCAGGTAGGAGTGAAACAGAGAAAATGCCCAGAATTTTGCCCAGCATTTTCTCTGTTACATTTTCTCTGTTTCACTTCTAACCAGACAGCCAAAGTAGTAATACAAAAGGGAAAAGAGTCCAAAAACTTAACACTAGTTTTTGTTACTCCCCTGACTGATTTAGAAAGTTCACTAGTTGAGAGTAGTCTTCCGACCACTACTATAACCATAACCAGTATTATTAAGACTACTTAGAAAAACCAGGGCCGCCTAACCCCCCCCCCATCACAGCTATATAAATACTGCAAAACTCTACTTTTTAAGACAACAAGTTTATGAACTCTGATTTTACAGTAGTAAAAAAATGCTTATTTATGATGTATGTATTTGATGAAGAAACCATGTCTTATTGAAATATTAGTTGATTAATTTTGAAATTAATTCAAGTCATTGAATTGTCTGATTTGTTAACTACCGTATTTCGGTACTTATGCTGTTTGGGACCGACCGTCATTTTTTTGACATTTTTGCACAAATTTTTGGGCCGTTTTGTTGTGTGTCGTATTCATGTGTTATTTGTCTCTTTTTTGGTGCGTTGCTTTTTACCGCTACTGATTTTTTGGGTTTTCAGAAAATGGAAGAACTCCGCCATTCCAAAAAGAAATGACGGTCGGTCCCAAACAGCATAAGTACCCGTATTTCCTCTGATAGCTCCACATGTGGAGTTATTTTTCAATCTTGCACTAGGGTGAGGAGTTATTAGAGCATGTGGAGTTAATGGAGCATGTGGGCTTATACTTCAATCCTTCGACGCCAAAGGCGGGACGGCTATCGATTACCGACGGTCAATGAATTTTTTTTCGAAATTTTTGATGAAAATTGTCAATTTTCAGGGCAAAAGTTTCTGGAAAGTCGACCCTTATACCAAAATCTCATCTTGAATCCGAATCCGTTGAGATCAGATCAAAATATTTTTTATAGACTGAGATACCATTAAAATAGGTGAATGGTGCCAAATTCCTGATCCATCTACTCAAAATAGCTATATATCAGCTCATAAAAATTATTTCGATCTGATCTCAACGGATTCGGATTCAAGATGAGATTTTGGTATAAGGGTCGACTTTTCAGAAACTTTTGGCCCGAAAATTGACGATTTTGATCAAAAATTTCAAAAAAAATTCATTGACCGTCGGTAATCGATATTTTACCCAAAGGCGCTGAGAAATTTTTTATGAAATTTAATCCCTCCCCAGAAAATATATACCCTAATTTGAGTACAGGGCATGTTTGTGGGTGCTATCTCGACGTGTTACGTAAGTAGTTTTTGGGAAATTTTGTAACCATATTGTAGCCCCAAATAAGTAGGTGTGCACCACACGATTTGTTTTTTTCTCGTATTTCTGAGCTTATCAGAAATTTCCATTTTTTATATTTAGAATCTGCCGCCGTAGCAATAACGAATGCGCGGCTAGATGTGGAACATCTCAGAGCTCAGTCCACTTTTTGAGAAACGGTTTTTGCATATAATATTATACATGTTTTATCCTCAGGATTTATTACAACACTCTAGATAGGCTACGGCAAATCAGAAATGGCACTAAATACTAAAAAGTATCCGCAGTTCCGGATACTTTTCTGACCTTGGCGGCTACAAATGCAATTTACAAAGCAAGTTGAGTCTTTTTTGAATCCTGTCAACCTCAGCTTGTAGCCTAGATTGTAAGGAACATTTTGGTGTTTTATTTTTATTCTTCGGCTGTATAAAAACAATTTCGAAGTTCGAAAAGTAGGTTCCTAATACCAGGCTAATTTTTGAACTTCAAAAATTGGAGAGTTATTTGGTCGTATTTTCAGTCTGAAAAAGCCGGAAAATGAAAATGAACCACTAAAATGTTCCTTACAATTTACAGTCAAAAAGCATGAAACTGAGAGTTAGGCGCATTCGGTTCATCGTTCCGATCAACTTTCACAGATTCGTCGAAGTGAAGAGATTCATCGCTCAGATAACTATTTTTTATCGTCCTGATCTGCGTCGATTTCTTTAGCATCGTTCCCCGCCTGTCGAACTAGCCTACACATAACAAAACATATTCGCGGCAAGACAAAACGCTCGAAATTGAAAATTTTGAAAGCACTGGACAAAGTGACCTTATGGGTGTGGAGTTATTAGAGCATGTGGAGTTCATGGGGCATGTGGAGCTATTAGAGGAAATACGGTATATTAAATATACCATTTTACAAAAATAAGACCTGTTATTTGTTTTGGCTTGTGCTTAGTCACAGTTAAGATGAACTCAAATATATTTTTCTTCCTTTTTGTAGCTTAATAACCACATAATTTAAGTCGTGTTTTCACCTACAGCTTTTGTTTATTAAGGCCAACTTAGTTCACACAATCACCGCCGATGGTTTTTTGATCTGATAAAAGTCGGAATTTTTTGATTGTTCACCTAAACTCTGAAATCAGTGGGGCTTGTAAGTGGAGGGGGATGTAAACCAATAAACCGTACCGTAAAATATCTGCTCTAGACTGAACTGTAGGTCCTCAATGGTAGGAGGATTAATAAAGGTGGGCGAGAATTAGGGAACACGTAATAGACTTATTTGTTTTTTTTGCAAACAATTATCTTATTGCTTAGTTTCAGATTTTCAATTTTTTAATTAATTTCTATACTAATTTGTGCTGACAGTAAAATGGTCGTGCGATCAATGGCAGAACAGCCCAAATTCGATGCCCGATTCCTGCAGTCTCTCCATTCAACTCTCGTAGCAGAGGGCAGTGCTGGCTGTCATGTTAGCGATCTTATCAGAAACTACAAGTAAGTATTTGGCAAACCAGCTACCAAGAAACATCCAGCTTGCTTTCAGATTAGACTGGACCCCAGATTTGAAAATGGAGGCCGAGAAACGTGGTTACACCACTGTGCTCGACATGCTCAAGGATATGACCGAGGAAGTCAAGTATATTAATCTTATTTAGTCTGCTTAACAAACGGTGGTTTGAAAATGAAGAAGTTTAAATACTGGCTAAGGTACTATCCACCGCGTAGATCAAAAATGCCAAAATCTTGTCTCTTTTCAACGTTTTAGCCGTTAAAAAATAGTTGAGAATCTATTTAGGTGGCGATCGACACTTTCCAAGAAAAAAAATTTTGACCAAAATTTGTCTTTTTAACTTTTCCTCCTAAACCAATTCAACCTGAAAGAGCACATTCAAATTTCTGGAAATTTCAAAAACCTTGCTTAACACGGGAAGACTTGACTGTAATACTGGCAGCTTTTGGTCCGAAAGTTCATGGAGAATCTGAATCTGCAAAAAGTCTATAAAAACCGGTCTGGCTCGAGATTTCGACGATTTCCGAATGGCGTCAAATGTGACTTGGCTATGTTCAAAAAATCAGCTGGTACTCAAATATGTTCCATACACATGGATACTTTCTATAGCTCTACGGTCTTTACAATAACTAAATGTGTAATGTTTGCACCACAGAAACAATTGGGTTATTTTCCATTTTTTTATTTTTTGACTTGTGCAAAATTAGGTGGGATACAGTTGTCTGTTCGGCAAACCCTTGATATCATTCGAAAGAGCAATTTAAACTGCACCAAAAAGTGCGTCGAAGTATAGTCAAAAAATTCTTTAGAGGGTTAAGCGACCGTCTTAAAAAGATTCACAAATATTAAAAAAAAAGAATTCTGGCTGAAAACTTCTTGATCGCTTCACTAACTTTTGATTCGAACACCAGATACATGTTTAGCATAATAACAATAAGACTGCTCTTAAAACCAAAAAATCATCGTCAAAATTTAAATTCTGCTCGAGACAGCAATTATTCAAATACGGAATTTTCCCCAAGTTTGAATGTTTGTTGTATCGAGCAGAATTCGAATTTCAACGATGATTTTTTATTTTTAAGAGCAATTTCATATGAAAATCAATTACACTGAACGCAAGTCTGGTGTCTGAATCAAAGTTTAGTGTAGCGATGAAAAAGTTTTCAGTCAAAATTCTTTTTCTAATATTTTTTATTCTATCCAAACGGAATTTTTATAAAAAAAATTTGCCTAATCATTGAACTTTTGTACGGATTTTTCATCTTCGTTTCTAACAAAACCATACCTAAAATTAAATCCTAAGTCTTGTTTTGTTAAAAACCAAGTTAAAAAATCCGTACAAAAGTTCAATGATTAGGAAAATTTTTCGAATTGGCGGGGGACAACCGTTGTCATCGTCATCAACCGTATGGCTCTTTAAGTACTCCAGACAGAAGATGTAAATCATGAATTTATGTTTCACCTTTCCTCGTTTTTCGGGGAATGCCGGAAATTTCACACCGTAGTGTTTATAGCAAGCGTAAATATACTACAATCTAATCTCGACTTAGCGTCACCCCCAGGGACCGACTCTAAAGGGACGTTGAATCGACGGTTGACTGTATGGTTGATATCTAACCTTTGAAACGCATTCCTATCACCTTATCCCGAAAAAATAGATTTACTTATGGCTTGTTCACATTGTTCGACTTAGTGTTAGATTTCGGGTAGGAGGTGTTCATGTATTTAAAAATACCAACTCTAATTCTAATTTGAACTCGAAGGTGTTCACGTACTCGAACTTGAAAATGCTTATGTATATAGCTTATATATCTCAGGATCTTACCCTAGAGCGGTAAAAAGTTACTAAAAGTTAGTTTTTGGGGGATATACTACAAGGAAAAATATAATTTATATGCATGAACACCTTCCAATTCGACCTCGAACTCGAGGTACATAAACACTTTCGAGTTAGAGTTAGAGTTTGGATCACAGGTGTTCACGTAATCAAAAACCCGAACTCTAGCTCTAACTCGAACAACGTAAACAAGCCATTACTAATTTTGCAAAAACTTCCAATATTGAAAATATCAAGACTTTTCATGGCAGATTTTACTGATACAATAAGTCTGAAATACAATTCAGAGTTGGAGTGGATGACCGTATCAGCCTGATCGAAAAAGAAGAGACCAAGTCGACAGTGCACCTGGTTTGTGACATTTCAAGCTTTTTTCAGCAATGATAATATCCAATCAATATATAATTAAAGGTGGACAACAAGAAGATCACTGGTATCAGCACTTGCTTTATTATCCCCGGTCAATGCTGATTTAAGACTCTATTTTCACTTTGTTTTTCGTGGTTCAAAAATAAAAGCAAAAACTGAATAAAACACATATATATTCCGATAATTTGAGTGTGTGATAAATATATATATTATTGCACAATCACTTTAAAAGCCACACTGAGAAGAAAATAAAAAAACAGCTTTTTAACACTGTCAAGGCCGAGCGTGCCAAGCGTTTAACTAGACTCAGAATTTCATGAGGAACACGGTGGTGCAAAAATTCAGGAAAAAAACATGGTTTTTCACCCTCAACCAGGCATTTTAAAATTGGTAAAATCAGCTATCTAAATTAGAGTGTATGTTTAATTGGTTTTGGGAAATATTCATCAAAATTTCCACTCTACATGATCGTGTAATAGCTTGAATTGTTAAGCGTAATCCGAGCTTTCTTAAAATTACAAATTTGACAGTGCGTCATAATAGAATTGTGAAAAATTGCTCATTTATCTATCAAAACCAAGGTTTAGAGAATTTCTTTTCTGTTCACAAAAAGCACATAAGTTGTTGCACAGATGCAACTGTCAAATTTTGAATTCCGCTCGAGAGAAAAAATATTCAAAAGAGTGCAAAAAATTCAATTTGAATATTTGTTGTCTCGAGCGGAATTCAAAATTTGACAGTGAATTATAAATATTAAGAGCAGTTTCTTCTAAGCAAATCGACCACGCTAAACACGATTCCGGTGTCAGAATAACAAGTATTCTCAGTGAAAAACAGTTATATGTGAAAATGATTTTCAATAATCTCCAACTTTTTTTATTCCTCCTCAATGATCGAGCACATTTTACGCAGTACGCGGAATTTGTTTATGCTCATTTTCGAGCTCTGCAAGTGCGCTATTTGATGAAGAAATTTGTTTGAGTAGATTACATCTGTGCAACAACTTATGTGCATTTTGGTGAACAGAAACGAGACTCTCTAAACCTTGGTTTTGATAGATAAATGAGTAATTTTTCACAATTTTGTTATGACACACTGTCAAATTTGTACTTTCAGAAAGCTCGGATTACGCTTAACATTTTAAGCTATTACACGATTATGAAGAGTGGAAATTTTAATGAATATTACCCAAAACCAATTAAAGGACCATAGTTTTTGCGCGCAGCGGCATGCACATAATTTGAATTGGCGCGGGACACTTCTCTTTCGTCTCTTACTGTACCTTTTTTGTCGTTTTTGTCGTACTTTTGAGTCGTTCGAAATGACTCATTAGAGTATAGTGAGACAAGAAAGAGAAGTGTCCCCGCCAATTCGAATTATGTGCATTCCGCTGCGCGCAAAAACTATGGTCCTTTGCACATCCACTCTAATTTAGATAGCTGATTTTACCAATTTTAAAATGCCTGGTTGAGGGTGAAAACCACGTTTTTTTTGAATTTTTGCACCATCGTGTTCCTCATGAAATTCTGAGTCCAGTTAAACGCTTGGCACGCTCGGCCTTGACCATGCTAAAAATATTGCGTAGAACAACCATTGCACACACATTGTACATACATAAAACACGCCTGAAAAAGTTTTCAGACCTGTTTTTGGAACACCAAAATTAACGGCTAAAATTAGTTTCAGCCTCCAAATAAACGATTACTGGCATTAAATTCTATTTTCACGTTTTTTCTCATGATTTATTTGAACTTTTTTAACTACATTTAGCCCTGAATGTTGACTTTCTAATAAGCTATCAAACTTTGCTGAATAGTTTCGGGATGTAGAAATTTAGAAGTTTGCAAAAAATTACAGAAACAGAAAAGTTACTTTATTCAAAGCCCTAAGTCTCTTCATTTGGCAAAGTTCGATAGCTTATTAGATTATTATTATTTTGTGGAGGATATTATTGTCGTTTGCTTTTTAGGCCAGTTACTTGACTTTTGCTATTTTTCACTAAAAAATAGTAAACAAACATCTGAAGTCATCGGAAATAGTAAAATGGCTTGAAACAAGTTAAAAAAGAGATTGTTCTTACCGTGATTTGAATTTGACTGTGAAAAGATCCCACCCATAAAAGAATCCCCCTCTAACCCTTTGAGAATCTATAAAGCAATTTTTTAAGTGTACAGGGTGTCGCAAAATACGCGTGCATTTTTGAAAATTTTTGCGAGGTAGCTCCTTGCCCGGTCGATTTCCGTCTTTCGGGAACCATACCCGCGGAAATCTCCACATTTATAGGGTTTAGGAGCATAAACACAATATAATTGCAGATTAACACACAACAAAATTTATTGACATGAAATTACAGCATCATAAACAATATTTGATAAAAAAAAATTCAAAGAAATTTCAAACAACTTTTCAAAAATGCACGCGTAATTTTGCGACACCCTGTATTGTCTAGTTCTTGTGGTTCAATCACTTTAGTTTGGTTGACATCCGTAGCAGAATACTTGTTTTGGTCTAGTTAGCACAAATATATAGTTTCATTTTTCGTTTGTGAATTTTCTCCTCTCTATTCACGATCAATTTCTGAAAAAGCGTGTTTGGTTTGAACACTTGAATGAACTTTTTTGCAGCTTAGAAGTTATTTCTTGCAAACTTTCACCTGTATTTAGTTTTTCCATCGGTCAGTCATATTTGTCATTAATGGTTTATTAATGCAGGGTTTTTCACAGTATTTATTGGACATATCTTCTCTAATTTTTTTGTTTGAAGACCATAACAAGTTACAATAAAATGTTAGGCTCTATACGCATTCGCGCCCACCCCAAAAAAATATACCTTGGAATCCCTCATGGTTTTTTTGCAAATTATTTTCTTCTCAAAATCTCAAAAAGATTAATTTAACTACTTTTTGAAGCTTCGACGAATGTTTTTGGGCTCGTTCTAACATACGCTGGCCTACTGTTGCTTAAAATCTAAGCCTAAATTTTTATCTAGGGAAAAAATCAGCTTGGGGAGTTTTTTCACCATTTTTCAAATTTTTTGCATTTAAACGATGAATAAGTGGGCTCTAGTCTAGAAAAAGCGGCTTTTTTCCTTGGTCCCCCTGTTATTTTTTTGTGAAATTTTATTTTTCGTCATATAACATATTATGTTTGTATTTTTTTACTTACTGCTTTTGCTATTGATACGTGCCCGACCAATGTTAACAGACAATAAATTCTCAAAGTTACTTTGTAATCCTTTTTATTCAGACTGAAATACATTTTTTAACCAATTGTTTTTCTTTTTTTGATAATTGTGTGGAAAAATTTATTATACTGTATGAATTACCACGAGTCTTTTTTGTAATTCATATAACTGCTTCATCTTGTGTTTTATATTAGCCAAGTAAATTTCAAATCCGTTAATGTAAATGCGAAAATCTCAGGGTAAAAAAATAAACTTCACGAAAAAAACAACAGATGGGACCAAGTCATATTTTTTTCTTCTTTTCGGTGTAGAGCTGAATGTTATTTACAGAAATTTTTGATTATACAATAAATATTTATTTGCTGGCTTAAATATATTTATCACAAATTCAAATTATCGAAATAAATGATTTATTTACTGTTTTCGCTTTTATTTGTGCAACATAAAAACTATGATAAAAATAGTGCCAAAGATCAACATAGACCGGGAATAACAAGAAAATGCTGAAACCAGTATAGAAAGCATACCAAACTTTTAGTTTTGAATGGGATTTCTTTTTCGAAATAAAAATCTACGCATTTCCCGAGTCAAAATATATCAACACATGTAAATAAAAGACAGCTGAGCAAAGCATCACACAAAATTCTATTAACATCACAGAGAGCAAATATTGAATGGTCGTCATGACATATGCGGTGAATGTTTTTTCGTGTTTGAGCCACTGGTAAACAGCTCTAGAGGTCGACGAATCCACTTTCTATAAAAAATTACTTTTATCTAAATCAATTTCATCAGCGGCCCTAGCAAACGCACAAAAATTTTAACTTTAGCTAAAAAAGTTAGTACGCGTATCTGTAGCCAAAAATCCAACTTTTTAAAAATCCAACTTCCAACTAGTTCCGAGTTTTTGTTTCGACTACTTTACGGCCGACAATAGATGGTGGCTGTGATATTTTTTGATGTGGAATCCAAACTTGTTATTAAATAAGGGAAACAATTATTTGCTTTTTGAAAAGGCTAAAATGTGCCACCAGAAAAATCAGTCTTTTTGTGGCAGAAATTTTTTTCGCAGCAGATTTAGCCTTATCGAGGCAAATTTCAGCTTTTTACTAGCATTTTCAGCTTTTTGCGAAAAAAACAGTATGAGCTCTTTGAAAAATACAAATTTGAAAGTTTCTACTCAATGTGAATTGATTTTTGAATCAAAATCTAAAAATACCACTATCCGCTGTTTCTATTTTTGAGCTTCGAAAAAATACTCTGCGACTTAAAATACCCTGTGGTTTTTGGCCCACTATTTGCAGTCCACATTGGGCAAGGCAGCACTCACTTTGTAGCTTATCTCACTGGCTACAAAATGAGTGGTGACTTACCCAAGAGTGGACTACAAAAAGTGGGCCAAAAAAACAACGCCAAGAACACAATTTCGAATTTCGCAAATGCGAAACGGCCCTTCCTATTTTAAATTCAAAACACGCGTTTGTGGCACTGTGTTTTGTGGATCAAAACACAATGCCAATAACTTAATTTTGAATCAAAGGAGGCCGTTCTATCGTAAGAAACACGGTACGTCACTTTCTTATTATTAAATTTTAGTGAATTGTGTTTAACTTGCCTAAAAGATATTCCACGTCCCTCTTCTGTCCCAACAGTTTTTGCATCAGACGAAATGGTTGCCTTGCTGCTTATTTTGAGGTGAGTTGTGGAACCGGATGGTGACTTTGTGAACGAACTATTGCTTCTCCTCTCAGAACACTTGCTGAGGATGACATTCGAGCAATTTTCGACTTTGTCGAGCTAGCACTTTTCTTCTTGCTGTTCGAAGTGGCACTTTGTTTGCGGTTGGGATGCTCGTCTGCACTTAGAGAGAACTGTTTGCGGTGCTGCTCGACTAGAATGAGGGTTTTTATCAATAAAAATGCTTGATTCAAGTAATATTATGACTACATTTGGTCGAGGAAGACATTTCAGCAGCTGGTGCCATAGCATTGGGTGAAACATCCCTCTCCCTGGAGATCATGGACAGATGGGCGGAGGGTGTGGAGGTAGTCATGTTGCCAGCTGCAGAGCAAGCAGTCAAGCTCTCGTTAGCCAAAGATCTGGACTCCATTACAGAACCCCCACAAGCTTTGGTGCTAGCCTCATCTTCATTGTAGCTGGCAACTTCAAAGCAAGAGTGTTGACCCACACCACCTCCATTGGACCACATACTCTAAAATAGGGACTATAGAAGAATGGGTAATAAAAAAATGGCTTACTCTATCATCATAGTTGTATTGAGAGCCGGCAATAGCTTTGACTGAGGCATCTTCAGTGTTTACTTTCTCGCCCAAACTGTTAATTCCTGAAACAGGAAAAAAATCAACTCAAAAATTCCAAGCTCTAATTTGCCTAATGAAAGACAAGGTAATCGTCAAAAAGTCACATATTTTTTTGTAGATAGAGTCAAATCTCAATACGAGAACCCTTAAAAAGCCCGGTGCTAGTGTAATATACCCCTCTCGAAAAACGCTACTGTGATACACCCCACCCAATAATTCAGGCTTTGGCTTAGACCCGTATGCTTAGGTTTAGGCTCAGGGCCTGGCCATTACTAACAGGGACTTTTGCACACATTTTTTTTCGAAAATGGTGGTTTTAGGTACCCTCTAAAAAACTCTAAAAATTATTGGAGAGGGTATATTACACTGGCTTTTTGGGAGGATATATGCTTCACTAGGTCCGACATTCTTTATTTTACATTTGACTTTAGCAGCACGAAAGTTTATCATTCAAGGACTGCAAAAATCGGAGCTCTAACGATTCAAAAGACTACAACTTTCAAACATATTTGATTTAAAAAAAAGAGCACAATAGTCGTCGTAAAAAATAGTCGCAATGAGTTTTTAGTTGCTTTTTAGACTGGTGTTATAATCGCGATATTCTGATCGTTCGAATCGTTCTATTGCTTTGGCAGTCAAAGTCGCACTTCAAATTATTAGAATTTTGTTTTAAAAAATCTCGCAAAAAAGGTTCGTTTACCAGATTCCATGCTCTGTCTTCTATTGTGGCGACTTCCCGCTGTGCCCACCACACTTGCATATTCACAGTTGGATCGATGACATACACTTCCACCCCCAGTGCTTGACTTGTTGCCATGTCTAGTGCCTCCTCCTCCGCTACTGCATCTGCGGAACTTGCCACTGGCTGCATCCGAAATTGTGTTGACAGCATGTGCACTGCAGGGCGAACTGGTGGCACTTCGGTCGTGCGAGTGACTCACTGAAGCATATTGTTTAGCTACGCCAGATAAATAAGTACTTATGGCTCCACCTTCCAGTGGCTGTTGTTTCCTGCCCTTTATGTCAGATGGCCACTTGACTGAACTGGTGCTGGGTCCGGCACTGCCATCTCCCTGAGTTCTCTCAGAAGTCTGGAGCGTTCTTGACCTTCTGCAATGATAAATGTCAGTTTATATCAACAAACACATGAGTTACCGTATTATTTTTAATAAGCGCCCTCGCCAAAAGTCGGAAAATGTACCCGAACTTCTTTTTGTCGATTTCACAACTTTTTCTTAGATTTTTTAAAACTAAACCGTCAAGTTCAGTATCTTCGCATACTTGAGATTCAAGACTTTTCTTTGTGAGGTCGTGTAACATCGAAAAATCTAAAAAAATTTGAATTTCCGAATGAGGGGTACTGGGTACATTTTCCGACTTTGGGGGAGGGCGCTCATTAGAGAGAATACGGTAGTGCAAGAATCTTGTCTTTTCAGCTACTTCGACTACTTCCATATTGCCAATATCATAGTGGGCAGTAGCATTTTTCGGCCCTATCCCTCAATGGGGGGATTTGCCTTGGTCCCCCTGTTGTTTTTTTGTGATTTTTAGGCTTTAGGCTTAGGCAAGGGTTGGCCAACATATGTTAGGACAGACTCAAAAGTATTTTAAACTCATGATTAAGTTTGTCCTAACATACGCTGGCCTACTTTGCCTGAGCCTTAGCCTAAAAACTCACAAAAAAACAGCAACAGGGGGGACCAAGGCAAAAAACCCCCTTATTGAGGGATAGGACCCATTTTTCGATCTGGTTCGACACAACGACTTTTAATTAGAGACCGACCGTCATATTGGCCTTCTTCTTAGGAGCCAGTTCCAACCGGTGTCTGTTTTAATATTTTTTTCAATCAAAGAAAAAAAATCGAAAAATCCAACGCCATAACTCGCCAACGGCAAAACTCGCCGACGAAAAACTCGCCAGCAAAGAATTCAATTTAATCGCTCCCCTTGAGACCGGCCATAGGGGGCCGTTAAATCGAATTTTTCGTTGGCGAGATTTGATGTTGGGGAGTCTTTCACGTTGGCGAGTTTTTTTTTGGCGAGTTGGTTGCTTCCCCCTAATACCCAAACCCAAGAAACCAATTAGTAGACACGACAAAAAAATAAGAATTTTTTTCAAATGCTCATTCAATAATGTTAAAGGGGCATGCCCGTGCGTTTCAAAAAGTTAAGGCGAGGACCAGCAATTTTTTTGAATCGTTCTATTTTTCACTCGTTTTGCGTCAAATCTAATATTAATGACCCTATCCTACTTTTAAAAACTAGGCAGAAAACTTAAAAAATCTGAATGCGTATGCATGTAAAACTTGATGGAAAAAGAAAGAAAGTGCTGGTCCCCGCCTTTTCTCCGTGTCGGCACGGGCATGCCCCTTTAAGACAATAATAATAGCCTACCGTTAACAAGCAAAACAATGTCATCACTGTCT
Organism: Ditylenchus dipsaci; assembly: GCA_004194705.1. Classification (NCBI taxonomy): domain Eukaryota; kingdom Metazoa; phylum Nematoda; class Chromadorea; order Rhabditida; family Anguinidae; genus Ditylenchus; species Ditylenchus dipsaci. The sequence continues at coordinate 192,471 of SADC01000028.1, read as the reverse complement.
TCTTCACCATAAGCTGCTTCTACGTCTGCATCTGAATTTTCGTTGTTGTTGCTAGAAGAGTTTGCATGGTTGCCACCACCACATCCGCCATTGCGGCACAGCGACAGCGGCACTACTCCATATACATAGGCCAACATAATTGGAACTCCAACACCTGAAGCATTTTTCTCCAAATTTATTTATATAAGAAGCAAAATAATTGAAAGAAGCATACCAACAGCCATCACAGCCAATACTGGACTTACAACCAGGGAGCCAGTGACAGCAGTGGCTGTGATCAAATGCCTTTTGGCGCGAGTCAGAGTGGAAAAACGCTGATACGTTTTTCTGAAAAAGTATTATACTAACAAAAAAAATGTTGAGTGGCTTACCTTCCAATGAAGATAGGCACGCCACAAATAATGCCTGGCACAGCCAATCCTGCGATCAAAGCAATACCCAGAGGAGCACCGATAAGTGTTCCTACTTGCCACAGCAGCTTTTTCTTACGAGTCCACGGCTTTTTGCCCCAAAAAGTGCAACCAGTGGGACTAAAGATCAGATTTAAGTAGTGGATTAGACAACCAAAAAAATACCTTAAATAATGCAGCTCGTTGATTTGCTTAAGACACAGCCAGCAAAACTCAACTCCACAGAGGGCACAGACCATATGGTTACATGAACCATCGTTCATCTTAACTATGAGTGCACCGCATCGAGGGCAAGACTTCATTATGTCACCAGCTACAGCAGTTATTATCAAGTTAGACTAATCTTTTAAAAGTTTAACCAACTTTTTACACGGTCACCACTTTTCAATCCAACCTTGGTAATTATAGACTGGCCAGGAATACTTGATCCACTTGAACCGTTGACTGCCTCAATCAGGTCTCTGAGAAAACCTTGGCGGGCTTCATCACACGTCTAATAAACAATATAGCGTATCGTGATCAAAGTTGACAGACACAAATAATTACCTGGTCTGCATGCCAGTAGTTTTTACAATGGTAGCAAAACATGGCCACAACCAGGTCTCTCGCAACGCAACTGAGGACAGGCAGCACACGAGTTGGCAATAACGGCATAACTAAAGCACAGATACAAGGGAGCTCAATTACTTAAAAATGAAACCTACGTGCAATCAGGGGCAGGGCACCAGCGAGTGTCAGGGTCAGTGGATAACACTCTTCTCAGTGAAAAGCTTTCATACCTCTCCACCAAAGTGGAGTGATGTCCAAGCAAAGAATATATGTCGTTGGCATGCAACAGTTCCGAGCACTCAGGACATGTGATTGAAGTTCGTGACTCCATGATTTCTACCCGTAAATACTGGAAAAGACAAAGAAGATTATAAAAAGTACTCGGTATCTCAATGAAATATTACTTTTACTAAACAACTCTTGCAAGACCGATGGCCACAATTAGTTAGCAACTCAGGAAAACTGCTGCTAGGTTTTCGACTAAAGCATATTGGGCATTCTTTTATTTTTTCTCCAGATGTTGTAGCTTGTTTGGCACTGGTCATTGAGAGTTTATCACAATTGTTGGTCTGATGAGATGAGGAACTTGAAGACAGAGAGGATGAGCAAACACAAGAGTCCGCATCTCCATTTGAATTACTGACCAGAGAACGGGTGACCATAACCGCATCAACTGGCATTTCACCGGTTGTTTGTTTGGTTTGAGCAACTAACAGAAGATCCACGCTTTCAACTAAAAAACAAATGTTTATGATAGTGATTGGCTGTTTTTTTTTCAAATCAAATCACCAGCTTCAGATGGTCAAACTAAACACACCTGAATTGGAAACACAAGATCCTGGAGCGTTTTGAGAAGAAGAGGACTGACCAAGCTCTACCACAACCAACTGGTCCTTTTCCTGCTCTAGCCAATGGAAACCAGGACCTGATTCAGAAGATATATCAAGTTTCTGGTCTATTGAATTGTTGCTGAAATCAAAAAGTGTTTCAATTCTTTTTAGAATAGATAGAATAGAATAAAACCAAACCTATTCAGTCCCCTGAACTCAACATTAATTGGTAATGCATTCGGTAGTTCGATGCTCCTGCCCGGCTCTATTTTCCCATTAATCTTTTTTCCACCGGCCAATGATATTCTCTGTGCTTTTGAAGAAGGAGATGCAGCTGTATTCGAAGTGCTTACACTATGGCTACGAGTCGACCTAAAAATAACAAAAGTAAAAAAGCTTTCAGTATAGTGAATTTCACAATTTTTTTCTTTGCAAAGTGATTCATCAAAAACCAATAAAAAAGAAGACCGAAATTTTTGTCTGGTATGATACTTTGGGAAAAAGAATTTATGTGGTACAATGAGATAAACAAGATGGAAATACAGAAACGATTGAGCAGAAAGGAAGGACAAAGTCATTCCAACAGTTCATTAAAACACACCTATGTGTGCAAAATAGAAAGAAAAAAGAACAGCTGAAGAGAAAGAGAGAACTACGCTTTTTCTCCTTCAGCCAAATCAAAGTTGACGTATCACGCAAGCAGCAACAGATGAGCGTAGGAAATTGAACGCACTCTCCGCAAACTAGTTTTTTGTGTAGCAGATTGAAACACATAATAGCATTATGTGTCTCATTTCTCTGGGTGGCTTGATTCTTTTGCACTTTTCTGTAGTGTAGGACAAAACTTTTGTGACTTAATGATATCGATCTAAAAACGGGCGTTGTAAAAATAAAAAAGACCAGTTGGATTGAGAAAGTCAAACACGACTTTTTGCAAACGTTTTATATCACCTTTATTTAGAAAATTGAGAAAACTCCGTCCACACTAGAAGCTAGTATTAGTCCAGTGCTGAACTGCTAGATGAGTTGATGAATCAGAAAAAGGTTGTTGATGAGAAATCCCGAAAATAACCAAGTCTGTTTTTCAGAAATTTTATATTCAAACGAAGACAATGTCTAATATTTTGAGTAAATGAAACGATAACATTTTGCGAAATTAGTATTTCTCGCTCAGGAATTCAAATTGCGCTGATTTCTCAGCGCAATTTACAGCCCAAAAGTACTGATTTTTTTATGTTTTAAAATGCAATAAAATCCAAAAATCAGCACTTTTTGATCAATTTAAAGCCATTTACTGATTTTTCGCTACACAAAAGACAAAAACAAAGCTTTTAAAATCTTATTGGTACAGCAAGCGCATTTTTATCAAAATTTTAATTTTAACTTTTAAAAGGTATGAAAAGTTTATGAAGAAGGTCAAATGCGTACCTTTTTCCGTTAGATCCAGCCGAAGACGTAGCAATATTGTTTAAAAAAGTGATCAAGTTGAGCCTTGAAGTGCTGAATGGTCCTGACCCCCCACTTCTATTCTTTTTGTGGATTGGATGCCTGCTTGACCACATGACAAATCTTTTTTCTGGTTGTGTTTTGGTCTCACATTCTCTGTGTTTTGCGGCTGAACAGTAATCTCTGGCTGTTTATTGGAAGACAATTCCTGTGATGACTCCATTTGATCTGAGTTAAACTGAGGAAGTAGTGGCTCAATGGTGGGATCAACATCTTCCTGTTGGTTTGTATGCCGAAATTTTCCAGCAGATGTCTCGTTGGTGCACTCCACTACAGTGTCCAAATCGTTTTTGCGAGCAAAATGAACATTTTGACTGGAGCTGCTAGCACTGCTCATTGTGTTTATTTACTTTTGTTCTAAATTATATGCTTTTCGCTTAATCTAAGATCTGTAGTTCTGAGGCAGTCAGGTTAAAAAAACCTGAGGCTGCCAATTTTGGCTTTTTGTAAAAATATTTAATCTGAGTACTAATATTTGAAAACGGGACTGGGCTGAGCTACGTCCTCCTTAAGTTGTCCCATTTTAAGTAACTCGTTTTACACCTAGACTAGTTTAGGTTTATAAAGGGTATTTACAAAATATGTACGTCACCCCGATAGCCCATCACCCATGATGACCCCGATTTGGCTGAACAACAAGGAACTAAATGAACCTCTATAATACGTCACCTGGATAACACAGCACCCGAAGCTGATCCCAGGGGTGACGTGTAATCACTGTAATCTCACCCACCATTGTAGTGTCCCCGGAGTCGCTAGAGTTTTATGGGATGTACACAGCAGGATAGGATTTCTATAAACCACAAATTTTACAAAAAAAACTTTAGCAGCTAAAAAAATCTAAGTGCGTTTATACATAAAAACTAACCTCTTATTAGGTGCAACAATTTGTCTAGACTAGGTGATTATATCTATTGTCTAAAGTGAGGAAAGCAAGGCACTTTGTTGAGATAAAGCCAAGCTGAGAATCCAAACCTCAATTATGCTAATACTATAGACAGACTAGGGAAGCAATTGGGGATGGATGGATTAATTTCTGAAATAGTCTTATCAATTAATTTTGAACAAAAATTTAAAATTGATCTATGATAGATACGCAAACAGACTTCACAATAAATTTTTTAATAAATAACATCCAAAATACGATTTCAAAATTACTAAAAAAAATTGACATACACAGGTCTGATTTAATATAGGTTTGATTTCATAAAAAAAACAAAAATAAGTAAACAGACGAAACACACAAACTTGGAAGAAACATTAATTTAGTTGTTTTGGAATACCAGGATCCCCACCACTTGGGTAGTGGATGATGATGATTCAAGCAGTGCGTGCAAATATAATGGCAGTAGTAGTGCCAGCCAGCCAAATAAACACAGATAAGTTCGGGTAGGGCAGTGTGTAGCCATAGTAGCAGCAGGGAGTTGGCCAGATGAATCAATTTAGCTAGCTTCCTTCTTTTATTTTAACTAGAGAAGCAGTCAGACAACAATCAATAGCCCCAAAAAGAGCAGTAAAAAGAAGAAGAAGAGATAGAAAGACACACACACGCTTGGTTGAATGTCATTATCGATTAACGACAACAACAACAGACAGCACAGAGACAAGGGATAGGGTAGTAGACAGAGATAGAGAGTGGGATGATACACACAACTAAGCTCTGTGTCTCATCTATACCCCCATTTATGTTCGCTTAAACTCCTATGAGTGTGCGTTATTGGAGTATATTAGACAAAAAAAACCAAATAAATATATAAAAAGTTATAATTTGTAAAATAAAACTTTTAGTTTGTACTAGAAATAGGGTAGATGACACGGAAATGGACACATTCGAATATTTTTAAAATTATAGTTCGAACACAATTGTATTTTCACCCTCTACGATAGCACAAATAAAAGCCTAGAATTGTGGCTACACGTTGGCATATAGAAAGTGTGCAGCCGTAATAAAAAAAATTTTTAAATAACATTTTGGCTTGCGCAAGCCGAAATGTTAAAAAATTTCAAAACATATTTTTAAGCAATAATTTCGCCATAAAAGGTCCAGAAAAGCAATTAAAATAGGGTTCAAGGGCTGTATTGGGAGGGAAGGGACCAGTCCTGTTCATTTGATTCAGTGAATCGATTCGCCAGAAAATTTGAATCGAAATTGCGCGAATCGATCGATTCGCACAATTTTCGCGAATCGATTTTCCGCGAATCGATTAAATCGATTCGTGAGACAAAAAAAGACGCGCGAATCGAACCAATTGATTCGCAAGCTATCGATTCGCCAAATTTCGCGAATCAATCGATTCGCGAATCGATTCAAACAATTCAATTGATTCGCGAATCGATTGATTCGCGAGTTATCGATTCGCTATGTTTTTTTAGAAATTTGATGCCAATCAGCCAGGAAAGAATAGTTGGCTCAGCTACGAATTCTCCGGTCGTTGTTAGGAATAACCGCGGAAAGCGTAAATGTAAGTTGTTGTCATGTATAAAAATTACTTATAATAGTATCGTTCAGCATCTGTTTACTCATCCTATTTCACAAATGGAAAATGTAATGAGTGCGATTTCGTGTCCCAAGGAGCACTACCGTCATGCAACGCAAAGCGCCATCTGCTTTCGCATCATCCGGAGCTCCCTATATTTCGTAATTCGCCTCGTCAATTGTTGGCTTGGTACGCTTCAACAACATCAATGCCCGTTTCTCATGTCGAGAATAAATACCTAAAAGTAGATTATATTGTATTCTTTGTAGTTCGATCTATTCTTCAAAGCGCTTTTAGTCACTTCTGTCTCTCGTGCCTGGTTTCATTCCTCCTACACGTCGAGCTTTATCGAATGATATTTCAAAGGAGTTCTCTACATTGATGGCCAAGGTTTACAAAACTATCTGTGACTCACCTGCAAGCGTCTCTATTTCGGCTGATATTGCTACTACTAGGGTATGAAACATTGTTTCTTAGGTAACGTTAGGCTTGTTATTGTGCTTTTCATCCTTTTTTTATTCTGTATGTTCAGGCATTGCTGCCCACTTTTGGAATCCGGCGTCAAAAACCTTTGAAACTGTGGCCCTAGATTTGGTCTTAATAGAGGATCGGCATACAGGTTAAAACGGTGAAAATAACTGAATTAAATTAACTATGTCTAATTAAGGACCGAATATCGCTCGCCTTATACAAAAGTCCTTAGATGAAGCAAATGTCAAAAAAGTTCCTCTTAGATTTGTTACTGATGGGGCGTCTAACATGAAGGCCGCTATACAGTTAGTTTTTCCAAAAAATTCATGTCGTGAAAGTCAACAATATTAAGGGACCCCTTCCTCAGTGCTTATCAGGATCCTATCATGGAAGAAACCGCTTCTTATAATAAATGCAGAAGTTGTGGAAGAAAAGATTGATATCGATCTGATAGAATTCGGCGTAGACTTTGAAGACTCTTTTACGGATATCGAATTGCCTCGACACACAATTTGCGCTGCACATACGCTTCAACTTGTGCTTAAAGATGTGTTTGAGTCATCACCCACCATGACGTCGCTTCGAAAGGTATATAAGATAAATTAAAAATGAAACTTTAATATGCGCTATCGTCAGAGAGTGTTCACAACTATCGGAAAATTCTCCAAATCCTATGTCGCCACACAAAAGCTTATTAAAAGAACTAAGAAGACTCTCCTATTTCCTGCCAATACTCGCTGGTCAACGTTGCAAATCGTCTACTCTCGTTTGCTATTAGTCTTCGATGAGGAAAGCAATTCCAGAATGGTGGATGAATTGGAAGCGGATATTACTACTCTTGAGGAAGTTTTGGAAACCTTAGATGTTTTTCGCGAGTTGACGGACAAGCTTCAACAGGATACAAAGCCAACGATATCTCTTCTGCTTCCTGGAATTTATGTCTCTCCAAATTTCTCAAGGTTTCACTATATGGTCCAATTTGTCTCATTGACTACACATAATTTTATAGGATCATGTGGGACAAAAAGCAATCTGCTGCAGTCTAAATGAACGTCTTTTGAAACGGTTTAAACATGTTCTTGATAGTAGTGATCCGATTTATCTGGCTTCTACTTTTCTGGATCCCTCTGTGGTTTGCATGGATGTCGTTGTGCCGTATAGAAATGCTGCGAAATCCGCAATCAAATCAATGGTATAAAAATTTAGAGCAACATTTTTCATAGCATATTCTTGTTTAGGCCATTAACCTGAGTATCTCTCTAGAGGATGAAATAGAACAATCTCCGAAGTCCATAGTATCAGGAACCAAGCAATCTACGCCTATATTCAGCTTTTATGGGAGTGATCTGAGGCCAACAAATCACCTAGACCTGCAGAGGAGTAATATTGATGATGAAATTGAGGTCTATTTGAATCATGTGTGGGAACCGACTACATCAAATAATCCAGCCGAATATTGGGATAGGTATCAAAAGGTTGACTAAATTTCCTTCTTAGTTCACCTGTAGTTTGCCTTTTTAGAGATTTCCAAAACTTGCACCGATTGCCTTCTCTGTTCTCCATCCCCTGCGCATTCTGGGTCAGTAGAGCGAATATTCTCTCAGCTTACGTTACACACCGGAGGTCACAAGAATGCAACTAACGGTCCCTGGCTAAACGCAAGGTTTTGATGTCTTTCAACCAGAAATATATTGTGACAGAAAAAATGTTATTGATTGAACATGATGTTTACTTGACTCACCTTTTTGTCGATATATGTTGTTTCTAATAAAGTTATGATCTGAAAAATCCTTGGCGTGGTTTGGAATGACAATTTTTTGTGAATTTATTATGAAGGAAACGAAGTGTGACCCTCCGTGCGAGTATCTTAAAAAATAGCATAGTAGGCGTGGTTCATACCTATTGTGGCTGGATCATGACCACTGAGGTTAGATGAATACCAGTTAACAGGGTTGAGAACAATTAGATATCTATATACTATATCAAGGTGGATACAAGCGATTCAAAATGGCTATCAGACGACTTCGATTGATGTATAATGGACGGTCCACTCCCAGTTTTCTTCGGCAGATGTCGTAAATAGCCTCATTATCCACCATGAAAGCACAATCAGAGTTCTCAAGAGTCGTGTGAGTGGTTAACACCTAAATTAAACGAGATCAGTTAAAAGAAAGACACAGTCAAATGCTAACAGAATTTCAGGGCTCAACCACCGATGTAGAGACTTGGGGAGCTGGATAGACCGAGAACTCCAAATTCGACCTCTCAGTCATTCTTATTCATTTACACCCAGCTAAACCCGGCACGATTTTAATCGTTCAAGACTATTAAGGTGGTTTAGAGATCTACGAGGCATGAAGGAACGAAATAAGAAATGATAATTATACAGATAATTAAAAGAAGAATCGATTCGCAAGAGCTAATGAGTCGAAAAATCGCGAATCGATTGATTCGCGAAACATAGCGAATCGATAACTCGCGAATCAATCGATTCGTGAATTAATTGAATCGTTCAAATCGATTCGCGAATCGATTGATTCGCGAAATTTGGCGAATCGATAAGTCGCGAATCGATTGATTCGATTCGCGCGTCTTTTTTTTGTCACGCGAATCGATTTAATCGATTCATATCAAAAAATTTGCGCGAGTTGATTGATTCATGACGTTGGCGCGCAATTTTAATTGATTCGCGAATCGATGAAATCAAATGAACAGGACTGGAAGGGACAAAACAGGGGCCGCTTCTGTAGTGCCTATAAGTACCAAAGAGTATTAATTCTCTTAGCGTTGAAGTCACTTTCAAACCCAGCCACTTGTGGTGCACGTAAAAGTATAAGGACTCGAAATGATCGGACCGATCAGCCGGGTGGATCTCGATGGTTGTCGTTAAAAATTTTGGATGGCTGAGCTCGTAGTGGCGTCTGGCTCGTAGCCCAGGCCTGAAGAGGGGGAAACCCTTTTCGGTCGCAAAATAAAGATGTTGAACATAGTTTTGAATACTGGGGCCTACCGCATAAATAACTCTGGTATGCATGTTTTTTCATGCATCCAGAGTCGCTTTCGAGTGATTTGTGTCTAAGGTATGTGGGTGTGCGCATCTCAACTCCAAGCAACCAAGCCCCTGCGCCCCGAAGGGGGCGCAGGGGCTTGAGAGTTAGAGATGCGCGCACGCACTTACATTAGACATGATTCCGAGAAGTACACTTGATCATAAAATGCATATAGAGTCTATGTTTGCCACGGCCCGAGTTGAAAAACATGGTAAAGCAGCTAAAAAAAAGTGGCCGCTGTATTATTCCCTTCCCCTCCAATACAGCCCATAATCCTTTTTAAACTGCTTTTCTGGTCCCTTTATGGCAAAATTATTGCATAAAAATGGTTTTTAGACACTCCCAAAAAAGTCGGTTTTTGGGGGGGGGGGTATATGACAGTAGCGTCAAAAACTGCTTGTTTAATAAATTGAGCAACTCAGGTATACTTATTGATTCTTTCCAATTTTAATCCTTATTAGGGTTGGGCGGAATAAGATTTTAACGCGGAATAAGATTTTTCAAAAATTTTTGACCTTATTTCTTGTTTTTCTGTTTTTGCCTAATGTTTGCGTATTTTTCTCCATAACTAGTGTAGTTTCGGCATTGGTGCCACCCCGGCCAAAAAAACTTGTTTCGGTGCTGTAGTCTGAGATTTTCGACTCGGGCTAGCTCCCCTTTTATAACAGTCAAAAACAGAAGATAGTCAAAAAATTGTTTGAACGGAGGGGATTCGAACCCCCGCCTCCGAAGAGACCAGAGCCTTAATCTGGCGCCTTAGACCGCTCGGCCATCCGTCCTCACGTTGATTTGGCGCGTATTTGTTGCTACAAAACTGATTTCAGTCAAATTAAAAAAAAAGAGCAAAAAAATTTCACTGAGAGTTTAGTAGAAAATTTTATTATCCTATTTCGTAGATATTACAGTAACCAAAACTTTTTATCTGACTTTGTAAGTTTATCAGTGATGCATTGAGATCACTTTTTGGCCTGTTGACACCCCCTAGGAACCAGTCGCGGTTGGGCTATTGCCCTAGACCATTATTTGACAAGGTTCGAAATGTGAAACAACTGCTTTTTACATAGACTGCGTTTCTGCCCCAAAACGACCAAAGAGTATGTATTCTCTAAGACAAAAGAGGCAAAACGCGGGCCAAAGACTACTTTGTAACTACTGTATTCGGCAGAAACCTGAGTCACGTTTCTGCTAAATGATTATCTAGGACATTGGCCCTACCGGAATATATTGTCGCCACAGGTTCCCGCGCTAATGTTATTGAGTTGATAAAGATTAGGAACAAATTATTTTTAGTATGTTGAGATTTTAATGGGATTCTCAACCATCTGAACTAACCTAAATACATGAATTCTAACAAATTAACTTTAGTAACAATGTTGTATATGTGTCGGTATTGTTCATAACCGGAAATTGGATAAAATTGAACTGTTGTGTTGAAGAATGAATATTATCAACCGTAGCATACTTGCATGCAAGATGAGTTACGGGTAAATGAGTGGACGGTTCGCATGCATCATTCAGCATTTTGGTGTTTCTTCCTAACTTACCCGATATTGCGTCGGTCAGCCGTGCATTCAAAACCAGAGCACTGTCCACGTTTCCTCTTTCTAATAAATAAAAAATTATGGTGCATAAACGTTTCGCAAAAATGAAACTTTTTTCATTTTTGCGAAATGTTTTGCAAATTTGAAAGTCCAGAAGAGTTAAACAACTCTAGGGGTATATATTATTTGGCCGCTTGGGTCCCTGCTTTAAAAGCACGTTTTTACTAAAGTAACTGACGACTTAGATACTCACAAAAGACCAATAAGACGCATATTTTAACAAAAAAATTGATTTTGTCTTAATTTGCACTGGCCTTAGTCTAGACCTGAGGCTTTGCCTAAGCAAAATGTTGATTATAACTAAGGCAAGCCCACCCCCTCCGAAGTGAACAAGTGCCAAAACGAAGCCGGGTACGAATTTGCGACACCCTGTACGATAATTATTTTAATTGTGTTTATATAAAAAATATGTCTAGCGAACACCCATGCTCCACGCCTACTTTGCTACTTTCTTGAAAGGTATTTTTGGATTTCGCGAAGGAGAGATACTAGACAGCTAGGCTGCGACGAATAGAGAGAGACGCTTCATATTCTCTAACCTTACTCAACTGCAATCGAAAAATCAACACACAAATGGCAAATAATATTTTTTAGCAAAGCTAATGCAGTCTGGCAGGGTACCTTGCTATATGACCCAGTTTGCAAGCACCTCTTCATATTTTAAAAACATCTTTTTGCTGCACAATTTTACCTCTATTCTTTTATTTTAAACCGTTATGTCTTTCTTAATTTTCTAAAACTTTAATGGTTTTTATATTTTTTGTTTTGATGCTTTTTATATGCATATTTAATGGTAAGTCAGGATACTTTTCCTTTCAACTATTCCTACAATTTTTAAAATTTTTGCAGTAAATTCATGCTGGGATGACGCAAGCAGAAAATACTGTAAGTTTATTGTATATTACGTATTTATAGTTGGAGATATTACACAGGGTGTCCCAAAAAAACTAAAGCATTTTCAAAATTTTTGTTAAAGGCTACCACGGACCGGTGAAACCCCAATTTTTTAAGGTTTAGCCTACCATTCAATAAGCTATACCTGAAAAATAGCTAAAAATTAAAAAATCTTTAATTAACAGAAAAAAAGTATTGATCCGACCATTTATGAATAAAAAGAATGGTTAAAATTTAACAGGAAATGTAAAAGGCTGGAACTCAAACAAAGTTAAAAAATGATTTAATTTTTGGGACACATGGTATTTATGTCTTGAAAGCCGGTTTGTGCTAATGGGAGCGTTTCGTTCAAAATTTCGTGCTGAATAAGAAAGTCCCGAAAAAAAATTTTTCGCGATTTATTTTACGTATTTATAGTTGGAGATATCCAGGATTGTTCTAACGCCGGGCAGCCGGCTAAACGCCGGCGTTTATTGAACGCCGAAAAATATAAATGCCAGCGTAACGCCGGCGTTACGTTTAGATTTTAATTGTTCTCGATGCTTTTGCAATTTTTAGCTGTACCTATCTTTCATATAAGAAGTTTACATGTAAACCTCATTATGCTGTTTAAATCAAAATGTTCACCGAAAATACTTTAGAATAATTTATTGTATTTATTTTAAAATGACTGTACACTAAAAATTTTCAAAATAAGTCGGTAAACCACTTAAGATGGAAGTAATAGTGACCAAAGGGTGATATTGGGTTGAAGAATAATTATCGACGCATTATTAAAAACGTTTTTTATAAACACTTTTACTGTTTTTTTATAAGTTATACATAACTCGATAGCCTTTTCCTGGCCTTTCCAACGAGCTATCACTTAATTCAGGGTTCCCAAGTGGGCCAAAAAATCAGCATATATAATGGCTGATTTATCAGCCAAAAATTTTTAAATTGCATTTTTATCATGTTTTAAGCGGAATTTTGCCAAAATTCTGTCCTTCGGGTTGCCAAGTCCCTCAAATTTAATGTTGAATCGAACTGTCAAAACAGAATTCTTTGTTTATTGATAATTTCTGAGTATAGACCATTTTAAAAAATCAGATTTGGCAATTTTTAAATGGTCTGTACTCAGAAGTTATCAATAAACAAAGAATTCTGTTTGTGATAAAAATGCAATTTAAAAATTTTTGGCTGATAAATTATCCATTATATATGCTGATTTTTTGGCCCACTTGGGAACCCTGTCTTAATTAGTGTGTGTAAGTGCTTTAAAGAAATAAGGTGCAAAAATTTGGTCTTTTTCATCACCTTAAAAAAATACCGAAAATCAAGTTTTTCATATTTATTCGGATTTTGGTCATTTTTTTCAAAAAATTGATTTTTTCCAAAAGGCTATATCTCAACAATCAGATCCATAAAATATATATCTGTAACATGCGTTGTATAGCTTTGAGCCTCGCTACAACATAGCGCTAAGAAATTGCTGAAGCGTTTAGTCTTGAATTAATTTTTCGACCATTTAAAGTAATGAAAATGGCATGCACCCCCTAAACTTCCATTTTGCACCTCATTTCTTATACCCTTTTTTATCATTAATAAACAAGTGATAGCTCGTTTGAAAGGCTAGCAAAGGGCTATTAAATAATTTATCATTTATTTGAACGACAAGAAATAAATTTTGGTGTTTTTTTAATTGTACTTGTGACCAGTTTTTGTTTCAGTTGGAGACTTGATTCAACAACATAAAAAGAACTTTGCAAAGGTTTTGCAAAAAGACCAGCTACTAGATAAATCAAAAAGAAGGCATTTCACAGAAGGCGAATTTGTTGGTCAAGGTAAACAAATGGAGATGTGTACAAAGTAACACGTAAGAATAGGCTTAACTTTCTATTCAAGCCTAAGAGAATGCAAAAAACTTTTGTTATCAAAAGGACCAACAAACAAGCGGTTATTAATCGCTATAAATATGCTCTGGCATTTGCTGGCCATCCTTTTCTTGAACATGTCTTTTACTTTTTAAGGTTAGGTTTGAGTCAGGCAACAGAATACCGTATTTTCTCTAGTGGCAACCAAGTCATTGTTTTATAATTTCCGATTAGAATCTGAATACATTGTCAAAAAATTGTTAAAAATCTCAAACAGCTGCAAAAAACGACTAAAATGACGGGAAATCTGGCTCCAAGACGGCTTTTGAGGTTTCTATTACTTTTATGCCACTTTTTCGGACAATAATGAAATTCTGTAAAGCATATTTTTCAGAAAAAGACAAGTCAAAACTTGGTCAACAACTTAATTATAATTATAAAAAGTTTAAAAAAACATTTGTAGAAAGTATTGGAGCCAACTTTTTCACGAAACTTGCAAAAAGTTGGCTCCGATATTTTTTTCGTACTGCAAAAATAATTATATGACAAAAAATTTCACCAAGTAGGGACCCCTTTCCTCTTCTACAAAACGTGCTTTACAAAATTTTGTTATTGTGCAAAAAGTAGCATAGAAATTAATAGAAATCTCGAAGCTGTCTCGGAGTCGGAGCTAGATTCCCCGTTAGTTATCGCCTAGGGTCTGGCACTTTTTTTTACTCATTTTTATTTGAGAAGTCCTGACTGTAATGACGCTTTAGCCTGCTCAGTTTTTCACGCTGAACACGTAAATTTAGTTTTTTTTTTCAAAGACGCCGTTCCTCGAGGTATTTTCATTGAACTACAAAAAACAAATTTGAGAAAACACACTTTGGGTCCAAATTGATCATAACTTTCATATTTAGACCACATCATATACTGAGTAACACCTTAAAATGCATAGATCTATTAAAATGGCACCCAACGGTTTATTCATGTATGAGAAACAGCCGTTATATTGATAAGAAAATAGACTAAGAAAGTGTGAATACAATTTATTTCAAAATGATTTAACGTAAAATCTTTTTCCCCTAAGTACAGGGTGGTCCAAGAAATTTGAACACTTTTAAACGGCCATAACTTATTTCATGCGACGTTTTTTTCTAAATTCTGTAAACGCAGATCGACTCAGTTTTTTATGCCAACTTTTTTGGTATATAATGTCAAAAACACGATTTTTGCTTGGTACCCCCTGTGGTTTAGGCTCTGATCTGTAAATGGCCTCTGGATAGATGAGGCCTAAACCACAGGGTGGACCAAGCAAAAATCGTGTTTTTGACATTATATACCAAAAAAATTGGCATAAAAAACTGAGTCGATCTGCCTTTACAGAATTTCAAAAAACGTCGTATGAAATAAGTTATGGTCGTTTAAAAGTGTTCAAATTTCTTGGACCACCCTGTATATAAATTCGTGTTCAACGTGGTCGGTTTGCTTAGGAACTGCTCTTAGAACAATAAAAATTATCCGCTCGAGACAATAAACATTTGAATTCTCATAGATTAATTGATTCGAGTGGAATTTAAAATTTTACATTGACTTTGAAATTTTAAGAGCAGTTTTCTAAACAAATCGACCACGCTGAACACAAATTTTCGGATTTACAGAATTTATGGTTTTGGGTTAATGTTATGGATGAACCTCAAGTGTATTTTGTCAAATATTCAGATCACTGAAAACGCCACCAGGAACAGCATTTTTTGAAAAAAGATTAATTCAGCATGAAAAGCTGAGCCAGGCTAAGCCGTCATTAGAGTCAAGGTTTTTCGTTCTAACACCCTTTCTTTCCATCAGTATAGTTCAAAAATCGCAAGGATTTCGAATTTACCTGTCTTGTTTACAAATAAACACAGCCTTGCCAATAAGACAAACTGTTTTTAACCTCTTTTAGAAATGACTTTATGTCGTATATAATAAGATAAGTATCGGCGTCCTTTTTGACCAAAACACGTATTCTGTTTCCTGAATCTCTTTAAAAGCCAAAATTTTAACATTTTGGTTTAGGAAAATGAAATTTTCTATATTATAAGCGAATACATACATGGAAAGACCATTGTCAATAATTACTTAAAACAACTTACATTCAATGAAGCAATGCATGTTTTGGCGCAGGTATTGTTGGCAATTGAAGCGATGCATGTGATTGGAATCTGCCATAATGATATTTCAGAGGAAAACATATTAATCGACGAAAATTTGCACGTCAAGGTAAAAAACTTATATGAAAAATGGAAATAGATATTTTTCTACAGATAATTGATTATGGTGAAGTGAAACAAGAAGAATGTTCTGACCCTACAGACTTGACCAAAGCCGTGGCTATATTTAAACCTTCTGTGGTATTCTTTTTAACATTAACTTAACAAGGCCGGAGATGTGCTCCGGTCCAGAGACGTAGCCAGAATTCTTTTTCAAGGGATGGCTAAACCCTGCAAGAGTATATTTTACCTACACTGGTTTCGATTTTAAACTGTTTTTATTATACAATGTTTATCAAAAAATTCCAAGGGGGCTGAAGCCCGCTTAGGGCCAATTTTAGGTCACTCCCCATGGTTCCTGGTTTGGAAATCCCGGTCCCGAATCTTGCCGCAGAATTTTCGAACTCCCAAGTCGTGCCGGGTCACAAAAATTTCGAATAAAAATTTACTTTGTTTAGTACAGAAATTATTTTCAAGAAAACTTCATCATTTTACAATAGTGTTGTCACTGAAACTTGTCAGCCCTTCAGGCACATTTTTTTCGCTAATATTTCTGTGTCATTTTCAATTAAGGCAAAAATTTTTTGACTTACTTTCCTGATAAAAAAATTGAAGTAAAGGCAGTGCAATTGCAAAACTGACAAAATTCTGTTGAAAAAATCCGACTTTTTATTGGACAACTTGTAGATTAATCACTGTATTGCTATTAAGCTCAAACAAATAGAACATCTAGAAAATCAAACTTGCACAGAACCCCTTCTTATGATTTTGCAAAAAGCTGCGAAAGTCTCTTTCATGATATAATTGCCAGCGGCTCGAAAAGTAAATATTCAATTGTGAACGAATATGGCCTTGAAAATGTTAAACAACATAGCTGTTTTGCTAACATTGATTGGAAGCAATTGTATGAAGATGGACTTAATCATCAATTGAAGCACTTTTGCCCATCAAAGCATGCAAGCACATCTTCTACTCCACAAAACAATGCTAACTTTAAAAAAAGTTAAATTGTTTTTTTTCACCCTAAGAATTTATGCGAACGTTAAAAGACCTTACTTGTCCATGTCAATGAAGTCAATTTGCAGATTCAAACTTTTTTACATCAAAATTGTTGTTTTGAATTTTTCTACTGTTCGTGTACATCAGTTGGTTGACACTATTACGTAATAAAAAAATTTACTGATTCCTGAATCGCAAAATTGAAGATTTCGGTGTCCCGGTTTTCAATTTAGGGATTCATGGTTGCAGATCGAAAATTTTCGACGCTAGTGGCGTGTAACCAAGCGCCTCCCCCCCCATCCCAAACTTATACTTCAATACCTCCCTAAATAATTTAGGCTTAGGCCCGTATACTGGGCTCAGGACCTGGCCATTACTAACAAGGCTTTTTCATGATTTTTTTTAAATCATTTTAGGTATCGCTGAAAATGATTGGGGTGAATTGGGTCAAATTTTCAATAAAAAAACGTACGAAAAGTAAAAAAGTCAACAGATTGAGGAATAAAAAGTAACTAGAGGGTCTGAAAATTTAGGGATATCAATCCCTGTTGAGATGTGCGTTGAAAACACGTTCAAAGTAAAATCCCGAAATCCCTACTTATAGCTTCAAAATTAAGTGGTTTCGGTGGCTAATGGATGTCAGTGTAAATTAATCACGAATTCGAAAGCCACTAGGAGGCATCTTTGAAGAAGCCATCTTTGAGACAAAATTATTTGAGTGCATAATTTTTTAAAAGAATTTTCCAAACTTTCTATTGGAATATCGTAATCTTTAGTATGAACACAGATTCCCATTTCACATTTACACCTAAAATTGCTTTTACAATTGATGTAAGGTGTATGTCCAACTCGTCTTAAATTCCTGAAACTTTACCAGAAAAACGCACCTCATAAAATGGTTATGAGTAGGGTTGTCGACTTTCGACTTTTAAGTCGAAAGTCGAAAGGTCGAAATTTTTTAAGGTCGATTTTTGGCCTCGGAGCGAAAATCTGATTTTACAACATACACTCAGAATTAAAAGTTGGGTATACATTGTAAAATCAAATTTACACTCCGGTAAAAAAAATCTGCCTTAAAAAAATTTCGACCTTTCGACTTAAAAGTCGAAAGTCGACAACCCTAGTTATGAGTATAAAATACGTTGATTTAGAGTTTTTCAATAAATATTTTATTATGAAATTTTCTAATTTTATCGAACAATATTTTTTTTATAAATATTTAAGTCAAACAAGGATTTTAGCACTGTCCTTCATTGAGCAATTTTTGCAAGTATGTTTGAGCATCGGTATCTGCCCAGAAGGCTACTTCATCATCGTGCCTACAATGTCCTCCACTTTCATGAAAGCCTGTGGGGCATCGTTCGACTAAATTAAACATAATTGATTGAACACATTGATGGCTGAACGAACACACTTACAGCATCTGCCATATAGCAGGAAGGCGTCTCTACACTGGCATTGAGGCGAATTGTTTTTGCTTTCGTCGCCAGTCCTGGCCTCACAGTACGTGTTTGGACATCTAGCTGCACATTGCTGGTCAGTAGAGCATCCATATTCTCCTGGCCACAGCCGCCTAAATGTTTTTTTCTAGTACTAAGTGCCATTTTTAAGCAAAAAGAGATTTCATTTAGAATTCGAAAAAGATTTGCGGTTCCGGAAAAGTCATTAAGAACATCTTTTGAACGCAAAATCTCTGACCGAGGTTTATGAAGTTTATACATTACATACATACACTAATTCGGGTGCTTCGCCGGCGAAGGCGGAGAAATTTTCAAAGTACCGGCGGAGGCGGCAGCGCTCATTTTTATAGACATTATTTTTATACACATTCATAACACTTTTTGAAAAATTCTTTTGATTTTTATTAAGAACAATGCCTAGTTTAAGATGTGTAAAAAGGATGTCAAGGTTTTTAAAATATAATCTTCCTATTGCTTGAGAAATTTTTTCAAATGGAACTTACTTTTTCCCGGCGGTCCATCTTTCGTCGGCCCGCCGGGAAAAATTGGCACCTTCAAAGCGCTGGCGGCCGGCGCTCCGCCGGCGTAGGCGGCGAAATTTCGAAACTGCCGGCGGAGGCGGTGCCTCTCATTTTTGAAAACCCCCGGCGGAGAAGGCGGCGCTTTTTATTTTTTTGGAGATCGTGCAAGTATGCTTGGGACCTCGTACCTGAGCTTGTACTTGCACTTTAAACATCAATACAAAACGTTTTATAATCTTGACACGGGTATTTTTTTTAATGTAGCTGTGGATGTTCTGAAGCCGTCTTGTGAAAACTTTTTAGAAAAAGAAGAACTTCTTGAACGAAAAATACAATGTATCAAGTACGAGCCAAGTACGAGGTCCCAACACTGTTTTTGACCCATCGATAACTGTACTCTGATGACTGTTGAATTTCTCGTATAATATACAAAAAATTCTACAATTAACGACGGGGCAAAATCTGACTCCGAAAAAAATGTGTTTTTTAAGTCAGAATAAAATCATGGGTCGAAAAGTATTAAAACAATTTTAAAGGGTGAAAATCAGCGCTTCAAACTCAAAATTTTGAAATAAAGGACATCTTTATAAAATAAAGGACATTTGGTCAAAAAGTGCCATTTATCCAGTGCTTAATGGATTTCCAGTACTAAAAATAAAGATTTTAAAGGACCATACTTTTTGATGCAAATGAGAATTTGGCAAATTCAAATGCGCGCGGGACACTTCTCTTTCGTCTCTCACTGTACTCTTTTGAGTCGCTCGAAATAACTGCAAAGAGTAGAGTGCGAGACGAAAGAGAAGTGTCCCGCGCGCATTTGAATTTGCCAAATTTTCATTTGCATCAACAACTATGGTCCTTTAACGTAAAATCTTAAAAATTTTAAAGATTTCAGGTCTCAAATAAAGGACAAATTTAAAAAAAAATACATTTGGAAGCCCTGGTTAAAAGCCAGAAAAAATAAATAAAAGTTTAATTTCTAATTTAATTGCTCAAAAATTCTTACATTTTACACCTATTATCAATGCATTTCTCATTGGGCAAACATGTGTTGTCAGGGTCATATTCCAGCATATTGTCTTGCTCAACAAATGAGGCTGAATCTTCTACGCAACTTCTCTCAGCCGCCACATTGTACCACACTAAAAACTTAATATTTCAAATCAAATCTAATTGAAAAAATACGCGTTTACAAGGTTCCGTGTAAGTTGAGTTGCCAATTGGTGAAAACAGAGGTTTTCTGCGGCTTTGACTCAATAAGTAGCGACATGGCTGGCCATATTGGTCACAACCACCTCGAGCCATGGTCAGTAATAAAGGGTTTGCAGGCACACAGCTGGCTCCATTAGAATCTGGAAAATATATTTTTAATCCCGAATACAGAACTTTTTGGGGCAGCTCGCAGAAGAAAGTGCACGATAATGTAACTTTAACGTGTTAATATCAATTAACTTAGGCATCTCACTGCTGTCCACGAAAAAAACTATCGGTACTACAATGGTCACAGTTATAAGTCGAGCAAGCGAACCAGCCCTTGCACACTCTCCATATTATCAGTTTCTCTTAAAGAGTTTATGATGTGATGAATACGAAAAATCAACAAAAAATCGAGAGGAAAAACGGAAGAACGGAAAAAATTATAGTAGGTTACCGTCTAAACGGTCCCTTGTAAGTAAAGCACATTAGAAGTACAGTCGAGTCTCTATATAGCATCCACCCCAAAAGTTCGTTCCCACCTCGGGTCCGACACTTTTTTTAGCTCAATTTCTAAAGTATTTTGCCAAAACTGATTTGTCAGTCTAGTCGGAAATATCGCAGCGATTCCGATTTTGCCGATCGTTTCTCTGAAACATGGTAATTTTGCCATTTAGACCCGCAAACCTCTATATAGCATCGTCTTAAATCTCAAAAAGGCGATGCTATATAGAGGTTTGCGGGTCTAAATGGCAAAATTAACATGTTTCTGAGAAACGATCGGCAAAATCGGAATCCCTGCGATATTTCCGACTAGACTGACGAATCAGTTTTGGCAAAATACTTTAGAAATTGAGCTAAAAAAAGTGTCGGACCCGAGGTGGGAACGAACTTTTAGGGTGGATGCTATATAGAGACTCGACTGTATGGAGAAATATGCTTATCGGATAAAGAGCTTTTTCTAAGCCTGCTACCATGTAACCTCTATTAATCCCACAGGGTGATTATTTTTCAATCCCCGAAAAATCTGAAAAATTTGAGGTCACTCTCAAGATTTTCGACTGAAAATTTGAAATCGAAAAAGCGGAACCGGTAGAGCTCGTGGGAGTTAAGAAAACGCAAAAACATATTTGCAAAATATTTGCTCTGGACTGAGATATAAGTCTTCAAAGTCAGAGGTGGTGTATTAATATAGGTTAGCTGTATTTTCTCTATTAAACATTAATGCGCGATTATATCGAAAAAACCAGAAATTGTCTATCAAAAGTGGCCTTAACTCTGAAATCCTAGTCAAAAAATGGGGCGGTGGATTATTAGAGAAAATACGGTATACGGTATTCCAATCTTATAAATTGTTGGTTTGAAATCTAATGCAACATTAAATATGACGTACATCCACCATTTGTGCATACACAGGTGTTCTGCAAGCACTCGGCTGACTGGCTAGTGTGGCCCTGACAATCTGATGATCTTTTGCACCTACTGCCTGGCACATAGAAAGAAGCCGCTGGTGCTTTAAACAGCCAATTTTCAGTTAGATACAGGCATTTTACAAATAAAAACTCACTTGGAGCGCAACAAGTGCCTCCAGCATTGCACAAAGCGCCATTCGGACAAGCGAAATTGGAGGAGCACTGGCAAACAGGGTACTGGTTAAAAGGACATGAAGTATCCAACCTCAACTGACAACACCCACCCATGGCTGTACAGCCATAACCAGCTGGACAGTCCACTCCTCGTTGGCATGTCTGAATAGCTCTACCTCCATTAGGGCACACAGGCAGAGGCTCTGGGCAGCAGCCGTGACCGTCACAGAAATAACCTGCTGGACAGGAATTGCCACTACCACAAATGCTCATGGGCACTTGGCCGGTGTATGAGCAGGTGGGAGGAGGGCAGCACAGTCCTTTAAGACATATATTGCCTGCACTAGAGCAAGGTGAAGACAACAGGGCTCCAGCAAATGGTACTGCCATAGAGCATCTGAGTTGAGTTTTCAATTTCTCAAGAATTTATTTGGGCACCATTAAAGAAATAATTTTTAAACAATAAAGTTAATATCAAAGTCTCGGCAGTTTAATGGTAAAGCAGCGGGGCATACAGCTAAGCGTTTGCAAATTGCCGTAACGTTTTTACTAGAGCAAAATTGTGTTTTCACCAATCGAGTTTTCTCGCCAACAATACCTTTTTTGCTTTATAATGGTCCCCTGTGATTCGGGCGCTGATCTGTCGATGGCTTTTGATGGAAAAGGCTCACACCCATACTTAGACGGTGCCGGCGCCCGAAATTTTCGTAAAAATCGGGGCGCCGACGCTCGGCGCCTTTTTTGAAAATTGGGCGTTCAGGCGCCACTTTTTCTGGCGTTTTTTTTATTTCTTTCCTTATTATAAAGACAGCCGTTGGGCAGCCGACGATTGCGCCATTTCAAATTGCGCCAATTCAGATTGCGCCACTGCAAATTGCGCCAAAATCGAATTGCGCCACTGCAAATTGCGCCAAAATCGAATTGCGCCACTGCACATTGCGCCATTACAACCCTGCAAATTTCTGGTCATTTTACTGAAATTGGTCATGGAAGGACATGAAAACAGTCAGACCTAATAGTATAAGGAAACAAAATTCGTTGAGATCAGATTAAAAAAAGTATTTGCCTAACTTTGATTAGAGTATATATAGTGGCGCAATTCGATTTTGGCGCAATTTGCAGTGACGCAATCTGCATTGGCGCAATTTGAAATGGCGCAATCGTCGGCTGCCCCAGCCGTTTTCTAGTTGTTTCTTAACTGTGTTCTGTACTGATTCTTTCAACCTTTTCAGCTTTTAATACTCATACAGCTTTAGCTCCTTATGGCTCGTTCACGGACTGAGACTTAGACTGAGACTAAGGGGTTTTCATGTAGCCAAAATAGTCTAAGTCTCAGCCTAAGTCTAAGTCGCAGTCGTCCGTGAACGAGCCATTATAAATGGGCGACGGTAAATTCATCTGCGGTAAATTCATCTGCAGGGAAATTCATCTGCAGGTAAATTCATTTGCATGGGAATTCATCTGCAAAGTTGAAATCCTTGAGGTGGACATCACCTTCATCAGAAAGTTCGAATCTTATGCGACCAATTTTCGTTGACACTCGTGTGACTCCACTCACTTGGGCCTAATCTCATTTGGGTCGTACATGTGAAAATTATATTTTATGCCTCTTCTGCCAATGGCGCCCTGCGCTATTTTTTTACAAAGAGGGTGCCAACGTTCTTGGCGTTATCGCCTCTTTTTACAAAGGCTGGTGCCCGGTGGTGCGCCCTGTGCCGATTTTCTCGGCCGCACATGTATGCTCACACCACAGGGGGCACCAAGCGAAAATCGTGTTTTTGACGTGACACTATAAAATACACTATGAAAAAAGCCGAATTTCGAAAAACGCGCAAGAAAAATCCAAATTTTCTTGACACACCTTGCGAAACACTCCACAGTGGTGTTTTCCCAAAAACTTTGTGTTGTCATGTAAAAGTAAATATTTTCAAATCAAAAAATATCTTTCGACTTTTAGCAAATTTAAACCAGTTACCTAGCAATTGCAGGAACACCCGCCGAACACTGAGGTAATATACAACAGCCCACGCCTTGGATGCATTCATAGCCTGCAGCACAAACAGGCTGGGCAAGGCTCGCAGCACACATGGAGATTGGGCTCAGATTGCTGGTTGGACACAAAACTGTAGGTGGAGATGGCAGAGCTGGACAGCACAGGCCATTGTAGCAGGTATTACCGATGGGGCAGGGGGAGACTGCATGACTACTGGGTGGAGTTGGATGGTGGCTACACATCTGAAGTTAGAACATATACTGACGGCTAATTCAGAGTTAGAAGTTACTTGCACTCACCTGCCTAGAGCCGAGAATCCTCCAGGACATTTAGGCAACGGACAACATCTTCCATGCCAGCACTCATTACCTACAGCACAATTATTGGCTGTGCCAGTGGTACACACTCCAACAGCTGGGGAGAATCCATCCGCACACAGGAAAGGAGGACAACAGAGTCCATCCAGGCACTTGGCTCCAGGCATACTTAAGCAGGATCCAGCTCCAAGGCATCTACCAATAGCTTGAATGCCTGATGGGCAATAAGGAATGGGGCAACAGCCTCCGTTGGAGCACTCAAATCCGGTGGAACAGGTCTTTGGACCGTCCAGAGCGCAGTGGGTCTTTGCCAATTGACCGTTGGAGCAGACGGGCAGACTAGGCAGGGCTGGTTGACAACACACACCTAAATGGTAACTATTTTGTTGCTCCCGTGCAATATTTATAATCCACTATCTGTTCTCTATTATAATCATGTCAGTTTTATTTTTAGTAGCCACTTTTGATTTGATCTTTACGGTTCTACAGATTGTTGTGCCCGGCCAAAAGTTGGCCGGGTATATCCAGCACACGCCACATTGCAAGGCATTAATGAAGTTGTAATTCATGTTCTCTAATTCATAATATACTTGATAAACCTACAATTCCAAGCATCCCTTGCAGAGTTTTTGAGGATTTCGGAGAGAAAAAGTTTTCAAAAAAACAGGGCGACCAAAGCATATTTTTTTCGGGGGAACATCAACACATATAAAGTTAAGTGTTGATCCAACCTGAATGGCAACTGCTTTGAGAGGTACAAGTGGAGGGCAGCTGGTATCTGGATGGATAGTAGGCTAAAGTCATTACATTGGGCGACGGAGCACAGAAACCAACTGGGGTGAGTGAAGCGGGGCAATTGGCTGGACAACAGAAGCCACGGAAACAGCCATAGCCAGTGGCACATTTGGATGTGGACTGACTACAGGGTGGTCCGTAGGGGGAGCCATTTGGACAGAGCAGGGGGGAGCTGGATATGCGCACTTCACTGGAGTCAAAGGGCTGAGAGGCTGATGATGACGCCGAGGAAGAGGAGTAAAGCATGCGATGGTCTAAAAATAGACTAGTGGTTTTAAATTTGAGCTGATTTGACTTATGGTTGAGAACTATGTTTAGTTTTTTAGAAAATTTTAAACTTTACTTCAACTCCTTTTCTAAGAAAGTACCTACTTGCAATAGCAGAGGAGTACCTGGGACAGCATCCTCTGAGCCTGGCCATGCAGTAATAACCTGTAGGACAGCCATTGCCAGTGCCTGGAGTATAGACACAATTGCCTATGGGTCTAACTCTTCTAGCTAGAGCACTAACTGCTGGGCATACCAACATTGACGGCACATATTGCTGGGTCTGGTGGCTGTTGGGTGACTCTAGACTGGCGCTTACGGAAGCGGCTGAGACGATGGCAGGTGCAGCAGTATATGTGACAGGGCAACACCCTACTCCTGGTTGGCAAAAGTAGCCTAAATAAACCACATGAACTATTTTTTATATCTGTTGTAAAGTACGGAATTATCGTTTTTTAAGGACTACTGATTCGTGACTATTTATGACCTAACTTTTGGGAATTTCAATTTAAAATCATCAATTTTGTAAAAAAAAATTCTCTGAAAGTCACCCTTGATACCGAAATGTCCACTTGGATCCGAATCTGTTAGATTAGGTCAAAATAATTTCCAGGAGCTAATATATCCATTTACGTAGGCGAGAGGTTTAAATTTTCCGACTGGGCAACGCAAAGTACTTATATTTCGCCTCCTAAAAAATTTTCTATCTGATCTCAACGGATTCGAGCTCAAGGAGACATTATGAAATTAGGTGTGACTTTCGGGAAACCTTTACTCACAAAACTGGTGATTTTCGATTGAAATTTGCAGAAGTTAGGTCACAAATGGTCAGAGATCAATATTTCACTTATTTTTAATACACATTTCGACGGAAGAAACACATAATTTGTTGGGAGATTTTCTGCACCACCCATAAAAACGTCTTTCGATCTTTACTGGTGTGAGTATTCGCAAACTTAACAAATTGTGCCTACCTTTAGAGCATCCATCAGTGCACATAGACACAGGGTAGACATTGCTTTCATAGCACACTGAAAGTATCATTGTTTTTAATTTCCGATCAAATGAAAACCAACTTACAAGGCGCCTGGTTGTCCAGTATCAGTGGAATCTTTATGTTAAGTTCTATTCCAAGCCTGCTGCAACAAGTGCCTTCATGGCAGGATGCCCTTCCAGGACAACTCAAGTGAACAGCTCCAGGAGATGGTCTGCCACACTGACTTACAGCCACATAGTTAGACGGGCACAAAGTTGCTGAAGACTGGAAAGAGGGGAGGGCTGGAGGGGGTAATAGTTGAGGCAGAGGTAGAGAAGGAGGGGGGAGTAATTGGGTATGGGATCAGTTAAAGGAGGAGGGGGCAACAATTTCTGAGGTGCCATTTGCCTGTCTTTGCCTGTGGTCACATATCCATTGCCACCACTTTGCTGAACACACAACTGAGCGGTTGGATTGAAAACAGTGTTTGGAGGACATATTTGACGGATCCATTGGCCACAGGGCTGTCTAAAATACACATTTTACAGGCTTTTTCTAATCTTAGAAGTTCAACAAAGAAATAGTCTCTTGATATAAGATTTCTTTTGTCATTATATAGAGTTTTTACTGTGCCGGAAAAATCCAAAGTCAAGCCCTTAAAAAAATTATTACTACAAACTATTGGTAACACTATAGAATCCCCCCCAGCTAGCGAAAAATTTACTTTTCCTGAAGGGGAAAGGGCCCGTCTCATATTGTTTCTTGTGCTCTAAACGGCACGTAAACACTTTGGTTTCCGAAAAATCGAAAAAAAAAAATTTTCGATTTGCCTTGGTCCCCCAAGGTAAAAAATTTAGGAAAATTCAAAAAAAAAATATTTTTTTGAATTCCCGCCAAAACATTTTTTAAGCGATTCAGGGCTGTATTGGAAGATAAAGGGAATAAAAGGGCTGTACCTCATTTCGTAACGCGCCATTTCGTAACAAGTTCATTTGGTAACAGGTTCATTTGGTAACAGGTTCATTTCGTAACAGGTTCATTTCGTAACAGCTTTATTTCGTAACATTTTTTTGTAACAGCGAGATTTCGTAACAAATATTTTCGTAACAGTGATGTTAAGGCGCTACCTAATTTATTTTAATCTAATTTACAAAAAAATTCATCAACAGGGGGGACAAAGGCAGTTTTTTTAAGTTTTTTTCCGAAAATTTTTAAATTGTGTCGAAACCACCCCAAATCGCAAAAGCCATCCGTAATTCACCCCAAACCATCTCAAACTGCTGAAACCACCTCAAATCAACCCAAACTATCTAAAAGCACCTTATGCTCTCCAAATCCCGTCAAGCACCCAGTGACCAGGACCATGAATCGAGGTCCTCTACTATAGACTGATTGCACCCAGAGGGGTTTGAACCAGCAACCTTGGTGATGAGTGTATGGACTTCTACACTACTCAAACACTCCAAATTATAATAAAAAAATAAAATATGCGCCCAGGTGGATTCGAACCATCAACGTCTTTACATCACGCCTTACAATCGCTCAGAACTTAATCCAAGTGGACCAGACAAAACCAAGTGGTCATCCACTTGGATCAAAATTTTTTTCGCGTTTTCGGGTTCTAAAACAGTTTTTCTGCACTAATTCGACCATGCTGAAGAAGGTTTGACAGTGGTAAAATCACATTTTATCAAGAAATTTATGAATTATCGTGAGTAATTGATTTTGAGAAATCAAGAATATACGATAACTCAAAAATTTCTTAATAAAATGTGATTTTACCACTGTCAAACTCGAAAACCTTGAAAAAACATCGATCCAAGTGGACGACCACTTGGTTTGGTCAATGTTGATGGAGTTCTGAGCGATTCTAAGGGGTAGTGTAGAGGTTTCTGGTTTGAATCTATCTGGGTGCATACCTTTTTTTACCATAATTTTAGATATAAAAGACAAGCGTTTGAATTTGGTTTTGAATTTGGTACCGGTCCTTTCCCCTTCAGGAAAAGTAAATTTTTCGCTAGCTGGGGGGGGGGGGGGATTAGATTCTATAGTATAGCCTAACTATTTTTTTGCACGGATAGCATTTTTTCTAAAATAAAAACTATTGGGCGGTGTTAAATTTCGTAGCCAAACCAAATCTGCTATCGAAAACTTTAAATCTAACGTCAAAAACTTCGAATTTGCTTCCGAGTCAAAAATGCAGCCAAAACTTAAAATTTCGCTTTAATTTCGACAACAAAATTCAAGGTTTTCAAATATTTGTCAGCAAAATGTTCAGAATCAAAAATACAGTCGAAGCTATCTATAACGACGCTCTTTATAACGATCCGGAAAAAGAACCATTTGGTCCTGAGCTAAGTCATTCAAGTCAAAACGACGCTCTTTATAACGACGCTCTCTATAACGACTCGGTTTAGCCGGTCCCTTGAGAGTCGTTATAGAGAGCTTCGACTGTAGCACAATCAAAAATTTTGGCAATTTGGAAATTAAAAAAATATTAAAGTCTTGCTTTCAGGTTTTTCTAACGCCCTAACAATAAATAATTATTCTAACCCAGCATGTATGCTAGCGCATTGCAAGAAATACTCAGGACTGTTAAAATCTTCTTGGAGCCTTGCACCCAGCCAAGTGCAATTGCCTCCAGCCATAGCAGGCTCCAGACTTCCAGGGTCTTGACAAGGAGCATAGCATCCACCAACATGTTGCCAATGATACCTTCTACTGCTCTTTTTGCTAGGTTTCCTTCTGATTACACCCACTCCATTTGATTGAGTATCTTCTTCTAAGGACAAAGAAGCTTCTCCACCAGAACTACTATCATCCATTGGGGACTAGCAGTGCAGTCATATGGCTGGTCTTCCCTTACTTCCACACACTTTTGTTGAAGAGCATCGAATTCCAGTTGATCTGGGCATCTTCTCATTGTCCAAACACCCAAGAATTTATCTTCTAGGCCGTAGACTTCAGCTTCTTTGTCACTCAGGGGTGAACATTCAAAGAATGCATTTTTCTCGATAGAAAAATTTCCTTTGGAATCTGTCTAAAGAAAAATTTAAATTTACAGTCGCCTCTCTCTCTAGTAGTGTCCCCCTCTCTCAAGTTCTATCCCACCGATTTGGTTGCGTCCCCCTAATCTATCCCACCTTGGGTCCGACGCTTTTTTTACCTCAATATTTGAAATTCTTTGCTGAACCTGATTTGTCAGTCTAGTCCTGGGTTGCCAGACGTCCTTATTTATAAGATTTGTCCTTAGGCTTAGAATTCCAAATCTTATTATCTTTTTGAAATTTTTAGTCAAAATCTTATTTTTAGAATAAAAAAGCAATAAGCATTAGATGAAATGGCTAATCATTTTTTCTGTAGCTAGTTTACTTTTTTGTAGAAAAAATGTTTTTTTGTGGAAATTTTTTTGTAGCTAATTTACTTTTTTGTACCAAATTCATTTCTTTCTGTAGCAAATTTACTCTTTTTGTAGCAAATTTGATTTTCGTCTGTAGCACATATACTTGAGGTAGTATGCTTATTTACTCATTCTAAATTCTTAAAAATTGTATTCTGAGTCTATGAAAGACTTGGACTTCATAAAAGATAGGTGGATTAATTGCTGGTGAAACCGCTGGGCTCTAGGTCTAATCTAGCACACACACCAGCACTCTCTCGGCTACTTCATTGCTCAACAACCTCTGATGGATCAGTTATGAAATTCTTATATTCAAGCTTACCGAATTTACCATCAATACAATGCATGATGATAATTCTTTCAACCTTAGCCACATTTTGCTTCACCATTTTGAGAAGAGCAACACTTTAGTCCGTAAATTTTTGGATCTTAACGGGCTTTTTCTTGTAAAGAAAAGAGTGTTGGCCGAAATAGCCGGGTAAAAGTGGGATCTTTTGCCAATTGCCTATGATCTTTCAGGAATTTGCGATTTTCGGGTGCTGGACCAAACCGAAATTCTCGGTTCGCTTCTCTCAAAAATTGCTTTTTCTAAGAAGCTAAAAACGGTATGCTGATTGTGTATATATTTCTCAAGTTTTCAGAAAAAAAAAGCACACTGCCTCGAGTATATGTGCTACAGACGAAAATCAGTTTTGCTACAAAAAAGAGTAAATTTGCTACAGAAAAAAAATTTGCTACAAAAAAAGTAAATTTGCCACAAAAAAGTAAATTTGCCACAAAAAACATTTTTGGTACAAAAAAGTAAATTATTACAGGACAAATGATTAACTAGATAAAATTTCATATTTTTGCCAAAATACTCTAAAATGTCCTTATTTTGAGCAAATGTCCTTATTTTATAAAAAAAATCTGGTAACCCTGGTCTAGTCCCTAAAATTGCAAGGATCCCGATTTTACTTTGTCTTGGAAAGCGCCGCTCGTCTTAATGGGCTTAATTTCATAACTATTGTCATTCTCAAAAATGACAGGTAAAATCAGAATCCTTTCAATTTTCGGAACTAGACAGACCAATCTCATTCGGAAAAGCATTTCGAAAAGGTCTCGCACCTAAGTCGGGATCGAACTTCAAGGCGGCGCATTATGTGGAGACTCGACTGTAGTCACAGATGTGGCCAGAATTTTTTTCAAATGGGCACTAAATCCGGCCTGAAGTCATTTCAATCCGGGGTTTAATGCCCGGTTAGCCTTACTCTGGATACATTTATGACTAGTGGAGAGTTGGCTTTTTTCTTGAAAAGATTATTCAAAAACTGACGTGCACATCTCTTTTATATCTTGTGTCCTGTTGTTGCAATTCATCGAGCAGCACACTTCTATACGGCTCCACTGTCATACATACCTGACCTATCAGTTGATGGTCTGTACTAGCCGCATAGTCTTCATGTTCTAATTCTTGCTGTTGTTGCTGTTCACTCTCTTCTTGTTCAGCCATCATGTCCTTTTCGAGCAGCGACAAAAGCATCTGTCTCTCAGATTCCTCTATTGAATCAGTCGAATTGCTTTGGTTTGCAGATAAATCTTGCTCTGGCGAATTTAGAAACTGGGAAACGTCAGGCCGCAAATCTCCCTCTCCATAACCATCATAATCTAAGTGAGGGTCAGCAGAGTTTTCAGCACAATTTACAGTCAAATGGCACACATTGAGCAATAGTAGCAATGCAAAGGGGAAGAAAAACAACTTTTTATGGTTTTGAATATAGCAGTTTAAAGGATTGGACAAATGGAGCATTACACCACGTCTACTGCTAGTGGACGATACCTGAAGATAAAGAATTCCTAAATTCTCGAATGATTTGAATTAAAAAAGGATTGTCCATTTGAAACAATTTAATGGTATTTTACAAAGTACAAATGAAATATCGCCGCTAGTAGTGAATAAGCCCTCCCCCCCCCAAGAATCCGACCTTTCAAAATTGCTGTAACTACCCTTGCAAACAACAAGTTTAGGCTTAGCCCTTAGGCTTGGGGGTAGGCCAGCGTACGGAAGTTGTGACTAATAAAGAGTCTACGCATATTTTCCGGGGTCTGGGACATAAATTTAGGTACTTTTACTAAAGTCAAAAAAGTGAAAATCGTTGGGGGGGGGTATTATTCGCTACTAGGGTCGAAATATATTAAAATATAGTGAAAAATCCGAATTTAGATCGCCATAACAAAAATCTTAATGAAATGCTCAATCCACGGTCATACTCAAAGGTCAAATTTTTATACAATGATGAGATAGACATCATAAAACAGGGCTGCAAAACGTACTTTATTTTATTATTTATATTTTGTTTGGGGCTCCAAATATTTATAAGTTTTGAAAATTTACGTGAAAAACTTTATTTTTCACGCTTAAGTAAATAAGTCAATAAAGTCAATAAGCACTAGATAAATGACACAAAGATGGTCAAATTCTTACTTCAGTTCAAAATTTTGAGTTCGCAGCCCTATTATAACACTTTTTATCACCTTGTAAAAAACCCCTTTTACACATCAAAGCTAAGAAAACCCCAAATAAATATATTTTAATTTCAATATGCTCGGCTAGCAAAGCTGTAGACCCCGCAAAGTAAACCTTTCTACTTCCAACTGTTTTTCTTGTCTCACAAATTTAGCTTACAGCAAAAAGATCAAAGAAGTATGTGTAGATGACACATCAACCAGATTATTTTAACTGACACAATTTTAAGTGTATTACCGAGTGGCAATCAGGGTCTTTTTCTTCTTCTTCCAAGTTGACAATACCGGTCAGTTAGTGAGTCAGGTGAAGTAGTTCTTCCTTGTTTCAAGCACTTCCGTTCTTCTAACTTCTATTTTCTAGCCATTGGTCTGTGTCCTCTTCTTCTTCCTGGTTGAAAACAACCACACCACTGTTTGTTTTTCAATAAAGTGGTGGAAAGAGCAGTAGATAAGCTTATTCATTAGTCATTTTTTGCTAGAAAATGAAAGGAATTTTCAATAAAAGATCAATAAAGTAATGAAGTCACACAAATAACATCTAGATCCATATTTGGACCTGACATTGCTTGTTTATGTTTATTTTGGGAGATGGACTCACGCACTCACTTTGCAATCAACGGGTTAAAGTATGGTGGGTAAGGGGCTCTAGCCTGTGCAAACAAACCTAGATTAGTGTCAAAGCAAGCAGACGGTAAAATAGAGTTATTTTTATAATGTATTTTTAGGCATGCTGCCAGTATTTTTAAAAGACTAAGTTTCGGTCTTGGTGCGCCTAATTCTGATATAATTTCAAGTGATTGTCTAAACAGTATTTTTTTCAGGTCAGCTTTCTAAGCTGTATTAAAATGCTTGATTTTTTTCTTTTTCAGTGATGTCTGAAAATAAGTTTCCAGAAGAAATTTTTTTAAATCAAGTGATCGAATATGCACGGGGCTCCTTTAACATCGTGATTTCTTTTATGCAGTAGGCGCGCTAAATTCCCAGCATTTCAAACGCTCATAACTTTTTGTATAATCTAGAAATCTGTTTGATGATACGCCTATAATTAAGGTCACCTATATTAAGCCTTAAACTAATTAGGTGTCAAAAGCCCGATTCCCCCTGGTCCCCCCTGTGATTTGGGGCAGATCCACCTGGACTTCCAATAAGGCAATAGATCAAACCACAGGGATCAAGGAAAACTTGAGATTTTACTTACACTAAATTAATTTAGGGCTCAAAACAGGATTCCGAAAATGCATTCCACAAAAAGTTATGAGCGTTTGACATGCTACAGAATTTCTTGCGACACTCTGTACTTATAAATGCAGAAGGTTCATTCAAGTAAACAACTGTTAATCTCTTTTACCTCCAACTATTTTTAAAATTGCTGGTGATGAAAAAAAGTGATGCATCGAAAGTGATGCGTCAAGAAGTTCCTCTTCGCTATGAAGCTATATTTGCATTGAAGCATTTGTTTTTCTTGTCAAATTTTCATTATGTTTCAAGTTATCTTTTTGTTAAAGAAACTGTTTTTACAAAAAAAAATCCCTATTTTCTCCAAAGCTGACAAAAATAGCACATAAACAGTGTTTCCGTAAGCTAAAACACACCTTTAAAAAGCAAAAAAGAACAAATAAATGCGTAAATATATAAGGAAACACCCTTTGTTGCCCCTCCTTCACACCGTTTAGTCAAGCCTTAAAATGGAAGAAAGAGAGCAAAAAAATTTATAATAGCAAAGTTAAAACAAACAGACATACACAGCCATATACAACATGACTAGACCATTGGGCGCTTTTTTGAAACGGTGAGAAATTTCTGTTCTTTACATCGATCAACGTGAGCGGCCCGATCTTGTCTTTGGCTGTTGTAAAACAAGTAAGAAGAGTGCGCAAATTCTTTTGTTAATTGCTTAATAGGTGTTTGTCATTAATTTCATGTAATCTCAATGGTCTTTTGGGTCACAAGTGTGCAGAATGTTTACAAATTTAGTTTTAAAACATGGTTTTTTGTCCCTTTTATTGCTATTTTCAAGTTGGTAGGAGTCGGTAAAGCATGTTTTTGGGCCAGAGGATAAAATGAATTCCTGTAACCATTTGCAGGGCGCAAACTGTTCCATAATCGGTCCGATTATTGGTTTCATAATCGGACCGATAATCGGTCCGAAAATCCTTCCGGTTTTAGAACAAAATGCTCCCTACAAATGGGCACTGCTATAATATTTTCAAAAAAGGGCACATTTTGCTAACCCTAGTTCTATCACACTCCAGTAAAACACATGTACCGCAAAAATCATAAATTGCTTTGATTTAAAAAAATATTTTGCTACTTTTCTCAAAAAAACTTTGTACTCAAAATGATAACCAGATTCTTACGATCATTTTGGTAACACGAACTTTATAAAAAGATTTCAAAAGTTAGGAATTCAAGTCAAATTTTAAAGAGTGTTTCGGTGGTTCATGGGATAATTCCACCGAAACGCGGTTTCAATTGATTTAAACTTCCGACTTTGGAAATGTTTTTTGAAAACTCTTGTTACCAAAATGACCGCGAGAATTCGGTGGTCATTTTTTGTAAAGATTTTTTCAGCAAAATTGTTAAAGGAGGATGCCCGTGCGTTACACGGTGAAATTTGAATTTCCAAAATGCGGGGACCACTTGAATCCGTAAGACCAAAAAATTCAAATTCAAAATTTAGTTTTGTTGTAATTGCTGTGCAAATTTTATTATCCTGCTTGCATAGCTTATAGCTACTTTAGTGCTAACCTTGTTCTTTTTTTACGATGATCGATTTTAGCTAGAGAAATGGTGCAACGCGTGACTTATCGCTGCCGACTGTGCTACAACACCAAGTCGAATAAGACCAAGATTTCGAAGATGCCCGGAGGCGAAAATGTGGTGCTCTATCGCAAGAAGATCGGCAAGGTGCCTAAGTGTGGAGATACCGGAGTTCGTCTGCATGGGGTCAGTAACGTTTCATTTCGGTCAGTCTCATTAGCTTATTTTCGTGTTACAGATTTAGCCATCGCGCGCCCCTAGAGTTGTCGAAGCTTACGAAGCGGAAGAAGACAGTTTCACGTGCCTATGGTGGATGTTTGAGTGAAGCTGCTGTGCACCAGCGAATCATTCGTGCCTTTTTGGTTGAGGAGCAGAAGATCGCCGCTAAGATTTACAAGGCCAAGATGGAAGCTGCCAAGAAGTAGGAAAAGTTTATTTTGTCTATTCGCCTCTGTTCTCTCGTTACAGTAAATAAATTTGTCGTTTTAAAGTGCTCGCTTGTAAATTATTTTGAGATATCTTATTTTTTTACTTATCTAAAACTTCAAAGTTAGATCTCGGAAATTGGCCAATTTGTTGGACCCATGCCTTGTAGCCAACTTATGTAACCAAGTAATTGTGGTAATAACTAATCAGCCGATTTGGTAATTGATTTATTGGTCTGTAGGATGCCTCGTAATTAATTTTTACACGTGTGCTGGAGTTTTGCTTAGGCGATATAGCGCCCTTTACCACCCCTAAACTCAATTTAACTTATTGCACGAATTTGACGGTCGGTTATAGTATACGGTGCAGTTACAGTTAAATTTTGATATAGTTAACCCTCAATACGGTGTAACGTCTAATATAATGTACGTTTTTTATTTGGTGTGCATGGGCTGAACTGACTGTAACGTACCCTTGATGAATGTATATTTTTCGAACTTAGGTTGTATGCTGAAAAGGTAGGCTGTGCTAACAGAGTTCAAAGAATGATTTTTGGTGGCGATTAAACCGACATACATTTTGCAAATTCTTTTTCATCTATTTTGTATTTTATTCGAAAGCGCGATGCAAAAGGGTGCATGACATTTCGCCCAGCACACAACTGTCGTGTAAAAAATTACTACTGCACCTAAAACCAATAATAACTACTTCATCTGACCTAGGTACGGCTCTAGTAAACAATACGTTTCCATTTTTTGCCTTGGTCCCCCCGTGGTTTTTTTATCGAAAAACAGCTTGGTCCCCCCCCCCCTTATTGTTTTTGATGGTAATCATTTTTAAGGTGATCATGTTAACTATAATCACCATGATTACTATAATCACCATATCAACATAACCATGATGGACAGGGGACCAAGCTGTTTTTCGATAAAAAAAACCTTAGGGGGGACCAAGGCGAAAAATGGAAACGTATTGTTTACTAGAGCCAAAATCTAGGTACTACCATTTAAATCGTAGGACATAGGTAAATAATTACCATCACCAGGATTGGACCTAGCTAGCTAAAGCCGTTGCTGACACCATTTGTGTAATGGATGAGATTTCCGGGGAGTTAATGTTCGTGTCCTTATCCTTCATCTTATCTTTCATCCCGAACCCACACAATAAGGTACACATATACCCTAAAATAACCCAGAAAATATGGAATTTGAGCAAAATTTTGTTAGCTGGGTTATATCGAATAAAAAAATTCTTGCATGCACGAACGTTTTAGTAGAAGATAACACCCATGCTCGGTTCTGCACAATGTGATGGAATTTTACATTTAAAATTACACACAACGCATGAAAATTTTGGAGAGAAGAGATGTCAAAAAAGCAGAGTAAGGTCGAGTAATAAGCAGAAAAAAGCTAAGCATTAAAAAATTTGCGCAGCAATTGCGCAACATACGTCTGCTACACAACAGCAATTACAACAAAACTAAATTTTGAATTTGAATTTTTTGGTCTTACGGATTCAAGTGGTCCCGGCTTTTGGAAATTCAAATTTCACCGTGTAACGCACGAGCATGCTCCTTTAAAGGGCATGCCCACGCCAATAAGTTTCATTTCAAATGTTTGAATTCCCGGGCACCAGTTTTTCAGATGAAGACAAAACAAGTTTGAATTTGCTTTTCATTTCAAACATTTTCATGGCATATTTTGGTCGTCTCATAGTTTGTGGTCTGATGATATTCGTGGCTTTTAGTGAGCAATAGCCAATCATAATTCACAAATCTAATTTTTGTCATACCCGGTTTTTTTTAATTAAAGGGTTAGGGGCGAAACGAGTCTTGGCCAAGATTTCTCGGTTTCTCGTCTCGAAAATATTGCACTTCTCGTATGCCCTCGATTTATCTCTGGGTCCAGCTTCTCAGGTCTAGAAAATTTCGCTGCAAAGTTGTTTCTTTATCAGGTTTGGTATGTTTGCAAAACACCTATATGCCCGAATTTCTATTCATGGTTTCTCGTACAAATTCATAGCCCTCAATGCCAGTTACAACCTTACCACCCATTAATTTTCAAACTAATCAAAAACAGATCCAGTTTGCAGTGAATGGAAGCGGCACCTTCATTATCCAACATCACAACACATTATTTATCCTCTGTAGGGTGTCCGGAAACTACGGGCATATTTTTAAAAAAGTATTTTGTGTATGTAGCCCCGAAATCAACCCCTTGCGTGGTTGATTTTCAATTTCGGGACCCTTACTCGCAGAAAATTTCCAAAAGCGTGGGTTTTTTTTCGATAATAGCCAACACAGCATCCACATAAAAGTGCGAAAAGATGCCGCAAAGGAATTAAAATTCGTTGAAACAAAAACATGTGCGCGTGATTTTTCGGACATCCAGTAGGCATACTTTTGCCATGACAAAAATTGGATATACCGAGTTTCTTCTTCTTCACACTCTTGATTAGTGTGGAATAGCTGCTTTTACGCTTCTTCACGAAAGGCGATGGGACGAACCGAGAGGCTGAGTTCTTGACCGTAGTTTGTCTGACTGTAACTTGAGCATTCCCCAATTCGACTTGATCATCCTGATGCTCGGATGACAGAAGAAGCTCTGAAAGCCAACATAGGTGGGTACAAATTTGAAGAAAGTACCAGGTGGCTGCCAGGTGCGAATTTTCCACCAACGAAAACGAATGCCTAGACTAAAGTCTGGTGTAAAAACAGAAATTGAATTATTGGCTATGTAAGATGATAAGTGTCAACAAGAAAATCAAACCACAAATCATGATACGACCAAAATATGCCATGAAAATGTTTGAAATGAAAATCAAATTCGAATTTATTTTGTCCTCATCTGAAAAACTGGTGCCCGGGAATTCAAACATTTGAAATGAAACTTATTGGTGTGGGCATGCCCTTTAAAGAGCGAGTGCTTTTTTCATACCGTTTGGTTACCTACTATGTCGGCTTTAAAGTTTGATAAAGTTTTAACAAAAAGCTGCACTTTCCAAAAATTATGCAAAGTTAAAAGAAAATTTCAGTCATACGATTTTATTATTTTTCTATAATATTATAGCACTGCCAAGTATATGGCCAAAAAACAATTTTGTATTTGTAAATATTTTTTAACGTTTAGCTGTCTTAAGTATCTTAGTATCTTGGCTGGAAACAACAAGATAATGCGATAACTTTTTTCACGTTTGTTATTGTGGTGTTTATTATTTTCTTGTATGGGGCCGCAATTATTTTCGAAATAAAGAATTAGGTTGAAAGAAAAGTGCATTATTTATTTGCTAAAATCAAGTCAATAGTAATATGTGGAAGAAAACACACAAACATGTGGTGTTTGTTGTTGTTGATAAGGGTAGTAGTATCAAAGGTTGGGTTGCTTTTCTTGATCACATAATACACATAACAACCAGCCGACTAGCTTGCTGCATGCTATTTTCATCAATACAAGCAGGCCTTCTTATTTTTGATCTTATATAAAAATTGAGTATATATAATATAAATTTTTCGTTATTTGTTTTTGACAGCCTCATATAACAGTGATTTTCAAAATTTGTTGGTTACTCTGCATGACGCTTGTTATTGATATCGCACACCTCATCATCTGGAGGGGGAAAAGCTACTTAGGTTTGAAAATTCGGCCTCGGTGGCGCAGTAGGTAAGCGTTTGTGTTTTTTTTCGGCCCGAAATTGTGCACAGGTTCGAACCCACGTAGTGGCACGCTATCTATTTTGGCTTGTTTTACCAATTTTTAGATGTAATTCAACTTTTTTAGCGCCAGATTCAGAATCAGCGACCCCAACTCTCCTAGAAATTGGTCAAAAAGCCAAAATAAATAGCGTGCCATCATGTGAAATCAAACCTCTGCACTATTTCAGGCCAAAAAACACAAACGCTCACCCACTGCGCCACTTAGGCCGAATTTTCAAACCTAAGTAGCTTTTCCCTCTTCTTTAAATGCTTTTTACCCTTTGTTTAGTGGTGCTGTGAATATCCACAAATATTTTAAAAATTTTATGATTTTTTTAAAATTTAAATGGCATTTGCAGAAGGTTGTTTGTAGGCATGACATCTGCAAAGATGACGTTCGCAGACCATTTGTCAAAACCACATAAAATCATAGTCTGTGGAGTTAAGTATTCTTCATAAAATCTATTTTTTCTTCCGCAAATGTAGGCCAATAGATCGACTGGTTTAATGCACAATACGCAAACATTCATCCACCGCGCCATGCTATAAAGAAATTTCTAGTCGTACAAGTTGTACGCTCCCTTTAAGTCAGGCCGCCAATGTCTGCCTGCAAATGTTGTAATAAAAAAAGGAGACCGCAAATACGTCATTTCATTTTTTTAAACAAAACTTTGCTCAATTTTTTATTCTCAAGCGCATAAAACTTATGAATATTCTGAACAATCTAATAATAAACAGCAAGGGTATGTCATCAGCAGTAGTGTGGAACAGCTGCATTAAATTAGAGGCAGTGCATGTGACCCAAGTGTTAGAGGTAACAAAGCGTTTATCAAAGTTAAAAACTTTCCAGTTGAATTGCGAGAACTTGTTCTAATGGCCGTATTAGCAAGTGATGCTCTTAGCTACAAATGTTATTTTGGTTAAAACTTAACCCCTGATTGTTTTGATGTATGTTACAGCTTGAACCAAGTACCCCCACTAAGTACACACACACACGGCCAGCCAAACCAGTCTATCGCCTTTGCTTTAGATCAACAGCAAATAAAAGTTTGAGATAATGCTTCCCTGATACTAGAAATACTCTTTTGTTTTTTTTTAGCTTATTGCTATTATTATAGTTTTTATTATTGTTTTTTTATGTAGTCGTTTTGCTGCATTTTAGTTATGTTAACTGCCTTAAAAGAGCGCTCCTTCTGAAATAGGAGGAATCCAAAAAATTGCTCATAAAATGTCAGTTTTTACAATTACTTGATTATTTTTTTTATTATTTCAAACAATTTTTCAAATTCTATACAGTCGAACCTCGATAACCTGACACCCCAAGGGACCGAACTCAGGGTGTCGGCTTATCGAGGTGTCGGCTTATCGGGGTGTCGTTTTCCTTAAAGTGTCGACTACCTGGCCAAATCAAGTGTCGACAGGGTGTCGGCTTATCAAGGTTCGACTGTAGTATCTATAAAGGTATTTAACCAAACAAATTTGTAAAAATTGATATTTGTTAAACAAAATTGGATTTAAAAAAAAGGAGGAAGAGAATGGGCTATCCAGAACCTTTGGGGCCCCACTCGCCAGAACCAAAGGGCCCCACTCGCCAGAACCAAAGGGGTCCCACTCGCCAGAACCAAAGGGTCCCACTCGCCAGAACCAAAGGGGTCCCACTCGCCAGAACCAAAGGGGTCCCTGCTATCTTTTGCCATTGTTTTTTTAAAATTGTTTTCATTCTGAATTTCCGCGTTGTTTCTTATGCGAAAAATATCCTCATTTTTAATTTTTACTCAGTTTGTGTTTTATTTCTCAATTTTATTTTTACGTATGGCTTTTTAGATATGGCGCTCAGACGTGATGGACCTTCTCGGAATAATTTCTGGACTGTCGCCAAATTGGATCGGCTCTCAGAAGACAAAGACTCACTTATTTCCTTCCTTTACGATCATGGCATAGCTTCTAAGAATAGAATATGCAAGAAGTGTGGCAAAGACAATATGAGATTTGAAGAAAGAGCAAATGGGTTAGCTGTTTTAACCTCTTTTCGTTCGTTGCATGGATATTGTTTATGTTTATTTTGCAGGAACGTGCGATATTTGTGCGGAAAACGAATCCTTCCTGGTGGAGAAAAATGTTCAGGCAAACAAGGATTTCTCGTTGATACATTCATGTCTCAGACGAAACTGCCATTGGTCGTAATCCTAAAATATATTCTTTTGTGGTTAGATTCGTTTCGTTTTAAGAATATATCCATGCTTTATTCTCAGGACAAAGGCCTCGAGCAGCAGAGTAGCAGAGGAAGTTGGATTATCGACGCACATGTGCGCCGATCAATTGTAGGAAGCGGCGTATGTCAAAAAACGCTACGCCTATTGGAGAAATGGAGACGTGTATTAAATTTTCATTCTTTATTACCCTTTTAGTGATCCTTTCCTACAAATGCTAAAGGATTGTCAAGATGCCTATGCCAGTGGAGATGATCTCGACTATTCCATTCTCGACGGTCATTGCGAATCCGAAACCAGCAATTCCGAAGAAGAATTGTCGAATGCTTTCCAGCCACCAGAAATCGAACGAGACGTCGCTGAACCGGAAGTGCAGGGTGACGTTGCTGTACAAATCGAGGGACTTCCGAGCGGATTGGTGGTGGGATCAGATGTCATGGTTCCGTGGCCGTTAAGCGGGAAGAAGAAGATTTGTGCAGTCGTCGTAGAGATGTCCGCCGAAGAAATCACAGTTCAGTTTGGCACAGGAAAGCGGTTCCCTTATCTACGCTATCTATGGAATAAAATTAATGTCTTTCTGCCTGAATAGGTCATTGTATGTGAATAGTATTGCATTGTATGTGAATGATAATTAAATAAAGATTTAAATAAAGTTTGTGAATGGGACCCCCTGGTTCTGGCGAGTGGGACCCCTCTGGTTCTGCCGAGTGGGACCCCTTTGCTTCTGGCGAGTGGGACCCCTCTGGTTCTGCCGAGTGGACCCCTTTGCTTCTGGCGAGTGGGACCCCTTTGGTTCTGGCGAGTGGGGCCCCAACATATCAACGTCATTTTGGCAGCATGGTTTGAAACTAAAAAGAAGTTTAAAAAACTTTCAATCTGTATTAATCGCTTTTAAAATCCTCCAGTTTTTTTAATTAAATTACAATAACGAGAATTCTATAAATACAGGATAAATAAATATATTTGTTTTCACCGTTGCGAAAAAGCTTTTAGCCAATTAAAAAATGCATTAATTATTGCCGGACACCATGTAAATTATTTTTTCTAGAACCAAAGAATACAAATTATCACTGCAAGCAATCCACTTCCTATTTTTTATTTGTTGTTGTCTGGAAATATTCTTCTGGTCGTAGTTAATTTATTGCTTATTGTTGTTGTCTTTTGTTAGTTTTGTTAGTATTAGATGTTTTTGTTGGTTGTTGTTGGCTTAAAAGCATGTAATTAGCCATTGAATTGGGTGTTGAATAGGTTGGAATTGGCGAATTGCAAGGCATTTGTGGTTGCCAAGGAACTTGGATTGTTCAATAGACCTTTCTACACCCCCTTACAGCCTTGTTTCAGCTACTTGTTGAAGCTCTAATTTTTCTTTTTTTTTTGAGTTGACGTAACTTTTTATCCATTGGATTTTTAATTATTTATATATTTAG
Source organism: Ditylenchus dipsaci (assembly GCA_004194705.1). Classification (NCBI taxonomy): domain Eukaryota; kingdom Metazoa; phylum Nematoda; class Chromadorea; order Rhabditida; family Anguinidae; genus Ditylenchus; species Ditylenchus dipsaci. Next base: position 150,069 of record SADC01000028.1, on the reverse strand, counting down.
TAAGTGTTAGGAATATATATTTATCAACGAATCGGTTCAATTCTGTGGGTATTTTTTGATGTTATTTTGATCTAAGCCGGAAAATTTAAGTAGCGTTTTTTTTTAAAAACTCACTGAGATTCTTGTAGAGTATCTCGAAGTCATATAACAAAGCGCTGCCGATATTTCCAGCTCCATTGAAAAATTGAGGAGAAGGGGCCACTCGAAGCTGCCGAAAAACCGTAGGCGTTAGTAGAGAATCGGTTCCGCTTTTTCTTTAAAAAATCCACAAGGGGGACCAAGGCAAAAATGGAACCGATTCTCCACTAGTGCCAACCATGATATCATGGGTATTATGGTTTTTAGCACACTGTTGAATCTGTCTTGTGTTATATATTCTTGAGTATTCAAATTGCATAGGGTGTTTTCCTGCATATTATTATTATACTTTCCTTTTTTATTTGTAAAAAATCACTGGATTATATGAGTCTCTTTCTTCAAAAAAGTCACAATTACCTTTTTTTAAAAAGGTCGTGGTCTGAAAGATCTAAAATACATTAAAATCCAGGACTAAAAGTTACGAAAGCTTTTAAAAAATCTTCGATCTTTGATTTGTTAAACACTTTCCTTTTCATGTTTTAGCCTTTTTATTTAATAAGATTTGTTAGAACAAACTGATTTTTAATCTCACCCAAAAATGTCAATCATTAGCGAAACCACTGAAAAATACTTATAAAAACATTTATTTGGTGTGCATAAACTAATTTTGCTGCATTTTGTGGTTATTCAATTTACACTGGTTCTTTGGAGCCAGACTAACAATTTCCATTTATATTTTATTTATTTTCGCTTTCTAACTGCCTTGCACTCCACATAGTCTCCAGACAACAACCTCTTACTACTTTATATTCTTTTACAAATTCTTTTTATTAGTGGACTTGACACAAAGTCGGGAGTTTTTTTTAATACTTTTTAAATTTTATTTTAGCCTTGACGTCATATTGGGGCTTTTTTATAGCAGAACTCGACTGTACAACGACTCTGCAAATATTGAGCAACTCTTTGACTGGTTTCTTACACAGCTAGAAAAATTTTACCTTAAAAAGACTATTTTGGATATAAAGTCAACGCTCGATATAATGTCCGCGCCTCCCTCCCCCCTTCAAGCCGACACTTTTTTACCACGATTTTTGTACTTTTGGATTTTTGTACCCAGGCATTTCAAAAGCTGTAAAACTTTTCCACTTAACACGGAAAGCTGTGGCGACGAGATATTCCGGTAGGGCCAGTGCTCCAGACCATCATCCGGCAGAAACTTGACTCCCGTTTTTGCCAAATGTAGTAGTTTGTAAGCAGCTTTTGGCTTGCGTTTGCCTCTTTTGGCTTAGAGAATACATACTCTTTGGTCATTTTGGAGCAGAAACATGGTCTATAGACCCTCATGTAAAAAGCGGTGTTTTTTAACTTTCAACCTTATCAAATAATGATCTACCAGAATATCTCGTCGCCACAGATTTTCCAGGGGCGAAATTATTATTGGAATTATTTAATTTTTATAAAACAACCGTCAAAATCGAAATCTTTGCAATATTTTGGACCAAACTGTTTAAATAGAACGGGCAAAAAAGAACATAAATTGGGGTAAAAAGCTTTCGGACCTTAGGCGGGAGCGAACTTAAGGTGGAGCTACAAATTTAAATAGATTTTTTAAAATGTTTTTAAAAACTTAAATTCGGAGTCCTTTTAAGCCATTAGAACTACCAATTAATAAAACCTTGAACTCTGTAATAACAGCAGTTCACTTATTGTAATTGCTTTTCTTCTCCCTCCCTCTTTCTTGTCTAAATAGTGTCATTGCTCGCAATTTAGTGGTCACTTGCGAGCCTCTTCAGCCTCACTCAACCCCTGGTTTCACCCCATTTAAGTGATGGTGGTGGTAAGCAGCTGCTTTCCCTTTTCCATAACCTCTCCTCTTTTCAAATCTAACCTAGAAATAGACAATTGAAAAGCAACAAATATATACAGCTTTTGTTTGCAAATGTCCATCTGGGTTTAATTTCTGCAAAATGTTCGTGTAGCAGCAGTGTTAAAAATACTTTATTTTTTACAGCTATTTACGCTCTAAACTAACAATTATTTAGCGACCAACTGGGTCATTTCTCTGCCTATATGCATAATTTCATGTGACAACAATTAAAACTATTATTATCCAGCATAATTTACTGTTTTCCATTTATTTTCATACAAAAATAACCCATTTTAAAAATAGATGATGAAAATTTCATTCTTTACTTTTTTTCAACTTTGTATGTATCAAAGGTTAAAATGCGAATTTCCTTGCAAAATTTTCATTGCCGCCTATAGAAATATAGACCACCTAAATTTTTCTTGTTGTTGTGAGGTCAAAAATGTGGATAGAGATATTTTCAAAAAAGTTTTTATTTTGAACTTGGTGATTTTATTAGGTACTCATTTTTAAATTGGTTCAAAGGCACCTTTTATAGCCGCTTATTAATCACCAATTGAGGTGTCCTTTAAACAAATGATTTAAAAAGTAGTTTTGTAGTTATAGTTTGCCGATTGTGTGAAAAAAAATTTGTTTTATATGCCTTGAAAAAATGCCCTAGTCTCCCTTGTTGATTTTTTTACAATTAATTTCTTCGAAAAGTTTCATAAAGCATTTGTTTACATCTTTAGAATATTTTAAAAAAAGTTTTGCAAAAAGGTAAGCATGGAGGACCAAGGCCAATTTTTGTTTAACATTTTGTTCGCGAAATTTTTTCCAAAGAATTCAGCTTGGACTACCAAGACGTGTTTTCTTTGAAGACCCGCCAATGCATTAGAGCCAAAGATCTATTTTAAGATATACTTTGTAAAAACTATCTAATTGTTCTTAATTTACAACTGCTAATACTCCCTACTCAAATGTTAAAATCTGCTAAAAAGATTTTTAAAACCAAATTTTTGGTCTATTATTGACATCACCGGAAGCTAAAAGCCAAAAAATTAGACTTATTATTATTATTTTCAGACAATTTCTTACTAATTTTTGTTGTGTGTGTAGACCATTTATCACGACATATGTTTTATGTGTGTGTGGGGGTTTGAATTGCCTCATTACCCCCTCTTCCTTCCATTTTCTTGAAAGCTTTGAGCAAAGCTATCTCCTACTCGTCTATTTTTGGCGAGGATTTGCAAAGAAAATTTTATTTTTGGATATTGGTGTTCAACTTTTGTGCACCAACTGTAAGCTTGTCACATCTGCAAAAAATTTGAATAAAAGAAATTTTCAAAACATTAAATATTTTATATTTTTCTTGTCCAGACAGCATAATATTTATTTCTTTACATTCATTGATATTTTTTATTTACCACTTTTAAACTCAAGTATTATTGAAACTCCTTCACATATCTTGTTGAAAACTGCTGGGAAAAAGAGGAAATCCAGCATTTATTTCCATTCACACTATTTTAATTGAACAGAAAAAACCTGATTTTTTAACAAAATTGCTGTTTATATCATCAAGATGACCAGACAGATCTATAAAATACTTAAAAAATAAAAATGCTTCCTAAATAAGGCTTGTTTTACATCACCTTATTTCCTCTAATAACTCACCCAAGTGAGTTTTTAGAGGATCTCGAGATTTTCGGGAGAAAATTGGGAATCAGTAGAGCTTGTAGGAGTTAAGAAAACGCAAAAAACAGCTTTGCAAAATACTGACTTTGAGCTGAGACATAGGTCCTCAAAGTTGTGGGTCAGGGGAGTTATTAGAGAAAGTACGGTAACGAATTAAAGGTTCATTTCCAAAAAAAAGCTTACAGCATTTTTCGGTAACTTTTTTTATGATCAGTGCAGAAAATTCTTGGTGCATGTTTAAAAATCAAATTGTATTAGTGCTGAATATGTTTTTTAGGCAAGCAACAAAGGCTACAATACCTTGCTACAAAATTGGGAAAAGCACGCGATTACTCTAGGAAATTTTCTAAACAAATTGCAATTTTTTAAGCTATTTGAGTATGTAATGTTTAATGTTTTCTAATGTTTAAAAAAATCGAATGTAATTTTAAGCAAGTTTTTTCATTGTGAAAATTAATACGGAGGTTTCAACAAGACATGTAATAATTACAAGAAGCGTTTTAACGTTATTTCATAGATTTTAATTTTCTTACAGAGCCTAATTTTTTATAGTTCTGAAGATCCTTTAATCATGCATTTTTGTGCTTGGAATTAAAAAAAGAATTCAAAAGGCATATGGTCAAAAAATATAAAATACTAAAAATACTATCTATTCAAAAAAAAGATTATTTGCAGGCTTTGTGTCAAATTGTTTTTTAGTATTCTGATAAATATTGATTTGTCTTAATATTAAGATATCAAAATATCTTCGTCTCTAAAAGTCCATTTTCAGACATATCTCGCTCAAAAATGGGTGGTCTAGAGGGCAATATGCCAGCACCAAGGACAATATTAGTCAGCAATGCCCAGCAGCCCAGCACCAGTACCATTTACAGAGGTCCAACTCTATTAGCTCGTCGTCCACGGGATGGTCCTCTGCTCAGTCAACCCCCAGGACAGGTCATCACCACCATGTCAGCCACCCTCATCAGCCAAACCACTCCAATCACCAAATGCCTGTGCCTGCTATGCCTCCTTATAATTCTAGTCAGAACCATGGAGCATCCAGTTCTCCTGGTTCCTCATCCAGTAGCGCAACAGCCAGAAGAGGAGGACCCTCCTCATTTTTCTGTTTTGGTCTGTTGATGGTGCACTCCACATTTGTGACCCTAGTGGTTTTTGATCTGTTGCTACTGAGCCACTCCCTCATATTCACCATATCCAACTATTTGAATGGGGAGAGGGCATATTCAGATGCTGGAAGTACACATGAACGACTAGAAAAAACCAGGGGACTTATTGTTGCTGCTAATAATCTGCCCTATAGCTTGTTAATGCCACTTTTTGGAGTACAGGTAGCCGATAACTTTATAGATGAAATATTTCGTAAAATAATGTGGAAAAAAGACAATGTTGCCAGGACAAAGTATTTGCAAAGCAGAGGTGCGATTTCGAAATTTCGGAAAAAGTACATTTTTTTGGAAAGGGTCATTTTATCCAGTAATTTTTTTAAAGGTTTTCTGTCGTAAAATTTACACAAGTACATTTCGAAAATACAGATTGTAGCTTTTTTATAAGGCGGGGTTGCCAAGCGGGCTAATTTCTCAGCATTAAGCTGATTTTGAGTGCTCGATGCTAAAAAAATTTTTCTGATTTGTCCTTTTTTACATAAAATGTTTTTTTGGTTAGTTTCATGCCTCAGAATTGTTGAAAAAGTCTTACTGACTTAACACAGGAAACCCTGGTGCGCCCAACAGTCACAACGTGCAGAAAAGAATGTGCTGCACACGATGGCGCGGGTCTCCTTCGCTTCGATGTCTGGCGAAGTAGGCGAAAACGGCTCTAGAAGGTAGGTGGTTGTGCATGGTCAGAATCAAGCCACACAACCACAGGTTTTCAAGTGATGCGCCCTGATGATCATACTACACCCAGACTCATATTAAAATGATCGCAAGGAATTCAGCTCTCTAAAACTGAGAAGAATAAGGTGTTTTGGTTTGCAAAGTTGAGAAAAACACTACTTGTTTGTTGAGGTACGGATTTTCGGAATTCTCTAACCTTGACTCCTATAGGCTATAACTTTCCATATACTCAACTTTCATTCACAATTTTTTTTAATCTTGCAGCCAAACTATCACGCTACACGTTAAGTATAAATTTGCTACAGTCGAACCTCTTTATAGTGACACCCCGATATAGTGACACCCTTGATATAGTGACACCCCGGGCCCGATTTGGTTGGGCGACAAAGACCTTACCTGGATACAGTGACACCCGATATAGTGACACCTGGATATAGTGACACCTAGGGGTCGGTCCCCAGGGGTGTCACTATAAAGAGGTTCGACTGTACTATGTTTTTTTGAAAATCTTACAAAAACCACAGTCAAAAAAATAAACTCAACATTTTTTTTAATATAGTTTTGTTCAAATATTTGTTTGAATTTGCGCAATTCTTGAAACGGATCACCCCGGTGCGCCAATTTGCGATAACAGGTAGAACACGCTCGTTTTCGCTTCAAGACTGGATCAAGTGGTCGAGATGTGGTCTAGAAAGAAGATCGGTTTTGCATGGTCGAAATTCAGATAATACCCACAGTATTTAAATTAGTGAGCTATGATCTTCATATTACTCTTTGTTTCATAATATATCAAATTGCCGGCAGGAGTAGAAAAATTTCAGTGCTACAAAAAACACTGAAACGTGCGACAATATTATTTTAAAAGGCTTGCAAAAGCACGGCGAAATTTCAGACTTGTTTATTTGGTTAATGCTGTTATTCAAACCAAATAATAAGTTTATTGTGTGTCCCCATAATATGTGTATATAAAATTTTTTGAATATAAAAATTTATTATTATAAGTAATCATTATAGCAGGAAAAAGGTAGAAAGACGTCATAGGTTCGATTCTCACACTGAACAAACTAATTTAAGCACGTAATTGCTTGTTTGCGAGAAAATTAGTTTGAAAAATTGTATTTGATGTGAAATGCTAAGTTTGTCCACGTGGAGTTGAAATTGCTACCCTGATTTTTCTATTGATGGCTGTTGATTTTTCAGCTTCTAAAAAAAATTCTGGTCGATTTCAAAAAATTAGGGTTCTGCACTTAAACTTAGAAAGTCAAACCCGTAAGAGCTTGTTGGCTGAGACATAGCTTCTCCACGGTGCCGGTTATTAGAAAGGGCCTATTGACAGAGAAAATAGGGTATTTTTGAAACTTTTTGAAAACGAAGTTATTTTGCTCGGAAAAAGTATTTATCTTATTTATTTTTATATTATTTCATGTCGGAATCTTGCTTCCGTTGCCGAAAAAAGACAAAAAAAACTGGATAAAACGATGTCTTTTCAAAACCTAAAAATTGTTTTTTTAGAAATTAGGCTGGGCAACAGCCTAATTAACATACAAATAAACAATAAACTACTGGACAACGCTAAACTTTTTAAGATTTGAACCAGTGTTGTAAATTTTAAATTACGGCACTAACACCAGCTCACGGCATCGACCCAAAAATTTTCGGTACCGGTGTGGTTCCGTGACGTTGGCGCGCCGGTGCCATTTACAGCACTGATTTGAACTAATGTAGCACAACTACCAAACATTAACTTTTTCCAATATAAAGAAAAAAAAGCAATAATGTTTTTTAGGTATTCTGGCTTGTTTCTGCCATGCTTGCCTTAATCTCACTAAAAACGGTGCAGCCCTACTGGCAGTTGCCTTACTTAATGGTCTCAGGAATAGTGCTGTCTGCAACCATGTGGTTGATCATCCAAACCATCCAAACACTTGCCATTTCATCAACTGTGGATTGGGCGCTTGCACTCACACTCTCTTTCTCTAACGTGGTCTTCTTGGTGCAAATTTATTTTTTGTATATCAAAATAGCGTGTATCAAAGCACTTCTCAGGAAAAGAAAGGTTGGCTGTTTCTAAAACACATCCATAAACAAATTTGTCTTTTAATTTTTAGTCAGTAGTATCCACAGTCACTTCTAAAGCCAAAATAGTGTGCTCGTCACACAGCAAGAGCAAAGCCAACATGTCGATGCCCACTGACAGTTGCAATCAATCGCCTAGAAACACTAACAGAAGTAGACCTCAGGACGACGACACTTTCAGCACTCAGTCAACTGTAGTGATCAGTGATGGCAACAACTGGGACACTCCAAGACTTCCACACAAATCTGTGCTTAAATATTAATTTATGGGTGTAAATCGATTACAAAATTGTGATACGGGTTTTTTTTAAATAAATGTTATATTTGATTTAATTTGTTGAAGTTTTCTGTGCAATGATTAAAAAGAGCGGTGCTTAAATATAATTATAAAAAATAGAACTTTTTAGAAATTTTTTTTTTTAAATTTTGATGGATGAAGGGAAGACAAACAGCGAACTGACTACCTAAGACACAAATTTTTGACGGAGAAGGCACCAAAATTTGTTAGGTCATTCTACCTTTTACCGTTAACTTTGGAACAAAAAGAAAAGGGTTGGAAAATAAGCGCCATGGGGCTCTTATTAGAGGGGATACGGCATATGATGTCGTTATATGCGAAAAAAGTAAACAGTATGCTTTATTATCTTCACAATATATTATCAGCACAGTAAACATACCGTATTCTCTCTAATAGAGCAGCACTCTTTCACATTTATTTGCTGTACTTTATTAAAAAAATAGAATTTTTTAGAATTTACATTATTTATTAGAACGGTGCTCTTAAATAGAGCGTCAGGGGTTGAGGTCAAAATGAGGGGTTACCATGGTGAGAAAAATATACAAATTTGTATAGATATACAAGATATACAAAATCTATACAAAATTTTGCTAATCTTCTCTCGTCTTTTTATCCTAACTTTTGTCGAAAACCTTTTTCACGGTAAAAAGTAAAGTTGTAGAGCTGGATCACCTGGACCACTTTACTTTTTACCGTGAAAAAAAGTTTTTGACAAAAGTAAGGATAAAAAGACGAGAGAAGATTAGCAAAATTTTGTATAGATTTTGTATATCTTGTATATCTATACAAATTTGTATATTTTCCTCACCATGGGGTTACCTATGTTTTATTGCATTTTAAAAATGAAGTCAAAAAAAATTTCAGACGTTGAAAATCTAGCGGAATGCCGGTCTATCAGATAGAATATAGCACACTTTCATGCTTATTATTTTTAGAAACTCTAGTTAGGATTGCTTTTAGCTTTTGTGATTGTTCTTCGTTACTCTTAAAAATAAGGTATATTTCAAAGTAATTTCTAAAGGTGGTTGGGAGAAAATGACAACAATTTATTGTAGCTCCTTGCTGATGGCTTTTGTGAAAATTTCGTTTTCAAATCTAGGTTTTTGCATTGTGCTTCTTTTTTGCTTCCACAAAACAGTAATTCTATTAGTTGTGCAAGCATCCAATAATTAACTATGCCAACCCCTTGCAACACTGTGGCAGTTGGGTGATTTTCTGTTAAATAATTTGCTTTAGTTTGTTTTGCTAGTTGGGCTTCATGTTGCTGGAACATATTTAAAAACGATTTCATATCATGTGCAGTTTCATCCAGCTCAACAAGAGACACCTTTTCTGGTTTTCCATGATGTTCGGTCAACAATATTTGTAATAAACCAGCAAAGAATTTTTCTAAATGAAGAAGTATAAATGTAGTATCTTCAGATAGGGCTTTTGGATCAGACACATCTGCTTGGTAAACTTGTTCAGACTTCTTTATGGCCGGTTTTTTGCCTTGAACTTGATTAACTAATTTGGTAAATTCTTCGACGATACTTATTAGTTGTTTGCTTGCTTCATTTGTGTGATATGTGCTATTTAGAGCGTTTAATTGGTTGGTAATACTTTTTATTTGGTCTAAGTACTTTTTATGTGTAGTTTGCTTAGCAGATATTTGAAAACTGAGAATTGATTTTCCACTCCTTTCTGCTACTTCTATCAGCTCTTTTTCGGATTCTCGGTCCAACATTTTTTCGGCTGAAAATAATTATTAAATTGATTTTAAATAGGTTAATCATTTTTTCTGTATATAATTCACACTTTTCCCTGGCACATTTAAATTCTTTGTATCAAAAATGTTTTTTTCTGTAGGAAGTTTGATATTCAACTCTGCTCTCTGCAGGAGAAGTTCGTTAAGATCCACAAATGTACGAATTTAAGTGTTCCCCTTCTCAAACTGATGAAGCGTATCGTGGCAAATGTGGACGTAATTATCACACACGTTCTTTGAGTCGGTGAATGCGGTAAACTTGCGCAAGTTCACGACTTTTCCATCGGAAGTTGTGAAGTATTGAAGCAGGCGTCAAAAGTACCGGATATGTGTGTTAGCTTGGGGCTAAAAGTTAAAACGAAATTACGAGCAATTTTTTGTCCATTACAAAGCTGAAGTCCCTGATAGATTCAAAAACATCTTACAATTGTTAAAGCTTTTAGAGTGAAAAATTAATTAAAAAGCATATTATATTAATTATATCTGCTATAAACGAAAAGAAAACAAAAAGGTTTTCTTGGCCGGTGCGAAAATAACCTCAGTATGCATTTTAAATCAAGAGGCTTGCTAGGAATCATGTCTAAGATAGGTCAGTGTACGCATCACTAACTCTCAAGCCCAAAACCCCGAAAGGGTCGCGTAAGGCTGGGGTTGAGATGCGAAAGTGACTCTAGATGCATAAATAATTTATGATTTTCTTCATGCGGTACGCCCATGTTCACAAAACTGTGTTAAAATCCCATGCTTTCAGTGTATCTGTATACCCTACCAGGTTGGTTTGTCTTGGTGCCCCAAAAAGTCAAAATTTGGTTGAAATTTTTGAATTTTTAAGATTTCATACTCAGGCCTCCACGCTCTTGTTAAAAATGTAATTCTTACCTTCGTGGTTACCTGATACAATAAAAACATAAAGACATAAAAAAGAGAATACTACTTGAATATTGTACATAGCTCCGAATATGATGTCGAGTGTCAAGTGTGCAGTCTGCTCGCCTTTTATTTGAAACCATTTCTCATCAAATCTTTTTCTTATCTTAAAAAGAGAAAGGTATACACTGCTGCCTCAGTTAAAACATCTGCTCAAACCACAAAGTTCGGGCCAGCTCATAAATGACAAGCCAACACAGCCTCTATGTACCTACGTGTGTCAACACAAGTCCCCAAAAAGATCTTTGGTTTAGCTAAATGGTATATTCTAGAACCGTGAAACGAGCATATGCTTGAGAATTGGACTAAAATGATTTGTGTATTTCACATTTAAATCACATGCAAAGCTCGACTCTCTATGCCATGCAAAGCAGAACTGTGTTCAAAAGGCAGGATAACAAACCCACACAGCGCCACGTATAACCCCATTTACGTTATTAATAGACCAGGGAAGGTATCTGTGCAAATTTTGCAAAATTTTTAAGAAAGATTTTCAAAAAAGACTCCGCGGATATGGATGGGGAAGTGTTCTCTCAATACATCCATATGCGGAAGCGGATGCGGACGTGTTGGGAGAGCGCCCTTTTTAGAGGTGATTTTGACGATGTGAAACTGATATTTTTTGACTGATTGTTCCTTTTTATATTTGTTAACATTCTTCTTTATGCAGTCAAACATCGCTATAAAGAACACTCGATAAAGCAAAACCCCTGATACAACGATTATTTTTCGACGCCTATTTGGATAGTGATTACGTTAGGGCAAACCTTTTTCTTGCCATAAAAATACTTCTTTTTGCTGAAAAAAAACACTTTTTCAGAAGCTACTTTTTTCTGCGTAAAAAAAGTTTTTTGTCGCACATTTTTTCTCGCTGTAAAAAAACTTCTCATGGCAAAATAAAATATGCGTTTCGGCAGATAAAGTATTTTAGCGGCAGAAAAAAGTTTTCTCCACCAACAAGAAGCTTTTTTACGGCAGAAAAAGTATTTACACGAGAACAAAAAGTATTTCGGCGGCAAAATCTTTTACGGCAAAAAAAAAGTATTTTTAGGACAAGAAAGAAATTTACCCATCACGTTAAATGACTTATAGTATACCCTCGATATAACGAACATTGTGGCCGCTCCCTAGGGGTTCGTTATATCGGGGTTGGACTGTAAGAATATATTTTGTTAAATTATAACAAATTTTTATTTTGGTCTTCTTACAAAATTATTATGACAATAAATTATTAAAAAAATATTCTTTGGTATGAAAAAAAGTAACATGCAGAATAATTTAAAAAATAAGTTAGATTCAAAACAAATGAGTTAGTTAATTGTTGCGTGATCATCACAATGGGCGATTTGAGGACTGGCTCCATTTAAAAGAGCAATTAACTGGCTTTTGAGACTGGCCACACAATGTATAGTGCGAGTATGATAAGTGTGAGCACAACTGGAGGGGACGGCGTGGTAGAAACGGAGTGAACTGGCAACCACACTGTCTATGCAAATATCTAAAAAATTGGAAAAATTGGGTCTGTGACATTGTGTTTTTGAACCTTCTTTGCAGATCGCTGCCAGACAAGTTACTACCCGAATTGTAGCTAGTATGATGAGCTGCAAAATAGGTGGCAACTTGCCTGAGAGCAGTATTCAAAAAGTTTTCAAAATTGCAAAACACTAGAACCCAACCTAAAACTTTTAACAAAATGATTACCTGGTAAGTCGGAGAAGAGAAGTATAGCATCGTTGAATTGGGCCGTGATCAGCTGAGGCCTTAATTGGATCAAAATAGCAATACCAATAAATAGAGGAAATGATGCATCTGTGAGCAATAGGGAGTCCCATAAATGAAACAATTTATGGAGGGGAAGCACATGAGCAAAGCAAGTCAGGAACCAGGGGATGGCAAATAGTTGGGTTGGAACTCCAGCTCATTCAAATGAAACGCTAGTTCCGGGTCAATGAACTCTAGCAGGAGCACGAATACAGCTAGATATTCTGAAAATAACTTTGGTAGCTGTAGATAATACTAGATTTAGTGTGTTTTTTGGTAACTCTGGTCAGGCAAAGCTTTTTTGCAGCTGATTCACAGAGTTGACCAAACACTTTTAAAAAAGAGTCTCCCATGGTAATTCTTTGCGAAAAAATTATTTTTGACAAAAATGCTTAAAACACGGTAAAAACATCGTAAGAAAATCATTAGACCATATTTGCGAAAGAAATCGAAAGGTTTTTTTGTCTCCATGTGGATTAGCTGCAAAAACGTGAATCAGTTGCAAAAAAAGGTTTACCCATTCTTGAAAACCACAAACAACCTACCCTGAATGGTGTCAGAGTTGTCTTTGAGGAAGAAATTGTGCAAGTACTTATTGATGAAGGCAGACAAGCAATTAAAAGCAACTGCTGAAATCGCAAACAATCTCGCAAAGTCTAAAAGTCCTGAAGATTAAAAATATTCACGCAGATTGTTAAAGTTGAGAACAAGAAAGGGGGCAGCTAAGGAGTCCAAACCCTGCCAGTACACGTATCCAGTCTCTTCTTGGCAAGCCAACCAGCCTTTCAGCAATAACTTCAGCTTGTAGTGAGCCACTGGAGAGGTCATTAGTTCATCGTACTGCAAAACGGTATGTTTAATTGGGTTTTTAGGCTTCAAATTCATCGATGACTTACCTGGTGACACCTAGGTATGTCCACCTGCAATTGCCGGTCAGAGGCTTGTTCAGAGAAGTTATCCAGCAGGTGAAATTCATGACTCATGTTCTCATCCAATGCACCTAATAGAACTGCCCAGACCCCTGCTCTATAGATTGGAGGAATATCTTTCTTGGCTTCTTGTCTCAAGAGCTCTGTTTGTAGGGATGCACGGCTAGCAAGTGGTTGAAGAATCGCATTCGCACAACCTGTAAAATTTATTCAGCTCTAAAACGAAATTCGAATCCCTCATGGTAACCGACCTGATAATCAATATCTCGCTCTTTGACTACTAGTGTCTGCGCCCTGACAACCACATGACTGCCTTGCGAGATGGAAGAAGCTTTTCTTTGGGTGCATCCCATCTCAGATTCCAGTTCAAAGCTGTGGCACAGATCAAGCAGTGGGATGGATTGCAGTCTCTAAAGTCAAACATGCTAAATTAATTAAATGGATCAACAAAATATCCCTACCGCTCTCAGATTTTTTGTCGGCAGAATACAGACATGGAAAGTGGTGTGTATTGTGCGTGTCTCTTCATTACCGAACATCTGGATCTCTCCGACTACCAGACTAAAAGACAGTTCAAGTGTTAAAATTGGAGCCTTGTTGAATAGATCGGCCAGTTGGATATCAGACCAGGGATGTAGAAAGGTTCACCTTCAGATTTTCCGAAAATTTTTGTGTATCATTAAAACAAAAAAACAGCTTCGTGATTTCTCATTTTTTCGAGAACAGAAATTTTTTAAAATTATGCTTGCAAATTCATGTTAGTTTTTTTTGGCTTTCATAATCTTAGAAATTTAATATTTTTTGGAAAAAATGCTGATTTTCTTAGTTGACTATGCTAAACAGACTTTTATACTTAATTAGGTGGCTACCCAACTGGCCCAATAGTTCCGCAATTTAGTGTCTTTACCTGGGCATAGTGCACACTGGAGGTCTCATTTGAATGATGCCTCTGGTGATTAGTATATTTTCCACACTACTTCCACACAACTTCCACAAGTAAAACAGTTCATTCAAAGGGCGATTGAAGCATTCCAGGGATAGATCTTCTGTTTGAATACGTGCTGCAATTCTGATATTTTTCTAGGGTGAAAAATTTAGTATAATATATATTGAATACATTATTGGAGGTAATAAAGCTGTTTACCTTGCATGCTTTCAATAGATTCATTGAGGGTCAAATCTCCAGACTCTTCGTTGAGCATCGCAGTTTCTTTGTAGCTTGTTAGGTTTTCCAGCATGTCGAGCACCTCTGTAGCACTAGGGCGTTTGGATGGATATATTTGAAGGCACTTGCTGACTATGGTCATGATCTCTGCGGGCACAGATACACAGCCACTGGGACAAGCAAACTGCATGGCATCCAGCAGGTGGGCAAGCACTGACTCATTATTTGCTAAAACAAAAAATTTTAAATTAAAGTGATTATTCTTATGATTGTTGGGGCTTTGAAATCAAAAATTAAATTTCTAAGTTATAGCACGGGCAACCCGTCAGAAAAAAATCCGAAAATTTCCGGAATCATGGAATTTTTCAGACGTAGTCATTTACAACCTTATACTCAAAATATAGTTCTACTTTCTGGCGTCAATTCGAGCATTAATTTGTAAATTATCATGACTACTAGATTACTTAATAAAACTTTAGTTCTGAAATAGTTCAGAAAACTACCGAGATGCCTCTGGCTCAGATCAAGGCAAATTTATTTAATTATAATAATATATTTAGCAGAACCTTTACTGATGACAGCACTTAGCACAGAGAATATTTGCTTGGCGCCCCAGATATCGTAGAGTCTGTGGCCAGTGAATATTTCCAATAAAACTATGCCAAAAGCCCAGACATCTGATTTATAACTAGCCGCACACTTGTGTTTAATGTCAATCAGTCGTTCTGGAGCCAAGTACCAGGCACTTCCGATAATGTAGTCTACATCCTGGTTGTGCCCACTGATGTGGTAGGTTCCGTACTCAGCAAGTTTAATGTGGTTTGGCTAGATATAGTCAAAAATTAAATAAGCCTAGGTGTTTTTCTCGACCAACCTTTGAAACATCTACCAAAATATTGTCCAGTGAAACCAGTCCAATAACTATCCTATTATCGTGGCAGTATTTTATAGCGGAACAGGCTTGAAATGCTGTGGAATAAGCAAAAGTAGAATCGAAGCTGCAATTTATTATTCGCGAAAGAAAAAAGTGGGCATTTTATTTTTTCTTTTTAAAAACTATATCATGCAAAGTTCACGGCTCTATGTAAATTTATCTGCAGTAAATTGATCTGCAAGGTTCGAGTCCCTGTGGCGGACATCACCTTTATTAGAAAGTTCGAGTCCCACAAGAATAATTCACTAGCCATTGTGAAAAGCAGATCGTTTGGTCGTCGACTATTTGAGTAGTAGCACCTGAACACTGCCTAAGTACCGTCCCGGAGGCAGCAGGGGTACTACCACCTGGATGGCTAGGTACTTCTTTCTATGTGCCGTAATCACCATTAATTATCGAATAATCTAATTACCTCTAATTTTGTCGATAAAATCCAAAACATTAGGGATAAGAGGCAGACTTTTTCTAGCTTTTCACAATGGCTAATATCATCTAAATAATGCCTACGTACCACCGAACACCACATAGGTGTCTGGATACTACAACCTAGATGACATGGTAACACCTCCTAGGGACATCACGGGAATACCACTAAACTGTGTACAGCACTGAAGTAGCGAAAAATGCTTAAAAAGAGTCAAGAAGTCCAAACCTTGAAGATTCTAGAAATTTCGGGCCAGGGAAACACGTTTGAGCCCTTCCTAACGTACGCTGGCCTATCCTGCGCCTGAGGCTTTGCTTAAGTTAGAAAAAAGACCATTAAAAAGGCTTTGAAATACAGTTTTCACATATTTGAGCCTAAATGAGGTTAAGACCATAAGTGGTGCTTCTCATCAGATTCAAATTTTCTAATAAAGGTGATGTCCGCCACAGGGATTCAAACCTTGCAGATCAATTTACTGCAGATCAATTTACCGTCGCCCGTTCGTTATGGAGGGAGTTCGTTATAGAGGCCTTATTTAGGGCAAATCCAACCAAACCAAAAAAAATCGTTCGTTATAGAGGGAGTCAACTGTACTGGAATATACCCCACCCAATAATTTAGGCTGGGGCCCGTAGGCTTAGGCTTAGAGCCAATTTTTTTACTAGAAAGGGCTTTTGTAAAACTTATTTTTTTCAAAAACAGCGGTTTTATGTACCTCCAAAAATTATTGGGGAGGGTACATTCCAGTAGCTTTTTCGGGAGGGGTATATTCCAGTAGCATATCAAAACTTTTTACAATTTTTCTGACTAAACTGACCATTAGAACTCATTAACAGTGGTTGGAATCACAATTTGAAAAAAAGGTCGGAACTAGCGAGGGAACGAACTTAAGGTTCATATGTAGCAAAATTGTATTTGGTAATCTTGTTGCTGAAAAATAATAATCCTCGCGATAAAAACATCGAGTAAAATGAGCTACGGACTAAACCCCAATTGATCACCGCTTTGACTAATTGACCAGTGGTCACTGTAGAGAATTTGGCGTTAATTTACAACCAAATTTTTCACAATAAAATTCTACCTGTTGAATTGACTGAAATGTTGAAAATAGGTTTGTTGGTAGTGTTCGGAAATGACCACGACACCATTGGAAGCTAAACATACTCCAGTTATAAACTATTATGACCTGTTAACCAACCTGTATGACACCTGATTAACTCCACATATTTGCACAAATGAGGGTGCTCCAGGCGCACAAGCTTAGAAAACCTGCTGAGCATGCGAGTGGGTGAAGGGCTGAGGGCAGTCCATTAGCACATGTTTTGCCACACTCATCATTACCAATAAGTGTTACTGCTCCAAATTCCATTTTGTGCATATGACCACTGTATTCACAAGTGAAATTGACATGCGTAGAGTCTGTGCACCGACTTTTGCAGTAGTTTAAGTTTAATTGCATCTAAAAATCTATAAAATATTTAATTTTTTTAAATTCTAAACCATCTCAAGGATTTTTATTGCATGAAAAAAATGAAAAATTAGGGAACTTGTGCACCTGGTGGGCCCCTTTTTCTATTAACTGTAAATAGTGCTTTAACGAATCCTAAGTAATTTTCATAAACTTAAAACGAAAAAAAAATCTTTTCCAGCGTTCCCCTTACTAAAAAGTAGAGTTTTCAAAAAAATTCATTATAAAAATTTAATTTTCAGTAGACGTTGAAACACTATTCACAGTCAACACAAAAAGAGGCCCAAGGTGCAAAAGCGCCAAAAGTAAAACCAGAATTTCTCACGAAAGTTCAGAAAACGCAAAATTGCGGATATACAGATCTTATAGCGGTGTTTAATATTAGAAAATACGATATATTGAGACTTGAATTATTAGAAATTTTTCTTTTTGCCCCGAATATTATTTTTACAGTCTCACAGTGGCTAACTCGGATGTTCAGATCATATAAACACAACACATTGTGTTTAAATTACCATACAAAAGTATACACTACCACTAAAAATTACAATTTAAACAAACCTGGCCATGTGTTTGCTCGCTCAAATATCTTTTTTGAAGAGACACTAGCTTTGATGCATAAGTAGCGTTCACAAGTAAATTAAGAAAGTACAGAGTGGTGACATAAAACGCGAGAGAGTAACATAAACGCCTGAATGAATTTTCGTCATAACTTTTTAAATTTGCGGCACTTTGACGATTTGGGGGTGAGAAATCAAAATCAAATAAATGAGAAATCAAATAACGCTAAACTTATTGATTTTCGTGTTGCTTATAGATTATAAAAAGATGTTTGATTAAAAAGTTAATTTGTATCTTTTAGCCATGGTCTACAATGCACAAATACAATGCATATTTTGCAAATGCTGGATCTCATCTGCAACTGCTCCAACCGATCCATGGAAATGCGCCTCACCGAGAAAAAGATGTTGATGAGAAAGTTAGAATTGTCGATGAGATCATCATGCATTGTAGACCTTAGATAGAAGTTGAACAATTAACTTTTTAATCAGACATGCTCTTTACATTGATAACAAACACGAAAATCGTTCGGTTTCTCATTGATTCAACTTTCAAATAAAAAAAACATCTCGTCAACCTTCCGCAAATTTAAAAAGTTATGACGAAAATTCATTCACGCATTTATGTTGGGCCATCCTGTAAATTAAAAAACTGAGAGAAAAATATATTAAGAAAATAGTTCTCCAATTTTTTCAGCTAAGCAATAAGTTCAAGGACTTGTTTTTAATAATTCAAACAGCACATTTTGAAAATATTCACAAAAAGTTTTTTTTATCGTCTTTTTTTTATTTAAGGCCCTGCTCCTACGGATCATTGAATGAATGATGCCGCTTGCGCAGGAAATGATTCACAGAGTGAATTAAAATAAATGGAAGGAGTGTGTAAATGAGGTAAACTGCCCCACTTGTCGTTGTTACAAAACAAATTGTTGAGTAAATCATTGTTATTATTTCTTCAGTGTTAAAATAGCCAATTTATGGAAAATATTGTTCTGAAATACAAGATTCTCAGTTTTTGAATACGTGATAGTTACACGACCCAATATATCAATAGTTGGGGATATGTCGGCGACGTTTATTCAATAACAATCTGTCCTTATTAAAAAGCAAGCGTGTTTGTCTTGGTTCCTGCTTTTTTTGGCTTGTGCTAAGGAGTTGGATAGGCCAGCGTGGGTTAGGATGAACTCAAACGTGTTTCCCGAACTATAAAACTGTAAGAAAAAATATTTTCATATAACACGCTTCAAAAAGAACTTTTTTTGAAGGACTTTGGAGGCTAAAACGGTGTTTTTGTCCCATGACCGAAAATCTCGAAAATCGACAGTTTTCGACCCAAATATAATGGACAAAATATCCGAAAATCTCGAAAATCGACGATTTTTGACCCAATTTTGACTAGAAAAATCGGGGCAAAAACTGAGTCACGATCAGTGATGTAAAAGCACCGGTGCGGGCACCGGTGCCGGTGCCAAGTTTTCGCTGGCACCGGTGCTGGTGCCAAATTTTAACGAAAAAGCACCGGCACCGGTGCCGCACCGGTGCGGGTGCCGATTTTTTATCTGGCACCGCTGCCTATTTTTAACTAAAATTTGAATATTTTTTTCCAATTTCAGTGAAACATGAAGTGCGTATGCCACTTTTTGTTCGAGTAAAGGGGGGGGGGTCACTTCATATATGCATCGCCCTAGGTCACGGGTTCGACTACCACTGGCTGCAAACCTCATTTTTTTTCTCCTTTTATTTACAAGTTCAGTGTCAGAATGTAGCCAAGGTTATGGTCTTTCATTTGATATATCATACATATGAAAAGTTAGTTTGAAGTATTAGCTAAAATTCAAAAAACACTGAACCATGTCCAATTCGATGAAATCCTCAATAGGACTATCCTAGTACTTTTCGGTAGTATCCTGGAACTGATGTTTTAATTTACGTTTTAATTTAAATTGTTATTTACACACTCATTTGCAACCTTACACTCAAAATGTAGCCCGGTTTGTCCTACCTCTCAATAGTACTCATCTCTTCATGGGGGTAACATTTGCTACCTACCTTGCTTTCTGATAATTGCTTTTTTTGATAAATAAAGCGTTGATAAATAAATAGAATTGGTGGAGGCTTAGGCTATTTGAGACTAGAGCTCCGGTCGATACGATACATCGTATCGATCGTTCTAAAATATGGCCGAAAAAATCGTATCGTTATATTGATCGTTGGGAACGAAAAATATATTATGTATATAAGCCCAGTAAAACCACATATTAATTTTTACAACAAATCAAACAAACGATTAAAGCGAATGATTATGGAGCCAGAGGTGAGAGAATTGGATGCTTTTGTTAAGGAATGGTATATGTCGATGTTATAATTGATCATAAATCAATTTTATCATATGCCAGTAAACTAATGGTGCCACGGACTCGTTTTCTTTTGCTTTTTTGAATTTGGAAAATCTCAGGCTGAGAAATACGTTTCAGACCCATTGGATCAAGAAATGAACCAATACATTAAACAGTTTAAAAAGGGTCAATTAAAAGCAATGGGTACTTATGCTGTTGACGGCGCCACCCCAAATTTTTCTTTTTTTTGCTTTTGCTAAAACATTTTTTGTATTTTTTGCTTTGTTCGTTCTTTTGCAATTATTTTTACTCCCTCTTTTTCTATTTCTCCTCGCTAGCTCTCACCGCTTATGTAATTTTTCAGTTTTCAATAGCGATGGAAGAACTTCGGAATTTCACCTTGGAAAATCTGGAGTGAGCCTTCTCGAACGCTTGCCTGAAGAATATCAGCATCTCACGGTCAACCACTCCATAAATTTTGTCGATCATGAGACAGGGGCGCATACGCAAGCAGTAGAATCTCTCTGGCAGAAGTACAAGCACCGCCACAAGAAAGAATTCGGAACGGCAAGAACCTTATTTCAGTCGTATGTATCTGATTTTGTGTGGAGAAGAAAATTTAATGGATGTGATATTTTCTATCATTTGTGGTCTCAAATTGCGGAATTGTATGTTTTTTGATTTGTAATAAATGAATTTCTGATGTAACAAAGGTTGTATATTGTCAAAAAACAAAAATTTGGGGTGGCGCCGTCAACAGCATAAGTACCAAGCAATGCTTTTGACTACTGAAAGCGACTAAGGAAGAGAGCTGATTTAAAATACAAATTGATTTAGTTGTTCCCGAAGCTATCACAAACCGCACTCGTGACCTTGCCATCCTCTGCCACGTCAGCTAGCGTGGAAAGAGTCTTCTCAGGTGTCACAATAAATACAATAAGGCAAAAAGGCCGTTCTGGACAACTGCTCGTGAAGCGTCGTGTGCTGCTTAATTTCAATAAAATTCATATTTCTGTATAAGCCAAACTTTTTTGAGACAAAAAATTTCATTTCCGTTAAAAAATGAACTTTTTTCGTAAAAAATATACTGAATGTGATAGGCACCGGTGCTGGTGCAAATGTTCAGCTCGGTGCCGGCACCGGTGCCGGAGTCGCATTTAAGGCCCGGTGCGGCACCGGTGCCGGAGTCGCATTTAAGGCCCGGTGCGGCACCGGTGCCGGTGCGGTGCCGGTGCCAAAATTTACATTTTTACAACACTGGTCACGATGAGTGGGTGGTCAAAATGAGTAATTTTCTGACCCATTTTTTGGGCGGGACAAAAACACCCTTTTACGCCCCAAAGTCAATCAAAAAAAAATTTTTTTGAGGCGTGTTATATACACTCTCCCATGCCTTAGCCGAAAAAATTAACAAGGAGGACCACTGCAGAAAATGGTTAAGTTTCTGTGAATTGTATTGAAAAACTGATTTATTTATTTGATTAAAACCCGAACAATTTTTGTGACAGACATAAAACTTGAGCAATCACTTATTATTAGTGTACAGTCAAACCTCGATATAGTGGCCCCCCTTAAAAAAATTAGAAGGCCACTATATCGAGGTTTTGCTTTTTAAATGCAAAAACTATTTAGTTATTGAAAAACGATCGGCAAAATCGGAATCCTTACGACATTTGCGACCAGACTGTCAAAACAGAATCGATAAATTATTTCAAAAATGGGGTTAAAAAAAGTGTCGGACCCTAGGTGGGAACGAACTTGAGGTGGGGGCCACTGTATCGAGGTTTGACTGTACAACAATTACTTTATTCTAACAATTCTAATTTTGGTGTTTATATTACTCGCAGGATTTATTTCTTAACACATTTATTTAAGGCAAGCACAGTGCGGGCCACTTGCCCACTATTTCTCTGACGACCCATAATGTCTGCAGCCGCACAAATGGAAGCCTCAAATTGTTTTATTGTTTTTGAAGAATTTAAAAGAAGTGTAATGTGTTTACCTCAGGAACAAGTTTGCGACAGGCAGCTATAAAGTTTTCGATGTTCCTTCTAGCTTTTGGAGGTGGCAAACACTTCTGAAAATATTTGTAAAGTACACTGTAAACGTTGTACAATGTAACATCTAATGACTGTGATCTATCTGTAATTTAAACTCTTTCAATGGAAAAAAACAGACAATGGTTTTCGATAAAAGAATTAATTTTCGTGAATGCTAGAGGTCAAAAAAACACTGTGTGCTTATTTAATTACCCAATTACAACAACATACTTAGACAAAATTCGAGTTCAGCTACCGTTAAAAGATTTCAGTACTTCAAGTAGTACTTTTTAATTTCGGCACAGTGTAAGCCAGCGCAGGTGAAGACGGACCTATAAATTTTTACCTAGATCTTAACCTATGGCTACCAGAAAAAGTGTCAAGTATAGAAAAATAGCCAATTTTTTCTATTTGTAGTGAAGTCACTCATTATTAGACCATTAAGATGCATAGAAATCCCTGATCCGATCCGCACGGTCCCTTTGAAATTCCTATTTTTAATTTATTTTTGCATTTCAGATCTGCGTGAACTTTTTTGAAAAAAAGTTCAATCGAATATTCTAAAAATATTTGCGAAATATTCTATCTCTCAAACCTAATTGGGCAGGATTATGGCATACCACATGTTCCCAAAAGTAAGTTTTGACCCGTAATTCCAACGTTTCAGGTCGTAATTAGTACGAAAAACATGTTTTCCGGTGGCGGAAAGACATGTGCAAAACAAAAATTTGAGCCCTTTTTATTTAAGCCCTCAAGCCCCCTACGCCCCCGGAGACTTTAAGGGTTCCTTTTAAGGGTTCCCGAACAATTCAGTGCTCGCATTAGCGTTTAGGGGCCAAGGCTGACCCTTTATACACACGTGCCTGCCTTCGGCAGGCACGTGTGTATAAAGGCATTGGCATTGCACTGGCATTGTTGATTAATCAAAAAAAATGAGCATATAAAAAACAAAGACCACGATTTCAACAAAAAATGAAAAAAATGAATTTTTGGTCAAAAAATGTAGATTTTGAACACTTTTTTCAAAAAAATTTTTTTGCTCCAGATGTCTTTCCGCCACCGGAAAACATGTTTTTCGTACTAATTACGACCTAAAACGTTCGAATATGTGGTCAAACCCCAGTTTTGGGAACATGTGGTATATCATACTTTAGCCCCTAATTGAGCAAACCTTACCTCAGCCGCAGCTGGTGTCAACACTACGGGCACAATCTTAGGCTTGTATCTATTGGCTAATTGACACAGCAACACTCCATCCGCCAACTCATCCATCATCCTCTCCACATCTTCTAAACTAGCTAAAGTTTTTTCTTTGTTCTCATACACAAGGGCCGCCATTGCTTGGGCTTGGTTCAAAAGTGATGATGATGCAGCAGAAGCTGCATTGGTAGTAACAGATGAAGCCACCTTCTTAGGCAAGTTCAGTGCAGAGTTAGCTTTGCGAACACCAATTTCCTTTCCATTGACCACACTCTTCACCACTTTAGTCTTGTCTATAGTCTCAACAGGTGGATGGATTCCGCTTTTAGTACTCTTCTTTGTGTGGTCGGAGTTTGTTTCGCAGCCGAAATAGTGGATTTGGACATGTTAGGTGTGGGATGCACTCTGTTAGAAGTAGGCAAAGCTGATTTTGCTGGTGTCGACTTCCCAATTACGGATTTGACCAATGGTTTAGACTCAGGTCTTGGTAATGTCTTGGACTCAACTTTGGCTGATGCTTGTAGGGGTCCAGTTTTGGTTCCTGAAGTTTTGGTCACACTAGCAGAAGTTGGTTTCAATTGCCCACTTTTAGGGGGTTGGTGCAAGGATGTGGTCATTGATTTGCCGTTCCTGGATAGCTGATCTATTTTCTTTGCTTGAACCACACTTGAATCAGCTATTTTTATGGTGGCTGTCGGCAAATTTTCCACCACAGAACACATGGACGAGCAAGGGGAACAGGAAGAAGACAGGGATTTGGGGCTAATTGGCTTGGATTGGCGGGTTTGTTGGGGTTTGGTTTGGCGATTGTGGTTGCTAATTTGGTCTTTGCTGTGATATCCTGGTTTGGTGTGCCACCCCTGCTTCAAGTACTGGAGACAATAGACTGGAGGATGTGTTTATGCACTTGGAAACAGATTTACTAGCTGTGTTCTGTCGGTATTGAGCTATTGTTTTGTTTTCTAAAGATGGCTGATTGGTGGTTGATTGTTGCTGGAGAGGCAAGAATGTGCAGTCATTGTTGTTCGAAGTGGGTTTCAGACAAGGAGTTGTGTTGGTGACAACAGTTTTTTTCTTTTCAATTACCTGAAAAAAGCTTTATTTGGAAACCGAACTAGAAAATTTGGCTTACAGTATTTCCTCTATTAACCCCCACGGGAGTTATTTTTCAATCCCTAAAAATCGGAAAATTTTGTGGTCGATTTGAGATACTCGGATGCCCAACGAAAATCTGAAAAATGTAATGAGATAAACTAAGAAAAGGCAAAAAAACAGATTTGCGAAATGATTGCTCTAGGCTGAGATATAAGGTCCGTAGAGTGGGAAGTTATTAGAGTAAATACGGTAATTGACTAAGAGACCCAAGCAAAATGTAGACCCATCATTTAAAAAAAAATTCCTGTGTTTTTGTGCACTGTGTACAAAAAAACATGCGTGTGGCCATCCCTGTTTTGACAGTATACCACCGACTGGATACAAATACTGGCGCTACTCGGTTTTACACACCCCCCCCCCCCCAAAAAAAACCCTTCCTCGGTTTTAGTCTCGGTGGTCAGTCGTTTTGACTACAAAGATTTAATTTTTTGATTTATCGATCCCTCAAGTCCTTGCTTTGGGATGTAAAAACTAGCAGTTTGGGTATTTAAGCCATCTAAAAAATGATTTTCGTGATCCATCCAGGGCTGACTGAACGCACGTTTTTAATCACACCGAAAACACAGAAAATGCTAATAATAAATGAAAATAGAAAATGAAAATTCACAGTTTTTGAGGCTCTCTTGCCAGTCAAAAGCACTTGGATTACCGTTTGAGCATATGCCAACATTATCTCTTTGTTTAGATCCATAGTGCATAACTGTTTTTCGCTGTCCGGTTGTATTGGCTTTTGTTGGTTATTCCCTTGGCAAATGTCTTCCAGCGAGCCATTTGTGTACTAAAAACAAGAACATTTGCTAATTTTTATCACGCAAAATCACAAAGTATCACTAACCTCATGGGACAATCTGTGTTCATCTACAGTAGACGCATATCCAGAGTCACTTCCCAAAGATTTGCCTGGCTCTGATTGCTTAACTACACTCTTAGATGGCAGTATGGTGTTTTTAGCTTGTGGTTTAAGTGGCTGATTAACGTTTGCTTCCCGTCTTAATGTCAAATTTTAGAATGCATACCGACAAATTATCGACTAACCTATTATTTACTCCATTCCACCCGTATTCTTGGCTACTAATTTTAGCACCTAGGATACCCTCTACTTGATTGCTCTCCTCCACAGCCAGATTCCTCAGCCATTTGGCCATGTGCAAACGACCTTTTATGGCCACTCGAATAGGAGGTGAGACCAGCGGATTGCCATCCACCTGCAGATCTATACCACTTCTTAAAGCTCCAGCAAAAACATGTAGTTGACTAGGCAGATGACTGAGATGGTTATTGGAAAGGTTTAGCAAACGGAGCGGGGAAATCTGGCCAATTGCAGGGGTCAACTGGGTCAATTGATTATTTTTTAGGTTAAGCACGCTGAGACAGCTTAACATGCCAATTTCTGGTGGACAGCACTTCAGGCGGTTGAAAGAGAGATCCTAAAAATTGATAATTTTCAGTCAATGTGGAGTTTCGATCAATTTGCTTACCAATTCTTCTAGAGTATCATTCAAATTGCTGATTTTCGGAGAAAGGCAGTCTAATTTATTAGAAGAAAGTAGCAAAACTTTCAGCGGCAGATTGAATAGGCAGTTAGGTAGTGAATTTAGGTGGTTACCACTGCAAAAACATTTCTTATTTTGTATATGCTCGAAAACAAGTCGATCAAAGTTTTCCTAATAAGAAGTTCTGTTAATATAATAGCAGACACAGGTTTCGTATGCCAAGCCCAGCAGCACAACACATTTTTGGGCAGCCGTGCCCAGGTAAAAGTCTATTCTATCTGGTCCACCGGAGATTTTTAAATACGGCTGGCCCGGTCGTGCACATGCCTGCTTCGCTATGCTTCTTTAAAATTTTGAAACTTCCGTTTTCACGTCTTTTTACTAGTTTTATGATTTGAATTTTGCTAAATGCTAAATTTTCCTATTAGTTACTATAAGCTGTTCTACCATAGCTGACTTTTTTGATTGGAGGGCGGTGAAATTGGTTGCCATCGTTTTAGTTCTATAAGCAGACACAAATATCTAGTAAAAAAACGTCTGATTGGATTTTTTTCATTTTCGTTTACTAATAAATTTGCCGATTTTTCAAAATTATTCACTCAATCAGGCGAGAAAAAAATCCCATTTGATTCCGTAAAAATGTTGTATACCTCAAATCTAGATAAGATATGGTCTTCAGGTTGGGAGGGAATGCAAACAATTGCCCTCGCAAGCAATTATTCCTCAGCACCAAGGTTTCCAGCGAGTCAAGATGGTCAGAAGACAAGAAGTCAGGCATTTTGGTCAGTCGATTATTGGCCAGCTCTAAAATAATTCAATACGGAATTTTTCGAATTTAAAAATTACCGGACCCTGGACCAGGTGTAAACAGATCCTTTTCGTAAAACAAAAGCAAAAACATCTATTTGGAACAGAAAAGATGTGTTCCAACCTAATTTGTGGTAAAGCCAAGCATCTATATTGATCCCAATCACAGATTCACAGGAAAATGAATAAAAACTGACCCATTATTAATTTTTGAAATAATTTAACAAAAGTTTTTTTCATTGTTGGTCTTGCAAATCGGCAAGGCTGGTGAACAAAATCCAATAAAAGCAATTAACCCGAATCTACCAGCCAACATATGCTAGTGCCCCCTGACCAGGGCTGTAATTATTAGTGTTTGCTACCCTCCCTTCTTTGCTGCAGTGCACAAATTGCTGGAATAGGCCCCCAATTGAGCACTCAAGCAAAATGCTTGCTGTGTTTGGCTGGTTTATAAGCAATAAACTGACCAGCACAGATGAGATCTGATAAGTCGTATTTGTGCGCCAGTTCCTCCGGTAACTCTTTGAGCTTGCGGTCGTTCAAGTTAAGTGTCAAGCTGAAATTTAAAATATACAGTCCGACCTCAATTTTACGCCACCACCTCAAGTTCGTTCCTGCCTAGAGTCCGTCATTTTTTTAACCCTATTTTCGACACTTTTTATGAAGTCTTTTGATAAATATTCCACTATTCTAAAATATCGCAAGGATAGTGGTAGGAAAGAAAGCGCAAGCAAGGACGAAAAAGACACAAAATAAATAACTGTAGACCCCGGTTATCCGGCAGTGATTTTTAAAAAAATTAGGGGCTGGGTCAACAAGTTCTACCTTTCTTTAAGTTGTTCTTCAAAATATATATTTACGATAAAATATAGTGACAGCCATTCAGAGGCGTAGCCAGAAATTTCTAACGGGGGGGGGGTGGGGAGTGAGTTGAGTCGGTGGGTTGCACGTAACCCCCTGCCCTATCGCTCCCTGGCTACATCATTTCAGCCATTTACCACGATGATTTTAGAATCTTGACTGACAACATAAAGTATTCCAAATAGAATAGTTGCTGTTAAAAAAGTGTATCGTTATTTTGTCACTGGGAGCAAAACTCCTTTTATCTTTTTCGAAGGGCGGAACTCGAAAAATCGAAGGTGAACTTTAGATAGGGGTTTTAAGTGTAAAGATGATATAACATACGAAAACTGAGCTTCTTCAAACACCTTTTCAATCGGCCTGTTCAGTAGTTGGAGGGCTAAAGATGAAGAGGATGATGTAGAGGGCAGGTTGGTTGTGCCATCTATTTCGTCAGTGGCATTTCTGATATTCTGCTTGTCACTTTTGTGAGACTTGAAGGCTCGAAATTTTTTGAGGAGTGTCTGGAGGTAGTGAGAGAGGTGTTGGCGCCTTGATTGTTGTTAGCATCTCTCTTGACTATCATTGTGGAGGAAGAGGAGGAGCAATAGCTGGGAAACGCATTGAACTCACTAGGTGGGTAATAAGTGCTGGACTGCTGAGGGCAGGATGGTCCCCCAATTGGGGCTACCTTCCTAGAAGAACTCCGAAAATAGGACGTGTTGCGGTTGGGGATGAAACTAAGAAATTGGCAAGATTCTCCAAGACACCCGTAGTGGCAAGAAATAGTAAGCTGAAAATAATGATGTTTAAAAATAAATATCACATTGATTTTTGTGTCACCCAAACATTTGCAACAATTTCGTTTAATTTTTTCAACTGCTAAAGTCCAACCTCTGTATGGGACCCTTTAACTTCGACCCCCAGCTGGGTTTTCTCGATTTTCTAGGTCTTTTTCCAGATGTGTTCGGTCAGTCCAGTCCGAAAAGTAGCAGGGATTCGGTATTGCCGATCGTTTCTAGAAATGACCATGTTGATTATTTTTTTAATTTGGCGCTAGTAGCGAATAACACCCACCCCCCAAACATCCGACCTTATATAATTGCTGTAACTACCCTTGCAAACAACAAGTTCAGGCTTAGCCCTTAGGGGGGGTAGGCCAGTGTACGGAAGTTATGACTAATGAAGAGTTTGCGCACATTTTCCGGGGTCTGGGACATATATTTGGGTACTTTTTACTTTAGTAAAAAAGATGAAAATCATCGGGGTGGGGGATTATTCGCTACCAGGCAGTGTTTTCGAAACTCACACTCACACTTTTGCCTCACACTAACTTCACATACATTTTTTTCATATATTTTGTTTTCGTATATCAGAAATTTTTACACCATTTTGTAGCTGAGATATTTCTCTATCGATTGAATGGTCAAACACTTTAATTGAAAATCATTTTCGACAAAATCACACCAAGTGTGAGGCTCACACTTGCTTGTTTACCTCACACTTGGTGTGATTTTGTCGAAAATGATTTTCAATTAAAGTGTTTGACCATTCAATCGATAGAGAAATATCTCAGCTACAAAATGGTGTAAAAATTTCTGATATACGAAAACAAAATATATGAAAAAATGTATGTGAAGTTAGTGTGAGGCAAAAGTGTGAGTGTGAGTTTCGAAAACACTGCTACCAGGGTCAAAAATTTCATTCTATATTGGAAACTGCGGATGGCGGAATGGCGGAAAATGGCGAAAATGTCGTCTTTTCCAGAAACAATCGACAAAATCGGAATTCTTGCTGGACTGACCAAACACATCTGGAAAAATTATTCTAAAATTGAGTTAAAAAAGTGTCAGACCTAACTGGGGGTCGAACTTGTGTTCTACGACCATATCAGAGGTTCGACTGTAGTTTTATCACAGTCTGTTTTTATTAAAATTTGAAAAGACAAAGCACTGAACAGTTCACCAAATACTAAAAAAGTAGCTGTAAAAGATAGGAACTGCTGAAAATATTTCAAATTGTGTAATTTTCCAAGAAAAAAACATATTTTCCTCAAAAAAGAGTGGAATATTAGAGCGTCGCCCAAAAAAAAGATGAATCACTTCACAAAAAATTGGCGGGCTTTTCTAACACTTTTGGCTGCCAACAAAGAAACTAAATTCAAATCAGTAGAGGCAAGTTGTTTGCTTTTATTTATATACACACCAGTGGCCAGCCAGTCACACACCAGTGCTAAACCCCCTCTATGAATCGGTCAATTGATTGGGAAATCGACAAAGCGAAGAAAAAGCAAGGGAAAGGCAGCAGCAGCAATAATAACCTAATATAATTTTTATATACAGCTACACAAAAATGGTCTTATCTGAAAAATTGTGACGGAAGTTGTAAAATTTATAGTAATAATTAATTACGCGAAAGAAAGTTAATAAATATCAAAATTAATTTTAATTTTAATCAATTTGATTAATGGATTTGATGATTTTCAACTAAAAATTTAGTATTGCAGTCGAGCATAGATTAGTTTAAAAAAAACAGGAAATTTGTCTACGGGGAGAGCGAGGCGGAAAAAAGTTTACTCATTATTTTTTTTTCTAGACTTCTGAGCCAGAAGATCCTAAAAAATCTCACAATAAGGAAGCACTGGGGATTTTTCTAAGAGCGCAAGGGAACTACCGGGTAGTTAAAAGCGGAGAGGTTAGATCGTGGTAAAGACGTGCAAGGGTGCAGAAGTGGGGGACTGATTAAGTGGGAGACTGCCAGGTATATATTTGGTTACATTGGCACTAGGGGAGTTATTTTCTATCGCCTTTTTCTTGCTTGAATTTTTGAGCTTTTTTGGCTTTTGTGTGGTCATGGTAGTACTGGATTTGGAATTAGCTGGAGCAGCAGTTGTGGTATAAATCTACTGAAAGGGTCAAATCTGCGGAGGTTCAAAAACCCTAGCCTATATGTGGTTGGAAAAAGTGGTGTATAACGCTACAGCTCTGGCTTTGCTCTTCCTCTGGTTGGGAGCTAGAGGAAGCCATGCTCCGTGACAATAAAATTTTAAATGTTTGGAGTTCAATTACCCAAAAAGACAACTCTCGTTTTAAAACACACTTTTGTTTTTTCTCAACTATTTCGCGTTGCAATTTTTCATGCTGATATATCCGAAAAATAATTATTCAAAAATAACTATTTTCAGTTAAACACTTTCGTATAGAAATATAAACAGATTTTGCAGAAAGACAGCCATGTGTGTGCATGTGCACGGCTGTCTTTTGCTTGTTTGCTTTCCCAAAAAGTGATTGGACGAGAGGGGGTGGGGAGGATTATTCCGCCTCTACATGCACATGCCTAACCACCAAAGGGGAGGGGATCTCTAAGCCTCATTAACCACCAACAACATCTCACCACTAGCCCCTGCTACTGCCTTGTGGAAACACCTGTCCACCACCCTATTTTTCTTCCTTATCAAATATATATCTATCGATTGGGCTATTTGCAAACAAATTTTTGTTTACATTCTAACTGTTTGCCATTCAGCCCCGAAAAAAAATAAGGATGATCCGGCAGTAGAAAAAATAGGCAAACTATTCGATGCGATATGGTCAATTTAAGTTGTGAAAAAAATATCAAAAGTCAAGGTCGCTTTACCGAAATTGAAAAAAATGCCGATTTTCAAATTTGTGTTGTCTGTAGAAAATGTTGTTCGGTTTGTTCCGGCGGTCATTCATGAAAACAAAATGTGCAGAATAGTCAGTTTATTTATTGTGTAAAAAAAATAAAAAAAACTATAAAAAAGTTCAGTTCATTCAAAAAAAAATTAGAAACATAGAGCACAATTTGCAAGAAAAAACAACAGTTAAATTTTGAACCTAAAATAAAAGCAACAAGAATTTATAAAATTACGACAAAAAGACATGTTTTGGATTAATAGCAGTAGTAACAGCCGCAAACAGAGAGGAGGGACAGATCTGTCAGAATCAGCAAAAACTAAACTCATAAATCCCGTAGAACAAATTGCTCTCTATCCTCTTACACACACAGCTGGACAATAAAGCTCATTAAAAAGTACAGCACGAATTTATGGGCAATTCATTGACTAGGCAGACACCTATACAACCACGACACACCCAAAAAATCAATTACCAAATTACATATTTACATAAAAATCAATTACCCAAACCAAGAAAATACAAAATTTAACAAAGAGTTATGTATAAAAGTTCCTTCTAGTCCGACTTGTAGCTACGTCCGAAAGTTTTGTGAAGGACGATGCTCACGATGGTCTAGTGGTCCCCGCCAATTCAAATTTTTTGCTAATCATTGAACTTCTGTTCGCATTTTTTAACTTACCGTATTTACTCTACTTATAGACCATGGTCTATAATCTTTCAACCCCCCGAAAATCGGAAAAATTCGAAGTCGATCTCGAGATTTTCGTGTGCTCAACCAAAATCCAAGAAACGGGATCAGCAGGGCTCGTGGGAGCTAAAAATGCAAAAAAGATATTTGCAAAATGTTTACTCTGCGTCGAGATACAGACCCTCAAAGTCGAAGGAAGTCCATAATTAGAGACTGGTCTATAATTAGAGAAAATAAGGTAGTTTCTAAAAAAATGCCTGCAATTTAATTTTAGGTGTAGTTTTGTTAGAAACCAAGTTAAAAAATCCGAACAGAAGTTCAATCATTAGGACTTTATTTTGGATTGGCGGGGGGACCACCGTGAGTATGGTCCTTTAACAATTATCTTTAAGTAATTTTTGAATGGATCCCTGACTTTGAAATTGCCATGGATCCCCTGGTTTTTTCCCTGGTTTTTATAGTTTGTGGCATACCTGCACGCTCAAAAAAATTGGCGCCGGCGCCAATTTTCGTGCGCCAATCATAGTAAAGTTGCAAATAACAAAATTCTTGTTATTTTCGGATTTTAAAAATGAATGCTAAAAATCCAAAAAGTGTTAAAATCAAGCAAAAAATACTCAAACCAAACATAAAGTCAATCTTGCAGGAGGATGCAAAAACAAGCTTATTAAAACAGTAATAACAAAATATTTTAACAATTGTGCACCGTTCTCCCACACCAGAACACAGCACTCATCCAATAAAGAAGAGAAAGAAAAAATAAGAATGAGAAGAAATAATATAATAAAATCAGAAGACAGACAACAATGCAGACACACTCATCAATCCATCTAATGGCTAACCCAGTGATTGTGGTCTTCTTGGTCGCCGACGCAGCAGTCCAATGAACACTGTGTCTGTGTGTTTGGGTCAGTGGCAAACCTCTTAGAGTGCATCTCTAGTGATCACTCTTTTCTTCATTTTCTCCCACTGCTGCTCCTCATCAATCTATGAGAGGGAGGCGCAGAGTGACCTTCCTTCACTCTCCCCTTCTGTCTCTAGCCCTAAAAGCAGTAGAGAGGATTATATTTGCTACAAAAGACTATTTTCTACTGCTGCAGAGAAATTGGCGCTTGTTTAGAAGGAAACACAAAAAACATTTGTTGAAAAAGTACGTAGTTGGCTGATTAATTAAAAAATCCCTCCGGAATTGCAATAGAAAGAGAGAAATTTGAGTGGGAAAGTTATCGAAGATGTGTGTAAAGAGAAGTTTTTTTGTTGAAGGCTGTAAGAGAAAGAGATTTGTTGCAATAGTATTGTGCATTGTTATCAACAAAACTATTGGAGCGTTTTTGACAGAAAGTCTTTGGAAGTAGTATTTTTCGAGAGCTGTTAACACAAAATACTGCTGGATTACAATATTTCTAAAAAATTCTAAATTTTCAAATTTAAAATATTTAAAAGGCTTTAGATTGCAAGAAGTCCAAACTTTTGTTTGACTAAAAACACTCGTCGGCTGAAATTTTGATTTTGTCGTCTCATCCTATACAGGGCGTGCCAAACAAATGGCTAACAAATTTACTTCTTTTCTCCCTCTGATTTTATTTGCTAGTCTTCTTTTAATTTTTGCTATAGTTTTTAAACGTTTAAATTTATTATGTAGTCCTGGATCATCAGACTTTGCTGAATTGTTTTTAAAATGTAGACATGAAGAATTTTAAAAAGAGCCTTTAAAGGGCATACCAGCAAATCACTCTGTAAATTAAGGCGGCGACCAGCAAGTTTTCAAAAATCGTCTTTTTTTTAACTCGGTTCATGTCAAATCTGATGTTTATGACCTTGTCCTACTTTTAAAAAGTAAGTAGAAAACTCTCGTCGGATCAGGTAGAACACTTGTAGAAGACAGTCATGAAAGAAAGAAATTGCTGGTCCCCGCCTTAATTGCAGTGTAACACACTGGTAAGATGCCGTCCAACGGCTATTTAGATTCAAGCAAAACTTTTATAATTTGTACTACCAATTAAAAATGAGTACGCCTTTTAGCAGATTTATCTAAAACTATTTAATGTGGCCGAATTTCCTAGATCCATATCCTAAAAACTCAAAGACTCAATTACAAAGCACTTGCAAACAAGGGGGGCACGGTTTGAAGTGTTTTTATAGTAGACCAGCAGACCAGCCAACAACAATTACTATTTAAAACATATACAAATAAAGTTTGGGGAGACCAAAAGTTATTAATCTTCTTTTGAGTTAGCCTTGAGTGAAAAACATCTAGCCGGGGCACTTGTCCTTGTGGAAAAGAAGATATTGAAACCAAAGACTAGTAGCAGCAGTAGCAAGAAGACATCGTCCCTTTGCATTCCCTGACACTAACTTTTTGCTCTTCCCTCTTTGCTTCAAAAGGGAATTGAAATTAAGCGTTTGGGGGTCGTCTACTAACAGTGAACAACAATTTGCTACAAGCATACAATTTGGGCTTCTTTGTAAAAGACACAAATTTTCAAATCCAAATGCTAAAAACAACATTTTATCTAAATAACTTTTGGTACTCCATTTACGCTCGCACCATCCAGCGGCCTCAAAATGTTATTCGGGGTAAATTAGCAAAATTAAAATAAAGGCACGCGCATTGTAAAGGCACGCGCACAATGAGTGTCGACCTGGGACACGGTCTTTTCCCCGAAAAGTTCTTTTACCCGAATGACTCTTTTCCCCGAAAAGTTCTTTTCCCCGAAAAGCGTTTGAATTTAAGCCAAAAAATGCTTTCATTATTTGCTGTTGCTATTCAATGGTTGAGTTCTGTCTTGTCTTCGCGTCTGAGCAATGAATTTCGCTCTCGCGTAATTTATTTGCAATGTTCAGTTGCAATTTAGTTGTTTGTCGCAGAACTTCTAACATTGTGTGTATTGTATATCCAAGTATATTTTTAGATGGAAGAAGTCGCTCGTATGCTCAATGGTTCAGTTGATCGGGAAGCTGTTCGTTGTGCTATTATTTTCGTTCTGAATGCAGATGCCGACGTACACACTCATATGGCCGCAACTCATTTGGCCGCACTCATTTGGCCGCAACTCATTTGGCCACACCTCATTCGGCCGCCATTTCCCATTTTTGAATTTTTTGTAATTTGTAAATTTAAATATAACCGAAAATTGATTTTTCGCACAAGAAAACAAAGTAAATTTACTTAAACAAGTACCCAGATTCCCTAAAAGATGGAATTCGAACATAGTTTTGTTAACTGGAGCCTACCGCATAAAGAAACTCTAGTATGCATACATTTTTTATGCATCCAGAGTCACTTTCGAGTGATTTGCGTCTAAGGTATGTGGGTGTGCGCATCTAAACCCCAGCCAACCAAGCCCCCTGCGCCCCTGAAGGGCGCAGGGGGCTTGGTTGGTTAGAGATGCGCGCACTCACTTACCTTAGACATAATTCCGAGCAAGACTCTTGATCAAAAATACATATAGAGACCTTTTGCCTAGCTCCAGTGACCGAAATGGAGTAGAATAGCTCACAGTTACCAAATGGACGATTTAATTATTGTTGTGTTTTGTCTCATTTTATGTTACGTTATGTTTTGTTCTGAATGAACTTTTGTTATGGAAATGTTTTCTTATATGTGTTGCTTTTTGTTTGGCTAGCATGTATTTTAACAGTAAAATAATTTTCGGGAAAAGAGTCATTCGGGGAAAAGAACTTTTCGGCGAAAAGAGTCTTTCGGGGAAAAGAACTTTTCGGGAAAAGAGGTGTACCCTCGACCTGAGTGCGCGATTTGGCGTGTTTTTAACGCGGGAAGAGCTTCATTTTTTCTCCACTGAATTTTTTTTCTGTTGATACTATTTTGTAGCTAACATTCAGGGCTTCAAAACAAGCTATTGAAAAGCAACATCTGATCAAAAAAGTTAGGTTAAAAATGCGTATGTCCGCACTTAGGTCGACACTCAGGCCCACAATCTGTCGAGTGTCGACCGGAGTGTGGTCTTGAGTGCGGACATACGCATTTTTACCCCAATTTTTTATAAGATATCGCTTTTCAATGGCCTTTTTTGAAACCCGGAATCTTAGCCACCAGATGGTACCAACAGAGAAAATTTCAGTGAAGAAAAAAAGTACAGCTCTTATTGCGTTAAAAACACGCCAAATCTCGCACTCAGGTTGACACTCATTGTGCATGTGGCTTAATTTCACTTTGTCTTCCTATTGGCGGAAAACCGATTCTTTTGGCTTGGAATCTATTAAAAGGCAAAGGTGGCTGAGAGTTGTAGCTACCTTTGTAGCAGAAATGTATTAAAAAATAATATATGAAATTTAATCAACACTTCCGAAAAAATCGTAATCAACCGGCTGATCAAATGCACAAGACTGATCTCAGCGGCTAGGGAGATCTGGCAAAGCGAGCCAGATTCTGAGCATGGTTTGGCAGCCGAAACGTAAAAAAAATTTTTTTGGACGTTTTTGAATTAGGCAATATTGGGTGCTCAGTCCCACAACAGCACAGTTAAGCTTGCCAAATATCGTTTTGCCAAAACATACGTTTGCCGAATCCCCCCTATCTATCTCAGCTTCTTGATAAAAATTTGAGCACATCTAGCTAGAAATAAAATACATGGGCGATGGTCAATTCGTAGACCGATAAATTCGTTTTTTTGTAAAAAGCCACCAACTCGCATAGCTCAACTCGCCCAAGTCCAGCTTACGGTCCTGCTGTTTTTTACTTAGGCGAAGCCTTAGGCGCAGGTTAGCCAGCGTACGGTATGGATTATAAAAACATGTTTATCTTACTATCGATCTGAGTTAGTTTAATCTCGGTAGTGGTACCAAGGAGGCAGTATTCAGGTGTAGGTACAAAGGGTGGTACTCTGGATGTGGTACCCAGGTAGTGGTACCCAAGCGCAACTTCAACTTACTCAAAGAGGAGGGTGGTTGATACACCTTATTTTTTCGTTCAAGAGGAGGGGCGGTAATTACCCTTATGATCCCCCTCCCATCTTTAAATCGAGTTTATATTGACTCTGAATTGGCATGATAAAACTAAGATTGACGAAAATGTCGACGAATTGATGCTGGAATTGACTTTACGGTAGTTATTATTTATCCGGTGTTTTTTTAAATTCTTTTTATCTCTTTTTGCTGTACTTTTATGATTCAACCAGTTAAAAAGAGAACGAGAATAGATTTTTCGGTTTTTTCGGCCATTTTCGGATGTTAAGCAAAATATTGCTATTTTTAGCAGGCGTCCTGACTGACTCACAGGGAAAACAGGGGAAAAGCAATAAATAGGCTTGAGAATATTGAGGAAAATTATTTGTGAAAGCCAGCACTCCAAACACAGAGTAAAGGTTTTTAAATTTCTGAAATTTTTATTTTAGCAACAGACCACTCAGGAAGCAGCGGAGGTTATTGAGCTGACCCTAGAGCCAAGAGCCAAAGTCTGGACCCAATGACCTTGTCAGCAGCAGCTAGTTCAAGCCCACAGTCCCAGCTACAGACCAGTACTATCAATTCCTAAGTAAGTACTGAGCTTCTGCTGTCAGCAGTTAGTTAACTT
Source organism: Ditylenchus dipsaci (assembly GCA_004194705.1). Classification (NCBI taxonomy): domain Eukaryota; kingdom Metazoa; phylum Nematoda; class Chromadorea; order Rhabditida; family Anguinidae; genus Ditylenchus; species Ditylenchus dipsaci. The sequence continues at coordinate 112,570 of SADC01000028.1, read as the reverse complement.
CAATAATTCTCTTTTCCTAAAATACTTTTGGATTGATTCTAGTCAGTGTCTGATGACATAGATAGACTAGGCCCCCTTCCGGATGGCTGGGCTAAAAGCTATGACGCTAATGGAGACCCTTACTATATTGACCATATAGAAGAAGTGACCACCTGTATGATCCAAGATTGCGTAAGTCTTTTTAAAACAAATATAAGTTATCATCTGTTCTCAAATAGACGGATAATATTGAGATTGTGTGCTATCGCTGTCAATTTTTAAACGCACGCAGCGCCTTGGCGCTGAGCTTTCCCAGCGCTGGATAAAAAATTGTGGAGAGTCTTTTTAGATACAGTTAGGATCAAGCTATGCAATCTACATTAAAAAGTGGAAAAGCGATAAAATAAAACGCGATATGTGTGGAAAAGCTAAATCTAAACTACTGCACCATATTCGAAACTTTTTGTCAAAGGCTTGTACGGCCCATGAAATACAAAAAAATCAGTTGGTTTAATGACCGGTGATTTAATATTTGGTTTAATAACTAGAGATAGAAACGCCGTTTTGCGATGTTTTTGAGTTCCGCCTATTTTTTAGCCAACTTTTGTAAGCCAGAGCTTAACTTTTATAACACACCTTCCTAACAACTTTTAATGCTTAACAACATGCTATTATTGGATTTTTGTAGTTATATAGTTTTTTTCCAGAAAACAGCCTCTCAAAAAAACATCGCAAAGAGGAATTTCATTTTTCGGCTTGCGATGTTTTGCGATGTTTTTCGAGATCTTTTTTTCATAAACATTTTGTTATAATTTTTGCTAGATGTTATATGCCAAAATGTAGCTCAATTAAAGTTAGCTGAGGAATGTGTAGTTTGTTTAACCATACGTTTTCATCATCATCGTCAAAATTGAGCCGAAACATGACGTAAAATTTTTTTCTGATCGTCATTTCTGTCATGTTTCGGCTCAATTTTGACGATGATGATGAAAACGTATGGTTAAACAAACTACACATTCCTCAGCTAACTTTAATTGAGCTACATTTTGGTATATAACATCTGGTAAAATTATAACAAAATGTTTATGAAAAAAAGCTCTCAAAAAACATCGCAAAAACATCGCAAGCCGAAAAATGAAATTCCTCTTTGCGATGTTTTTTTGAGAGGCTGTTTTCTGGAAATAAACTATTTGACTACGAAAATCCAATAATAGCATGTTGTAAAGCATTAAAAGTTGTTAGGAAGGTGTGTTATAAAATTAAGCTCTGGCTTACAAAAGTTGGCTAAAAAATAGGCGGAACTCAAAAACATCGCAAAACGGCGTTTCTATCTCTATTAATAACCGTTATATAATTATTATTATATTATATAATAATTTGATTTTAAAAACCGGTCATTAAATATTCTCCGAACATAACCTTTTATACACAACAAATCAATCGAATTCAAACAAATCGTCATAATTTTCATCCAAAACATCGGTCCAAGAAGTGGTATTAGCAAAACAACAAAGGGACCAAGGCAAATTTTAAATGCCCAAACTGGATAAAACGCCCTAAAAGGGCGAAAATGCCCAAAAAGGCCAAAATGCTCGAACAGGCCCAAATAGCCAAATGGCCAAAATCCCCCGGAAAGGCTATAACGCCCATACTCGGCCAAAATGTCCAAAAAGTGCAGAATGGCCAAATAGGCCAAAGTGACCGAAACGGCCAAAACGCCCGAACTGGGTCAAAATACTCAAGAAGGGACAAAATGCCTAAACTGGGACGAAATCAACAGAAAGGGCCGAAATATACGCACCACTAGCGTGTACCCCAACCAATAATGTACCCAAACAACCAGTGCGAACCCGCATAATCTACATGTAGTGTGGGCTGGGCGCTGGATAAGTTAGGCTGATGCGCCATCGGCGCAGCGTGCCTCTTAGTTTTATTATTACTAAATGATCGCATTTTACGTGTCGGTCATTTGATATTAAATGACCGGTTATATAACCATCACCTAACCCTAGTTTCTGCCAACAATTTGAATAGGTTACCTAGAAACAATTGAGAAAGGGTTACCGTATAACCTCTATTAGACGGGCACCCTCTAATAGACGGGCACCCTCAAGGACCCATATCTCAGCGCAAAAAATTTTTTTGCAAATCTGTTTTTCGCGTTTTCTTGATCACCTCGATCTTAGTTGATTCCGCTTTTTAGATTTTTTGAGTACCCAAAAATCTCAAAATCAAAATATTTTTTTCGATTTTTTAGGGTTGAAAAATAGAAGGGCATGCCCGTCTATTAGAGGTTATGCGGTATGCCGGGCTTTACACGGAGAAAGACAAAACCAGCAATTATTTTCATTCTCAAAAATTTTTTACATGCGTTCTCATCAAGATTTTTTAAGTTTTCGCCTTGTTTTACTTCTATCCAGATATATCCATCCACCTAAATCTTTTTGTTTCGTATATGCCCGCAGATCAGGGACGCAATTTTTTTAATTCTGAGCTCGGATTCGAGTTTTTGCAGAAAGTGCTTAAGAAAGTACACTCTAAAGAAGGTTAATTTTCGAGGTCCCGTACCTCTAAAATTTTGAGTACTTTTCCGTCGGTTCGTACTCATTTGGGCGAAACTCATTTGGGCGCCCTCATTTGGGCGAAACTCATTTGGGCGCCCTCGTTTGGCGCCCTCATTTGGACGCCATTATTTTATATTGGTTTTTAAATGTCTCAGATAGTCTGAAAAGGATACGTCAGTCAAAGGATACCTCAGTGCTTATAAGTAAACCACCAAGTACCCACCCATGAAAGGTATCCACCGGGCGGCGTCGAATTGATCCAGAGCGAATTGATCCACAAAAATTTACGAAACGCAATGTTTTTATATTTTTGTCTTCACAATTTTACTTGTTAATTCAAACATTGTTCTTATGAACCAACAGTAGTTATGCTGGATATCCTATGTACCGACAAAAGCAAGTGGTCATCCACTTGGATCACAAAAATTAAAAATTTTTACTTTTTCGCTTTCCAAAACCTGTTTTCTGGACTGATTCGAGCACGCTGAAGACGGTTTGATAGTGGTAAAATGCCGTTTTCTCGAAATTTATTGAGTTTTGATAAAATCGAGTTTTCGGTAAAATCAATTATTTTCCAAAACTCAAAAGATATTCAAGAAAATGGCCTTTTACCACTATTAAACCATCTTTAGCATGCCCGAAACACTCCAGAAAACAAGATTCGGAACATGAAAAACGTAAAAAAATTCGATCCAGGTGGACGACCACTTGGTTTTGTTGTACCCAGGTAGTCGTACCCAGATTGGGGAACTCAGGTAGTGTAGCAGTACCCGGACAGTGATATTTTTGTCTTGTAGAGAAATTTTAAATTTAAAATGTTTTTCTATGACCCAACCTCAGTTCTACTGGATAATCGATGGACCAACTGAACCAAGTGGTCTACCACTTGGTTTGCTTTTTGCGAAGCTTTTTGCGAAAATTCGATTGCACGGATCAGATTTATAGTCAGATGGACTAAATCGCTCAGAATTCCACCCTGAATCATTCTCAACCATCTGAAACCACCCTAAGCACTGATTTAGGGTACTTAGATACTGGTTTGGAGGAGTTTAGGGTGGTTTCAGATGGTTGAGATTGATTCAGGGTAGAATTCTGAGCGATTTAGCCCATCTGACTGAAAATTTCATCCACGCAATCGAATTTTTGCAAAAAGTTTCCTCCATCCAGATTATCTCCCAAAAACCAACTTTGAGGGCTTCTGGCCACTTCAGGGTGGGATTCCGAGCAGTGATGTATTTTTGCAATTTTTCGCTCCGGCCCTGGCTTTGAAATCTTAGTTTAAAAAAATTTGCTCCGGCTCTTGCTCCGGGCTCTTAACTTTGAAAAATTTGCTCCTGCTCTTGCTCCGGACTCTCAACTTTGAAAAATTTGCTCCGGCAATGGCTCCGAGCGAAAGCTTGAGCCAAAAAATTATACGCATATACAGTCAAACCTCGATAATCCGCCACCCTCTAAATCCGCCACCTCCACCCTTTATTTGAAAAAATTTTCTCCAGATTTGGCTCCGCGATTTTAATTTCAAAAAAATTTGCTCCGAATTCGGCTCCGAGAATTTTATTTGAAAAAATTTGCTCCGGCTCTCGCTCCGGGCTCTCGAGTTCAAAAATTTGCTCCGGCTCTTACTCCGGCTCTCAACTTTAAAAAATTTGCTCCGGCTCTTGCTCTTGGCTCTCTATTTCGAAAAATATGCTCCAGCTCTGGCTCCTGCTCTGAGCCGGAGCCAGAGCCGGATATTTATACATCACTGATTCCGAGTCATCCAAGTCATTATTTGACTATAAATTCGAATTCCCGAAAAATTTACTGCAGTATTTCACTAAAAATTTAAATTTGGCGGGGTAAACGAATAATTTGGCGGGGTGAACGAATATTTTGCTAAAAATTCAAATTTGGCGGGGTAAAAGAATTTTAGCTATTCAAATTCCTCCACTACAAATTGCACCAAAATAAAATTTCGCCAAAGGGATTGCGTCAATCAAAAATTGTCAATTTCCTGGCATCTTTATCTAAAATTGCTAACTAAAGAACATGAAAAAGTGTCAAAAGGATCAGGTCGACAAAGTAAGTGCAACAAATTCATTGAATTACAACTTGGAAAATGTGGCTCAGTATGATTTTAGCACAATCTGCACTGGCGCCTTTGAAAATGGTGCAATCCGAAATGGCGTAATCTGAAATGGCGCTATCTTTCGCGCCCGATTCGAGAGGGTAAATAGATTCAAACCCTTTCGGGTGAAATTTTGAAACACCCTATTCGGTTTAGGGGCCACTTTTATGGCACCTTTTTATATAATGATTGAGTTGATTAAGGTAATTGAATTGACCATAATCTCCTTAATCAGCATGACGTTTATAATTCTTCAATTACTACTGAGAATTATCAAAATTACTATAATTGTCATAATGGTGGGGCGGAAATCTCAAAAACCGGATAATTCAACATAGGAAATTTAACAACCACGAATTCAAAAAGTGGATAATCGGAGTTATTTTCCACAGTCGGATAATTCAGCAGAGTGATATTCGAAAGCCGGATAATTTAGCAGAGTAACTTTCATCAGTCAAATATGAAAAAGTCTAGTACCTAAACTGAGAATTTTTTTGTGAAATGGCAAAATTAGACCTAATGCTGACCTTTTCGTAAAAAATTTGGTGAAATGCGCGACTGTTGAATATTACTCTGTTGAATAATCCAGTTTTTGAAATAATCATTGTTGAACTATTCTCTGTTGAATTATTCGCTTTTGAAATTATTCACTGTTGAATTATCCGCCTTCTGAACACGCGGTAGTTGAATTTTTTTCTGTCGAATTATCCGGTTTTTTGAGTTTCCTGACTGTCGAATAAACCCCCTGCCAAAACATCGGTGGCTCACACCTGAACCGAATAAGGTCCACTTCTGATATAAAAAATACAACATTAAGAAAAAAGTTTTCACAATGTTTTTCCAAACAATAAGGTGTCGCATTCCATTAATAGTAATAAGAAATTGGTTTTAAAAACTTCAATCCTCCACAAATAATATCATTATAAGAAAAAATAAAAGTTAAGGTTGCACTTTTATTTATTTACCTTAGTCTTCTCCTCTTCCCTGTTATTTTTTATGGGCTATTTAGCTTTTGATACAACGAAACCTTCGATATAACGAACCCCTCGGATACGCAAATGTAGTAAGAAAAACCGAACCCTTTATTAAGTTTCAGTAAAAGCACTTCGATATAATGAACCTTCAGTATAACGAACGCTCGATATAACGAACATTTCTTCCGTCCCGCAGAGGTTGCTTTCATCAATGCATGACTGTATTCAGAAATTAAACGTCCTTTTCCGCAAAAAAATGTGGCCCAATTTAAATTCGGCTCAATTTGAATTGGCCCAATTTGACTTTAGCCCAATTTGAACGGGTCCGATTTGAATCGACCAATTTAAAATGGTTCAATCTTTAGCGTGCGCTTAGACTTATGTTGAAGTCCATCCTAAAGTACGCTGGCGGTCAGCGGCTGGACTACCCTTCCCTATGCCTAAAATGTTACAAAACGCCTTTTCTTTTCCAATCCTTCAAAAATCTGAAAATTTTGGAATTTTCGGTGAAAATCCAAAAACCAAAAAGCGGAATCAGTGAACTGGGGAGAGTTAAGAAAATTTGCAAAATAATTTCTCTAGCCTGAGGTAGGCGGTGTCGAGCTGTTGGAGACTGTCGACCTTCTAAAATAAATACATATTACGTAGAGATTTCCAAATAAAGTACAATATGTGGGTTCAACAGTAATACCTAAGTACCACCTTGTAGTCTGTAATTTAAGCAATTTTACAAAAACTCAAAAAATACCTTACAAAATGGCATTTTACAATCAACAAACGTTGTTTAGAACGCTCGAGTTAGTGCAAAAGGCATATTTTGGAACCCGAAAACATAAAAAAAAATGCACCAAATGGACGACCACTTGGTTTGGTTGTCGCATAGATTATCCAGAAGAACTGAGGTTGGATTATAGAATAACATATTAAATAATGAGAGCTCTTCATAAGACAAAAATGCTTAATTTAAATTTTTTACTATAAAGTAGGGTTGGGTAAATCTCTGGAAAAGTATTTCTCCGGGTAATTACTCAAGTAATTACGAAGAAATACGGCCGGAGAAGTATTTATCCGGGTAATTACCCATCACCCGACCCTACTATGGAGAGAGTTGACTGCATTTTTCGATTACTGAACGTCCAAATGAACCAAGAGGACACCAAAAATGTTCTGAGTAAATTGTGGTTAATCAAGACTACTGAGGATGAATCTAAATTATTGAGGGTGGATCTGGATTATTAATAACAGATCTGGACCACTTAGGGTGGATCTGGATCGTTGAGGGTGAATCAAGTGGCACAAAAGAGCCTTAAATATTTTCTCCCAGTTCAATATGTCCTTAAATATTCCCTTTCCTATACGTACAGCTCCTACTAAAGGTTGGCGGTTGGAAGGCAAATGACATCAGCGTCAAAACTCTTTTGAATAAAAGAAATTCTCTCAAGACAAAATTTGGAGGTTCAATTTACGGAGGGCCAATTTACCGGGGTACAATTTGTAGAGGTTCAATTTGAAGAGGGTCAATCTACCGCCGCCCGCTTTCACTTAGACAGTAGGTACTACCACCTGAATTAGAAAACCTGAGAACCTGGGTGCTAACATCTGAATATAGTTGCCTGGATACCTGAGTATATGGGCAGCACCATTTGGATTAGACCACATACCTCTTGAATCGGTAAATTTCTTGTCTGCACTGTGAACTAACATCTCAAATCGTTTTATTCGCGCGAAACTATGCTTAGAACATGCTTTCCGGTCGTTTTTTGGTTACAAAAAGATGATGAACGGACAAAAAGCATCCAATATAGTAGTAGGATATATCCATCCACCTAAATCCGTATTATCATACTACCTGGCTACTAATACCTAAGTAGGAGCATTAGGTGCCTAAGTACACTACAGCTCCACCTGGATACCCTACATGATACGAAACTGCTTTAAAACTAGGGCTTTCAGGACCCGGTCGGTTTGTGCTACAAATTAAATTACTATTTCACATTATCAAGCCGTATTCCGGACACGATTTTGGATAGAGTAAAAGTATGAAATTTTGTAAAATTTTTAAATACTTTAAGCTAAATCTAATAATTCGGATTCTGGATCTGGATACCCATTTAAAGGAGATATCAGATAGTTTTGGTCATATAAATTAGTTTGTGACTATTATTCTAGAAAAAAAAAGATGTTAACTAACACTAGGATTTGAACCTGTAACCTCAAAATTATGTATGTCATGTAGAGTGAAATTACGGCGGGTGAATTTCTGGAGGTTAAATTCACCACATGGTAAATTTAGTGGAGGAAGAATTTATCGGAGGGTAATTTACTGCTACCTGTTTGGATAAAAACTGTAAGATAAGAACTGAGAACGAAACGTCTCGGAGGACGAAACAGCTGGCACTGGTCTCCAGTGGGAAGAATCTAGAAAACGGATTTCAGGTACTCTCGATATAGCAGACCTTATAGCCGGTCTCCAGGCAGGGATGAGAAAAGTATCCTATTTAGAATATTTTAAATGTCCTGAAATATCCAAGTAACCTAATTAGGATATACATGTATACCCTAATTTGGATATTTTAGTGATACCGGAATATCCTAAATTGTCATACTTTTGTAATTAATAAGATACTTTTCTCATCCCTGTCTCCAGGCGCTCCGTCACACTGGTTAGCGTTAAAAATCAGCAAGATTCCCTAGTAAGTAATGCATTTTCTAACTTGATATACTGGTTTGAATGATTGCAGACATGCTGGATACTGTCCTCTCCCAAAAATAATAATAAATGAGCACACAAAGACAGAAAATGAAAATCGATAACAAGATCATGGTCCACAAGAAAAGAATACAAAAAAATTGGTATAAAATTGTACCGACTCGTTGTACCGAGTCGTAGGTTGTACCAAGTCATTGTACGCAGTCGCACGTTGTACCGACTCGGGCTACCGAGTCATAGTTGTACCGAGTCGGTGTACCGAGTCGTTGCTATACCATGGTGACACCTCGCTATAGGAACACCCTCGCTATAGTGACAACTTGCAGACGATTTGGTTGGTTTTGTCTAAAACGCCTTAGACTAGACCCTCGCTATAGTGACACCCTCGCTATAGTGACACCCCAAGGCCGGTCCCAACAAATAAAAATACCCTCGATATAGTGATACATGTCAATTTTTGTTTATTAAAGTTGTTATTTGTTTTCGTTGCCAATATTCAACCCAATGATGTATATAATGCCGAAAAAGTGTAGTACACTTCAAAACTGTCGTACAGTTGTGATTAATTTTTGCAATTGAAGTGCGATTTCTCGGCATTATTCACGTGACTTGTTTAATAAAATTTATTCATTTCGATTTTCTTTCAGGAAAAACTATTGTTTCGCTATTTAGGCCCGCAACCCCAATTTAGAGCCTGAAAAAATGTGTACGTTAATTCCAGAATTGCGAGTCTGAATGGTGAATTCATAGTGTTTCCTTGACTAACCTTCGACCAGCAAAATCTACATGTTTTCGATTATACTGACGCATCAAGACTTTAAAAATTGGGTTCAAAGGTGTTAGACACTAGACTGTATGAGCATTTGGTTTGTACATAAAATCGACAGATGACTGTATTACCATTTGCAAAACCCTCGATAAAGTGACACTTTTCAATAAATTTTTTGAAAACCCTTGCCATAGTGACACTCCAAGGCCGGTCCCGAGGGGTGTCACTATAGCGTGGGTTGACTGTGTAAATATACCATTTTGTAGCTCATTTCAAGGCATTCGAAATGGTATATTAACATATGTGAAACCGTAGAAAAACAAAGTAAAATCAAATCAACCCAAAAGTCATGTACGAAAGATTACTTGTGTGCATATACCGCTTAAAAGTAATATAAGGTCATCCGATATTAGATTTGACGCAAAACTATTGAAAAATAGAACCATTCAAAAATTTTTTGCTGGTCACCGCCTTTCTTTTACGAAGCGCGCGACAAGCCTCTCTAAAGGACTATGGTTTTCGAACGTAGCAACGAAAAATTGGGGCGTAAAGTTTTTTACGTTACGTACACAATGGTCTGTTTTTCGTCGGCATTCGCACTCTAAAGCACAGTATAGAAAAAGCAATGAAATTTGTATCCGTATATCCATTTAATGTAGTTCGCAACGCGGACCGCCTTGCGGACTACATTGCGAACTACATAAAATGCATTTACGGAAAAAAATTTCATTGCTTTTCTTTACGGTGCTTTAGAGTGCGGATGCGGACGAAAAACAGATAATTGTGTACGTAGCGTTACTCCTAAAATATTGAACAATTGTTTTTCGAATTAATTTTAGTTTGCATTTCAAAAATTTTCAAAATTTTAAACCATAGACTAGCCAAGGCCGCTGACAAATAAGACGATTTAGACGACTTTTATTGCACTTTAGCCTACTTATATTTATTCACGACTTTTCTTGAATAATACACAAAATGTTAATTAATACTGTTTTGAAACATTTTCGGAATGAAAAAGTGTGGCTGCCAATTCAAGCTTTAGAAATGCCCTGCGTTCAAACCCATGATTTATTTAAGAGAATTTATCGACCCAATGATTAATAGATTAAAATGTTTTTAGAAAAGGAAGAAAGGTAAAAAGACGGGAGTTTTAAAAATCTGAAGTTCTTAAGTTTTTACGGTTCATCATGTCAGACCTCGTTGCTCAAACTTTTTAACCAGTAAATTCACCACCAGTGATTTACTGGTTTCCACCGGTATGAACATAATATGAACAAGTATTTCTTGGTGTTTTTTTAATCGTAATGAACATGTAGCCCTTCATTGCTAGAGAAATATTTAGGGACATAGTCGTGAAATATTCCCATACTCCCGACAAACTCGTAGAGAAAAGGCGAAATCATCGCATTGCCATTTTAAAATAATACCACAGGTAAAAACTAGGTACTTATCATATCTATTTTTTGTTTGATTTGGTCGATTAATTCTGTTTATATTTCGTTTTTTTTCAGCCAAAGATGACCAGGAGACGTCAATCACCAAGAGACACACCTATGGTCGCAATGCCGAGATAGACGAAATGACTGACCACATGTTTAGCCAATACAACCCCAGCGGCCAACAACAGCCAAAATGACTTTTCCGTGAAATTAAAAAAGCACAAAGTTGAGCAGTCTCCGTGTAAGAAAGATTCGCCTTTTTAAAACTGTCGACCGTAAAAAAGTGGTGTACCAAAAAATGTTTTGGTGAAAATGCGTGTTCCATTAGTTATGCTTGCTGCTGTAGTTTTTGAAAGCTGAGACGTTAAGGTTTTGTTTGATACATAAAGCGTCCTAAAAATGCAACCTTTCGACTCAAAATTCGATTGCGGAATCGATATAAACATTGGGCTTAAAGGTTTTATTTTAAAAAGACAGAAATTTTAAATTTTTTTTTTAAATAATGACTTTTGGTTTTTCTATCATTTGCTATTTGGAGAACCTTATGCTGTTGACTTATGCTGTTGTTGTAAGTTGTAGTAACCATTTATTTAATAGACAAAATAAATTTTGCTGACAAGAAAACTTTTTGGCACTTCAAGAATTAAGGCAAAGTTAAGGGTAAAACTTAATTAATTTATAGATCCAGTAGCTGTGAAAAATCATATAACACCTCGAATAGCAACAATACAATTACATTACAAATAGTGTATTTCATATTTACAAAAATGTTCCTAATAACTTTTTTTTTAAATAAAAAGTCATTTTAAGTAGAAAACCAAGAGTTTAAATTTAGTGAATTGAGTTTTTAAAATCAAACAGAATAAAGTTAGAGTATTTATTGAATATAAACTATTCAATTAACGCATCACACCATATTGACGGCTATTGTCATTGATCTGCAAATACTTGTCAAATTCGTGTGGATTCAAATCTGCCGCATTCAATTCCTGAATTTAAACCTTCTTTTAAAGTTAGATGATATATATATTTAAAAAATGTTATACCTGAACAAATGCAGGATCGATCTGATGATGCATTTCATTGCCATCCACCCCATCTTGCATTGGAGTGCTGTGCTGATAATCCATTTGTTCATCTGCTGTCTGAAAAGGCATACTAATATTGAAACAAAAAATCATTTTTAGTTAATCACTGAATTTTTCGGCATGGTCAGCCGGTAAACCTTAGTCAAGTTTTTTCAAAACTTTGTTATTTAATTAAAGGGGCATGCTCACCGCCGATGAGAATATTTTGAAAGGCAGCTACCAGTGAAGTTCGAAAAATAATTATTTTTAAATGCAAATTTGGGTGTTTTCAAATTTGAAACTTTTCCAAATTTGAAGCTTGATCACCCTGTTGATTTTTTCAACTTTTTTTGATCTTTTTAAAGTTTTACGCAATTAGGCTTAAGCTTAGACTCAGGGTAAGCCAGCGCATGTTAGCAAAGAATCAAACGTGTAATTTAAACTTTTTTTAACTAAAAATTTTTTTGCCAAAATCAACAGGGATCCTAGGCATGAAAAACGTTTCATTTTCGACGAAACGTTTGCACCCGAATTCGTTGAGTATCCTCTTGTGATAATTAATGAAAAACACTCGCATCATTTAAAAGATCACACTTGTTGATGACAATGATGATTCGGCAAATTCAGACACTTTTTTTTACCCAAAAATACTTTTTGAATTATGTATTATGGTATATAAAAGTAAAATACAACATTAACATATGTTGCCCAGTAACTCAGCGGTATAGCAGCGTTGTGTGGTGGTCGTTGATCTCAAATTCAATTCCCGTGTCTGCTCTGTTATTTTTGATTACAGTCAGTCTTGGCCAATCAACCGGCGTTATCAACCGGTTTATTCGCCGGTGGGCCACCCGTTGATCACCTTTCTCAACCGGTTGATTAACCGGGAATCAATCAACCGGTTGATTGTGGATGTGGCGGTTGATAAAATCCAGGCGTGCCCAAGACTGATTACAGTCAACTCCCTCCATAGTGTACACCCGCCATAATGTACACCCCCGCCATAGTGCACACCCGGTTTCGATGTGGTTGGCCACCACACAGTTAAATTCCTTCATATTAACCCCCGCCATAGTGCACCACCCGACATAGTGCACACCTGGTGCCGATCTCTTGGATGTGCACTATGGAGGGAGTTGACTGTATCAATGTTAATAAATAATGTCATGCAGCGGGTGTGTGCACTGTGAAAAGCGGTGTCAGGTTCGTTTCCTACTCAAGGAATAGTTTTTCTTCGACTTTTACTAAAATGCGACATTTTAATTCTAATTTAAATTTCGTTGGCTTACTGTCTGGACACCTTGTAGCTGTTAAGGTATCCTTATAGCAAGTGTAATTATCATCCTTATAGTAAATGTAAAACCTCAGAGCTGCCATGTTTTCAGTCCGATTTTTTTACACTTACATTCATCATATTGTTAAGCATACTGCCAGAAACACCACCACCATACAAGCTAGCAGCCGCTGTTGTGACAGTTGCTGAACTAGAGGCGGCCATGTGCCGCTGACCATGAGGTAAAAAGAATGACTGGTGTTGTTGCGGTGATTGCTGCTGCTGCGGACTGCCAAAGTGATGCTGTTGCTGATGGTCTAACAAACCCTGAATGCAGCAATAAGTTTTGTTTAACGAGACTATTTGAAGCTTAAAACCTCTCTGCATAATTGCTGTTGACGCTCTTGCATGTAGTTGCACTCCATCTTTAGTCGTTGCACTCGGTTGTCCACTCCTCCACTAGACGGAAACGCCTGCTGTTGGCCATTGGGGTTGTATTGGCTGAACATGTGCTCAGGAGGTTGGGCAGCTCCTTGACCCATGTTCATCTGCATTTGCTGCTGCTGACTGCCACCAACTATCTCAGCATTGCGACCATAGGTGTGTCTTTTGGTGATTGACGTCTCTTGTTCATCTTTGGCTGAAAAAGGGCAGTTTAGAAAAAAAATACGAAAAAATAACTAATCTGCTAATCTCAAATCTGCTAATTGTAAATTTGGTGAGGACTAAACAGAAATCAGAAATAGCAGAAAGCTATTTCAAATCTGTGATATCATTATAAAAGAGCATGCAACAAAATGATGTCAGAATTAAAAAAACCTTGCCATGCATTTTAAGCTTTTCTTTGATGAATTAAATTTGGCAAATTGGCGATGAAGGTCTTTTCTTGGAACTTATTTACAGGGTGGTTCAAAAATACTGCAGCATATTTCGAAATTTTTTTTAACAATTTTTACAGGCAATTTTTCAATCAACATTTTTTAAACAAGACGTAATATTTTAGCCTTAAATCTCTTCTTTCGAATGCGCTATTGTTTGTCATGTTTTGATTTAGATAATAAGATCAAATATGCAGAAACATCCTAACAGTCCCGAAATTTCAACAGTGGGGACCAAGGCATGCCGGACATAATGCTGCAGTTTTGAAATCGGGAAATACCATACTAATTTTATTTTTCAGTTTTTCTCCATAAAATTAGTTATATTCCATGTTTAAAATAAAATATTATATTTTATGGCGATAAACTGAAAAATTAAATTGGTATGGTATTTTCAGATTTTAAAGCTGCAGCATTTACTTTTGAACCACCTTATAGTTCGATTTTATAATTTTTGTGACAAATGTATAAACGTAGTACCACGTACCATCCCGCGCTACCAAAGATTTTATATATACTTATAACTCTAGTCAAAAATTTTGTTTTAATTGAATTTTTAATCTCAGAAAGTGTTAAAAACGTTTTTTTGGTTCTGAAATTATTTGAAAAACTAATTATTTTAGGTAATTAGACTTTTTTGACGCCAAATTCGGAATCAGCGACCCAAATTACCTCTAAACTGGCCAATTAAGCCAAAGAAATAGTGTGCCATTACGTGGGATTGAACCTGCAACACCAAAAACACCCTTTTTAGGGCTAGGGGAGATTTGTCAAAACCGAAATTTGTCAAACGTAGTTTTTGTCAAAGCGAAACTTGTCAAGACGAAATTTTCAAAACGAATTTTGTCAAAATGAATTTTGTCAAAAACGAATTTTGTCAAAGATTTCTCAAAAATTGCCTTGGTCCCCCCTTTAGTGAAATATGTGAATATTTCAAAATTTTTTTTTCTCTTTTTCAGGTTGCAAACCGGATCGTCCCTCACCGGAATGGCCAAAAGGCCAAAATAATTGGTTTTTAACACAACTTCACCCTGAACCATTCCAAACCTGGGGTAAGCACCATCTGGCCAACCATATGCTGTGGATGACCTAAAAAATCAAAATGTCATAAAAATCTAAAACAAACCATCCTATCATATGCAAAATCATATGGTGAATGGTGTTTGATAAGACCAAAACTTCGAGTTTACCTACCAAAACCTTAAAACCTCGAGCAGGTACCACCTGGCCAGGTGGATATCCACCTGGATGACCAGAAAAATTGAAATCGCATTTCTTGACTTATCAAACACGACTAACCGCACGATTTTGCATATGATAGCATGGTTTGTTTTTGAATTTTCAAAAATTTTGATTTTTCTTTGATTTTTCCGGCCAGGTGGATATCCACCTGGCCAGGTGGTACCTACTCAAGGTTTTAAGGTTTTGGTAGGTAAAGTCCAAGTTTTGGTCTTATCAAACGCCATTCACCATATGATTTTGCATATGATAGGATGGTTTATTCTAGATTTTTATGTCATTTTGATTTTTTAGGTCATCCACAGCATATGGTTGGCCAGATGGTGCTTACCCCAGGTTTGGAATGGTTCAGGGTGAAGTTGTGTTAAAAACCAATTATTTTGGCCTTTTGGCTATTCCGGTGAGGGACGATCCGGTTTGGAACCTGAAAAGTAAAAAATTTTTTTTTTAATTTTGCCATTTTTCACTAAAGGGGGGACCAAGGTAAAGGAAAAAAAAAACCAAGGAAAAATCTTTGACAAAATTCGTTTTTGACAAAATTCGTTTTGACAAAATTCGTTTTGACAAAATTCGTTTTTGACAAATTTCGTTTTTGACAAATGTTACCTAGCCCTTTTTAGCCAAAAAAACGCGAGCACTTAAGCACTGCGCCATGGAAGTCACTTTTTCAAACCTAAATGGCTTCCCCCTACTTTTAAACGAGGTTTAAAAAAAAATTAAAAAATGCTTAATGACTTAAAAGAGCTAAAAATTCTGTGTTCTGAGTGAACTTTATTCGAGAAAATATGGTGAGCATGGGTAACCATTCTAATTTCTTGTTTTAAAAAGACTTACGCAATCTTGGGTCATACCAGGTGGTCATTTTAGAATTATGGTCAATATAGTAAGGATCTCCATTAGCGTCATAGCTTTTGGCCCAGCCATCGGGAAGTGGGCCTAGTCTATCTATGTCATCAGCCACTGACTAAAATCAATCCATAAGTATTTTAGGAAAAAGAGAATTCTTGAAGTTAACTCACGGCTGGACTGCTGACAGCAGAAGCTCCACTACTTGTGTGCTGTAGACCACCACTGGAATTGATAGTACTGGTCTGTAGCTGAGACTGAGGACTTGAACTAGCTGCTGCTGTCAAGGTCATGGGGTCCAGACTTTGACTCTTGGCTCTAGGGTCAGCCCAATAGCCTCCGCTGCTTCCTGAGTGGTGCAGTCTGTTGCTAAAATAAAACAATTATTTTACAAACGACGAAGTCCTAGATTTTTGGAAATGTCTAGACCCAGTGGAAGGTTTTCGCATGTGTCCTTTTACTATAGTTCTAAACTTTACACTACAAAGAACTGATCTTGGTAGGAGGGGAAGTGGTGGAAGAGTGCTCTTTAAATGTAGTAGATAATTTTTTTAAAAATTTCACGGACCAAACGGGCCTAAAAGTTTGGGTTTCCCGTTAAATTAAAAGTTGACTCTACTCTATACAAAAAGCGAAGAAAAAAGCTGTGCTTCTTTTGGTTTGAAATAGATTGGTACAGTCAACACTAAATATAAGGTAGACCGGCGCCGACCCTATCCGTCCTTATGTAGAGAGTCGACTGCATACTTTTTAAACTCGTTACCAACTCAGACTAGAGATTCCTAAATCTTAAAGGAAAAAATGTGTGATCATAATTGTTAGTTTGTTCACATTACAGCTTTTTCGAAATATTGCAGAAATATTGCTTCTAAATATTGCTTACTCTTGATAAAAGGCTTCTCCAGTGGCCAGATCGCCAGCAATAGTGGTCATAGGGGTGTGGGGTTGCATTGGTTGCATGCCTTGATGCTGCTGCATGATCGGCTGGCTGACTGGATGTTGCTGATGATGGCCAAACACTTCAAAACCTGCCATACCACCTGTTTGTATGGCTTGAGTGGCTCCAATTGCGTCAAAGTCACAGCTTTTCACACTCCTCTGATGGCCAATAAATGGTTGGGGAGGAAGTGTTGGTGAGGACACCCCTAAAGCATTGCCACCTCCTCCAGAATAAGGAGGATGCTGGTGGGCATGCGGATGTTGCTGTTGTTGTTGCTGCATGGTCACTGTGTTCAGTGACTTGGAATAAACATGCGCCACTGGGGAAGACCGGCTGAGGTGCCGGGAATCGCTCGAGCTCTAAATTACGCTCGTTGATTATTATAGTTGTTTTGTTTAGTCGGCACGGGCCCGTTCTCCGTTCAGAAAGTTTATTATTCGGTACACCACTATTACCGGTACTTTGTCTGTTTTTGCTTCAATTTTTTTGCATTTTTGTGTAGGGATTTCATGAAATCATCAACGACGATGCACAGGGGCCCAAAATTCAAATTCATAATCATTAGCGGAATTTGGCGCCAAATAAAAAATTCCGAAAAATGGTCAATTTTGGACCCTGACTGTTTTGTATATCAGATATAATTTTTT
This sequence comes from Ditylenchus dipsaci, assembly GCA_004194705.1. Classification (NCBI taxonomy): domain Eukaryota; kingdom Metazoa; phylum Nematoda; class Chromadorea; order Rhabditida; family Anguinidae; genus Ditylenchus; species Ditylenchus dipsaci. The sequence continues at coordinate 95,138 of SADC01000028.1, read as the reverse complement.
TATAACTTTTTTGTGAAATGCTGTTGACCGAAAAATTCCTTATACCAAGGGCTTTCAAATAAGCCATCACTTGCCCATGAAACCTGCAGAATTTCAAAATTACAATTGATTTCTCTTTAAAAAGTTTAAAAAATTTCTTGATCTGGTTGACTTTATCGAGATTCTAGAAAGTTTTTCTGTCAGATTGTTCTCAAACAAACCGAGAGATTTATGGAGGAGTAAATTTGCTACATTTTCTTACCAAGGAAGTATGCAAAAAATGCAAATTTAGGGTGTGCTATGCAAAAGTTAGATGAAAACCTCAGAAACCCCTATTTTCACTCGAGAAAATGCCACTTGTTTGCTTTAAACGGTCTCTAGTTTCCAAAATAACATCTTTACAAAAATCGGCACAATTATTCTTGTAGCTGAATGTCTGGGCTATGTATTGGTGTACAAGATGTCTTAAAAACGACGACTTTTTAGATTTTTTGACGGACTGAAATTTGGTATAATTTTCAGGTATCATGAGGACTCGCGAGGATCATGAGGATTCTGTAATTATGCACTTTTTCTGTCTTCTTTTTCATCGACTGAAGTATGCTCTGTCTTAAAATGAAGCTAGGATGATCTGCAAACAGCGTCCTATCAAAGTGGATGGAAAGGTGCGAACAGAATTTCGATTTCCTGCCTGTTTCATGGGTATGTTCATATTTTTAATTTTCAAAGTCTTATTTCAAAAATTTTCTTTTAGACGTGATCCGAATTGAGAAGACTGACGAGACTTTCCGCCTTCTCTACGACATCAAGGGTCGCTCTGCTACTCACAGAATCTCCAAGCAGGAGGGTGGTTTCAAATTGGCTAAGGTCGTCAAGCAGTCCGTGGTCCCAAGAGTGTGCCCTATATCGTGACTCATCATGCTCGTACAATCCGTTACCCGGATGCTCATCTCAAGGTGTGTTTCCTAATTTCGTTACTTATCAGTATTATTCCAGTTTATATAAATTAGAGTGAGAGTCGAGGGCTGTGGTGCCATAAATACCGGCTGAGTTTAGTTGGTAGCTTAGCTGTGATCAGTTTAGTCAAGTGCTTAGGTTAACGAGCTGCTCTTAGGTTGAACGATGTCTTCATCATCGGCAAAGGCAGTGCTGCGTTGGTTTCTCTTCCAGCCGACAAAGGTATCAAGTTTCTGAGGAGCGTGATAAACGTCTTGCCCAGACGCAGAAAGGGTTTGAATTAGGCTATGAGAGGTTGAGTCATACCATTTCATTGTCAGATCAAGTGTTTTGTTTGTTATTGTTGATGATCGTCGTAAATTTATGTGTCTTTGAAAAAAGATATGAATAAAGTTGTTGATCAGTTAATTCGTTTGAGGGTTTTCTATGCATTCCTCGATTGAGAGTTGATGTTTATTGGTTAGTCAAAAATATTTATATGTACGGAATATGTATGATGACGAAGTAAGGTGTTTGAATGAAGATGGTCTAGAAAATTTAGATCTGTAACAAATTCTTCTGTTCACTCTCGGATTTGACTTTTTTGTGATGATTGCTTTCATTTAATACTGTCCACGCAAAAAGATAAGTTATAGCAGAATTTGAAGCTGTAGCGCTTTTAGGTTCGGTGTGTTATGTGTAAGAGACGATGTGTATAAGAGATGTGATGCAATTTTGTTAAAAAAGATCTTTTGGTTGAAAAAATTCATTGAAAAAATTAAGAAATCCCAAAATTACGAAAAAGAGTCATTCAAAAGTCTTGGCGTTTTGTTTAAGTTGAACTGATTATAAATTCAAATTTTGGGCCCCTGTGGATGGTGCAACTATGGTTGTGAGCATGTTTTGAAAGCAAAAATAACAAGGGGTATCCTAAGTTCAAAAGAGTTCAAAAACAAAGCGAGATCTTTGTGGAGTGCCTGGAACTTACTTAAAAAATATTTGAGACTAAGGAAATACAAACCGTGTGCTAGAGTAATCATAGCGAGAAGGAATGTGTTGATGAGGCTGTTGGTGATTGTGGACTTGCTGCTGCTGCTGCTCCATCATGCCATAGTTAATAAGGGCAGGGGCGCTTGCCTAAGTCGAACAAGTAAAACTGGCAGGATATTTTAGTTTTTTACCTGTCTCTGGTGGATAATACCACCTGCTCCAACAGCGCTCCCGTCCATGGCTCCACTGCCATAATGACCACCAGCAGCACCTAGTTGAGGAAAGGTAGACGAGGAGGGGCTCAAAGTGTGTCGGCCGGAGTTGGCAATATCATTGTCGGATGAGCCTTCTCTGGAATGACCTACTGAGGAACCTCTGCTTTTTGATAACCCCACAGTTCTGGGCTGGTAGAACGAAGAAGGCAACTGCAAACAGGTTTAGTTATAATTAGCTAGATTTTATAGAGCGTTATTCATTAAAATAGCCTTTAAAAAAACAAAATCAAATAAATCTTCTTTAATAAAATTACTTTGTAATCAAAAAGATCTGAACGGTTTTTTTTGACCGGATCAGAATGTCTTTCCTGGTGCAAATGCACTTTTTGGCGCAAATTTATATTTTTTGGCACAAATTTTGGTTTTGCCTTTTTCTCTTGAAATTTTTAAACTTTCTTCAAACTGATAACACCATCAAACAGTTCTGCAATTCTAGCTTTGAACGATATATCATTTTTTAGCATTTTTTAAACGTGTTTGACAAAAAAAGCAAAAGTTAGAAGTGCGTCAAAAAATTATTATTATTTTTTACATTTTCAAAAGATATTAAACTTAAAGGACCATGTTTTTCACGCGCAGTATCATGTGCAAATTTTGAATTGACGGGGCTGTTCTCTTTGGTCTAAAACTGTACTCTTTGCAGTCGTTTGAAATGACTCCAAAGAGTACAGGGAGAGACCAAAGAGAAGTCTTCCCCGCCAATTCAAATTATTGTCGTGCCACTGCGCGCAAAAACCATGGTATTTTAATGACATCTTCTTTAAAACTATAATCGCAGGGTTACCTGATAGTATTGTCACTTTCAAAGACTTTAAGATAAATGGACAAAACGAAAATTTGAGGCAAAAAACTGAATTTGCACCAAAAAATAGTATTATCCCTTGTATATTTCGATTGTCTTGAAACATGCACCGAGTAATTCAGAGGCTAAACTTTTTATTTCACAAATTCACCTTTGATTTTCTCTGGAAGTGCTGGTTGCTTTTCTGTTCATGAGTTCTGACTCCAGCGTTGATTAGCTCTTGGATGGATCTGCAACAATGCATTAGTCAAAGCATTCAATCCAAAGTAAACTTGGAACGTAAAAACTTACTTTTGGGCATCGTCTACATTGGTGTTAATCTGGACAGTTCCTTGAGACTTCAACTGTTTAGCAAGTTCCACTCTTTTAGAGGCCATTGAAGACAGGGAAAAAAGCACTGACTAGCTTAATAAACAAACATATTAAAAAACCATAAAAAACAAACTATATCACCTGCTAAAAATAGTTGTTAGATGTTGAGTTGCCTTTTCTACTTCTTCACATAAATTTGATGAAATTTAGGAAATGTTTGTTATTGGAATTATAAATATTAGCAGTAGTGGTAGAGCAGATAAAAAATAAATGTTGCTCACAATATTTTTTATATCTAAAATGATAATATTTTTGCACATAACAACTAGAAAATCCAAAAAGACGTCATTTTAAGTATCATAGTACAAAGAACGTGTTTACAGGAACATCCTAAAGCGATTTTTCAGATAGACGTATTTCTTCTAGCAGAAGCTCCCTTCTTATTATAGACCCCCCTCTAATATTAGCATCCAATCTTAGCCATGATTCAACGCATATTTTTGAGAATTTCCGTCGGGGCTTTTGTTGATTTTTGACTTGAGGAGCGCCAAATTTGATTTTTGTGAAAGATAAGGCGCCTACTCACTGGAATTTGGCCGGGTACTAGTACCGTCAAGAACATTTTTTTGGACTCAGGAACACTGATTTATCTTGCGTATTCACCTGATCTGACGCCATGTAATTTTTTTTCATTGAGAGTGGATCGAAAACTGAGTCTACACATCTCTGAGCTGCGACCAAAAACTAAATGTACTTTTGGGTTTTGTGGGGTTTGGGATTGTTTCAACCTTTGCCCAAATACACTATTTGTTCGCTAAAGTGAGGAGGAAAGTTAAATTATGATTTGATCATACTTTTTTGGGTAAATTTGGTACTTGAGAATTACAATTTGAAGATTCAGCTAAATTTAAGCTTTTAATATCCCCCTTTTGTACAGCTAAAACCCCATAAAACAAAAAGGCGGGTTCCCCTTTTGATTTTTTAGCAAAAAGCGTATCCTTAAAGCTTTCTTCTCTTTGATTTTCTTGAGCAAAAAACATTTTCGGCTGTGTTCATGCCATTAAATTCACCTGCACAAAAATAAGTACTGGTGGCAGGGACTGCTACGACAACCAGGCGCCACAAATAATGACCTGGTGGCTATTGTTGGTTATTATTATTTAGAGCAGCGTAATTGGCTGCTCATTTGTGGGATACTGTGGATTGCTGCATATGGACTACTAGCAACCAGTCTTTGGATTGTGTGAGAATAGAAGCAAATAGCGTGCATTTTCTTGCCATCCTAATTTATTTTAAGAGCAAGAAGCAAAGAATTTTAGGAATTTTTCAGTGGAATAAATATATCTGCAGCTAAATAGGTGTTGAATAGCAAAGACGAAGAGGAAAGTCTATGACTTTAAGTTTTAATTTAAAAGCTTTCGCAAATGAAAAATTGAAAATTTAGAAAGCTAGCTTTTCAGGTTAGTTCGATCGCTCAAATACTGTAGAATTATTCGCGCTCATCCGGGCGATTTCGATTGAAAATGACGATGTCAGTTTTCTGGTCAGCGATCTGCTGTGTAGACCTGTTTCTCGGTCCTACCTTTAAAGAAAAAAGTCCCATTTTCAAATTAGGCTAATAGGATAAAAAAAGCTGGAGAAATCATAGTATTATAGCCCATTGAAGAAAAACCTAAGAACCTAGATTTTTTGCCTTGGTCCTCCTGTTGTTTTTAGGACTTTTTAGACACAGGCAAGGTTAGACAAACTTTTGTAAGGATGGATTCAAACAAACCAATAAACTTAACCAATAAAATTACGTGAAAAACCTTTTTTTAATTAGGGTAAGATTGCAAAAATCAACTGAGCAAAGAATGAATGGCCCACGAGCAGTAACACCACATAAATAAACATTCAGTTACATTTCCAAAACTGCATAATCCATGTTTTTAACCAAAAAAATTTTCAACCACATTTGGACCACAAAAATACAAATCATAATTCAGTCAATTTTCACCGATCTTTAAATAACTTTACAACAGTTTTTAAAGTCACAAATTAGTGACTCACAAACACCACCTGTCTGGATGCTGGATGCACCACCTGGATGCTTAAACTAATTCTACTAATGCCGTTTTTAAACCCAAGACTTATTCGGTCAAAGAACATGATCACAAACAACCCAAACCCTGACTAGAATTAGATATGTCAAATAATACAAATCTGAAATATACATACCCTAAACAGGGACTCATCGAAAATTATCATCAAAAAACGTGAATACAAAAAGGCAATAGCTAAATCATCACTTATTGCTTCCAGCGAAAAGAGCAAAACACAAGGCAGTACAAGTAACTGTGGTAGCAGTAGAAACAACCAGAAAAGAAATAGAAACAGAAAAAAGGGTGGAAAGTAGTAGAAGAAGAAAATAGAAGGTCGTGCTCGTCAAAAAGAACGGACAGCCAGTGCTACTGCCGCCAGTAGTAGCAGCCAATAATCAGCAGTAGCAGGCAAGCACACACACACCTTCGAGATCAATGTCTTGCCCCTCCCAATCAACAGCAGTCCCAAATTAAAAGCAAGCAACAACAAGGAGTAAATGAAGGGGAAAAGCAGGGAGGGAAGACGTGCCCGTCTCAATAAAGGTGGTGGTGACTAATCTTTCCTAAAGAAGAATGGATGGACATAGTAGACATGCACACACATAGCCCTAATCAGATAACAACATATTGGTGCTGACCCACTCTTGCCTGCCTACCTGCTAGAAAGTATTCTTCACCAGGAACAGTGACTCCAGAGATGAAGATTTCTTTTTTAGTTCAGTTCGTAGGTAACTGCCGCTTGAGCACTAAGCTACATTTTCACTTATTTTACTACAGTCAACTTTTGCTATAGTGACACTCCACAAAAGTTCGTTACCACCCAGGGTTCGACACTAGCCGAAGAAGACTGGCAAAAGCCTTCAAAAATTAAGGTAAAAAAAGTGTAGGAAGCCTGGGCGCGAACAAACTTGGAAGAGGGGTTAAATCGAGTCGTTAAATCGAGAGGCGACTGTAGAATCTTTTTCCTATGCCAGTCATGGATTCCGTATAATAATTAGCACGTTCACCTACTAGGATTTATACAGTTGAGCCTGGATAACTAGACACCCCTAGACCCCTTGCTATCTGATACTTTACTCTTCGTGATTTGAAGACTTTTGCCAAGTCTTATTGGTAAGCTAACCACTCGATATTTTGAAAGTAAAAAAAGCCGAGTTGCTAAGAGTCGATTGTACGGTCCAGCCTCGACATAAGAGCTTATCGATGTCTGATTTCTACGGATGCTGCCATAATGCTTCACAATAGATCCTAATAGAAGGCATATGTTTTAAGTAGAGCCGTAACATACAACTACTTATATTGACTTCTATTGCATTAGCCCAGGACTCCGAACTGAAAACTTTGAAAATAAGGACATTTGCTAAAAAGGGCGTTTGTGGACATTTCGGCGAAAACGCTATTTCATCCAGTGCTTATTGCCTTTTGTTTCTAAATAAAATTTTGACTTAAAATTCTAAAAAAGGGTCAGAGTCCCAAAATAACAAATCATCTAAATAAGGGCATTTCTGAATCCTGCTCCAACCACTTAACTTGAAATGACGTATACTAGAGAAAATGGTCATTTATCTCTTTACACGAAGCAGTTTCAATTGTTGCTAGTCGTAGGCAACCACTTCCTTATTTTATATTAAAGACACGAGAACTGGCCTATCTATTTATTAGAATCTCTAACTACTTTTGCTCACCTGCCTTGCTGATACAACTGTTATTGATTGGAAATGGGTGATTGATTGAGAAAATGGCGAGAGATCAATATTTTCTTTTTTAAGAGCAATTTTAAGATAAATTTTGAAGAGTTGGATATAGGATGTGTTTTAGAAAGGAAGTGGTGGAATTAAAAGTACAACGGTGTACTAAGAGCTGGAAATAATTTTGTTGATAATGAACACGTCATTTTGTTTAGGAGTGATCTGCTAATTTATTGCTTCCTATAAATAGAGATTAGTGTGGTTTTGGAGCAAAAAAGAGAATGTTTGTGGGGCTGACAGCGGTGTTTTTAGCAACCTCCATGGAAGGAATTAAGGAAAGTACAGGAAAATTTGGCAGATTAATTCAAGCGTCTTTTTGAATATTAGAAAAATTAATAAATGTTTTTAGTGCAGCTTTAAAAATATGAACCATGAGAATTCAAATTTTTTGCCCGAAATTTTCTCGATTTTCGTTGATTTACGACGACCAAACAGAACCCATCTGCTCACTTTTCTGCGCTTTTAACACACAAGTAAGTGTAAGTGTAAAAAATAAATAAAACACATCCTCACAAAAAAATCAAAAAAAATAAAATATAATAACAGTATTACACTACTTCAAAGAAACCGAAAACCTCAATTTTTCAATGTCTAAGCAGGTTTTAAGCACTGCAAACGATAGAAAAGACAAAAAAGAGTGGGAAAGAACTTTCCAGAAAAACAAATTTTTACCAGAATTTGACTTTTTGGTTTGGGCGACCAGGATAAACGAAAAATGGGGGACTAAGCCAAATCGTTGGTTAAAAAATATTCTACCATATTTTGGTCACTGGAGCTGGGCAAGCAAAACATCGTGCATCTGTTTGCTATTATAAACAACTAAACAAACAAAAAACTACTGTATTTTTTCTATTAACCACCCCCTCTCCAATAGTTATCCTCTCCCATAACAACCCTATATCTTGGCTCAAAAAGTTATTTTTTCAAATCTGCTTTTTGCGTTTTCTTAATTACCACAAACCTAGCTAATACTAGTTTTTAAATTTCTTAAGCACCCAAAAAGCTCAAAACTGACCCGATTTTTTTTCAACTTTTCAGGGTTCAAAACTAATTACCCCGGGTAAACTAATAAAAGAAATACGGTAAATATTCAAAAAGCAAATTTTGTAAAATTAATAGGAACTAGTGTAAAAAGCTCAGCTTAAAAGTCTTCTTATATGTCTTTTTTAAATTAACGCCCACTTTGTATTTTGCATAGCCTTCCAGGAAATTTTACATTTTATTGTCTTGGTGAATGTTAATCGCTTGCTTTGTAGGCTGGACATTCAGGCAATTGACTTAAAACTACAAAGTGTTTAAAGGCTTGATAAGCGTGATTTTAAGTGTTTCAGCCAAGAGTGTGTATTTTACCAAGAAACATAAGCACAAAGCCATTTTTAATGATAATTACAAAGTCAAATCATGTAATTTTAAGGGCAGACGAAGCGGTTTTATAGTTCATTAAAACTTAATACACAAAACAAGCTTGACTGCCGCATCGCGAATTTTCTGCAACTTTAAAAAATAACAGTTTTAAGCTGCTTTTAGATAGATCACCCATCCAGGCCCAGTACCGCCACTTTTGAGGAACCGAGAATCTAAAAAATAGTTCTCTCTGCCCTGAAACTGGTTTTTCAAAACAGTCAAATATTTTTGTTGGCATTTACAGAGTCTCGATAGAACATACTGCTGAGGACAGTCTCACCGAGATATGTTGCATCGAGACCCGAGTGTATGTGACTTTTTACACTAATGATGGGCTTGAATGCGTAAATACAATTAGAAAATTTGATTTCTTTTTAAATAAACAGTGCTTAAAGAATCATTGCCGTCTAAGACAACTGGAATTTCGTAATCTGAACTGAAGATAGAGAGCTGTTTACTTCAAAAATGCACGAAAAAAAATGTTGGAACAAAATTACTACTAAAAAGTCACTTTTCAATTAAATAATAATAATAATTTCGTACATTTTGTAGTAAAAAACTGCCCCCTCCTAATTATGAAATTCTCGTTTTCGCAAATGGCGATGGTCCTTTAAAAGAACCATCGCCATTGATGACAATGACAATTTCATGTTTTTGAATTGGCAAGGGATAGCCAAAAACACGGAAAATATTTGGGTTGCAGTTTACAATCCCCCCACGGGGAGTGATCGGATGGGAAGATAACATCATATGCGGTAGGCCCCGGTATTCAAAACTATGTTCAACATCTTCTTGCTAATGGGCCTGAGTCATTAGTGGCCCCTTTTATTTCCTTCCCCTCCCTATACAGCTCTTAATCCCTTTAAAATTTAGAAGGTTCTAATTCGAATTTTTAAAATTTTGACTAGAAACCCTTGATACCAGGGTGCACAGATCAAAAATCACAAAAGCAGGATTTTGTATTCAAAAAGCAGTATTTTTAACCAAAAAATCTCCAAAAAGCAGGACTTAACATATTTATTCGTAAAAATTCCTGCTTTTTCAAAAGCAAAAAGCAGGAAATTCCTGCTAAAGCAGGACATCTGTGCACCCTGCTTGATACCCTCTGTGGATCGAATTTTTTTTTCTCAGAATTAAAAAAACAGCCGGCTTTCTCAAGTAATCGGGGTCGAGAAACACAAATATGATGTTATCTCTTCGATCTGATCACTGCCCGTGAGGGGATTCTATACTTGAGCCAATATTTGTTTGAATTATTTTTTAATTTGCGTTTAAAATTTACGAGACAATACGAGACAAATCGACTCAAGACTATAATAGCTTATAGCTCACTGGAAGACAGCGAAGTCGCCCGCTCTGGCATGGTCAAGCAATAAGGCTCGACTAGTGTACAGTCCTTATTTTGGAAAAATTTAGGCGAAAAATAATTTGACAAATATTTTCAAAATAAAAGAGCTATTTCCCGCGAATTCAAAAACTCGAAACTGCCGTGTCATGCCATAGTCCTGTAAAGGACCATGTCTCTTCCTAATCATGGCAGCTTCAATTTTTCTTCAAATTATTATTTTGTTCGCATTTTGAATTCCTAAAATTATGCTGTCATCGATATTAATCACGAAGAAACAGTGAGAGTTGTGATATCGTGAAAGTCGTACAACTTGTCCGATCTGCCATTGTCAAACAACGTTGGGCTTGACTACTAAATGATCAGTTGACGAGACTACGAGACAAAATTTTCGAACAATAAAAATAATTTTCAATAAAGGTCAAAATTTTTTAAGGCAAACAAAAAATAATTCAAAAACTCTAATGACAAAATTTATGTGGTCCCGCACACCTTCAAGCATTTGAGATCGGCATGATTAGAAAGATACTAGACATTAGACTGACGAAAGCTATTAATTTAAGCGTCAGGCGACCCCAAAAAATTGCGATGATAAATTTAAAAATCAGACTGATATAAGACATGGAAAAAGCAAAATGCTGTAAGAATTAATAAAAAGTTGAACACAAAAATAGACGCAGAAATAGTTCGAAGAAGCAGTGATCTGTTAGAATCAGTGGTCAGTTGAATGTACTCTCTTTTGTTGTTTTTTTTGCCAGAGCATCATCATCAGGCAATGAGTCAACAGTAAGGAGGGGCGTTGTGGCAACATCCACTGCTGCTTTCAACGACGACTGGCTTTATGGCAAGGAAAAAAGACTGGCAGCTTACACCAAAGCCAAAACAATCACACAAACAAGCTGATTGCAAAGAATGATGCAAACCCTGTGTATATCTTAGACACTCTCCTAATCACTGCAACTGTAAAAAAAAGTTATAAAAAAGTTGTTATTCAGTTGTTTAATAGACTAAAAATAAAACCGGAAAGAAATATTTGTAGACAAAAGGGTTTAAAAAACACCAAACAGATCTATTTTAAAATGCATTTTGTACAGAAATATATTTTTCGAATTGTCACGTTTCACTTAGAGTTTCAGTAACAGTCACGTGATTACATTTTTACAAATCAATATTATAAAGGTGGCCGTTGGGCTCTATTCTACAATGAGGTTTTTATTCGCTTTAGTCCCAATTTTTTAAATCCCTATTTTTTTTTAATATTTAGGATTAGGTAAATGTTAGCCAAAATACTGTATTTTCTTCAATAACCCTCTCCCCTCATTTGTTTAACTTGGATTTCAGAGGTAAAGCCACTTTTATTTCGAATTTGAAGACTTTTTTGTAGAGATTGAAAAATACTCCCCTCAGGGGATTAATAGAGAAAATACGATATCTTAAAGGGATTATAACATTAACCTAAGATATATTTGAACATAGCATCCGCTGTTGGAATTAATTCAATATTTTGGAGTTTAAAAGATAAAAATGGGGCTAAATTTAAAAATATCGTTTCGTACTAAAATCAGCAAAATGTTGACCTAGTCTCACGACCTAGTATAAAAAATAGTAGTTGTAGAAGTTCTGAATGAGACATTTACAGGGACCATGACCCTTAGGGAAGAGAAGTGACCTTTATTTTTGTTTTTTTTATGCTTTTTCGTTATTCTTTCAGAATTTTTTTAAATGTTTTTATATGTTGTTAAATTTATATGTCAATCTAGAATTCTCAGATTGTATTTTCATAAAAATTAAAAGTAAAGAAAAGGTGCAGCTGAAGTGCAACCTCAGAAGTCTAAATTTCGCGAGAAAATTTCATATCATGGTTTTAATTTACACTTTTATTATAATTCTTTATTTTTTTGCACTAGCTTGTAGCCCTGAGTCTAAGCTTTATAATGAGCTATCATACTCTGCTGAGTCATCTTTGGAAAGTAGAGGAAGAAACTATGTGGTTTGGTAAAATTATAGCTAATTCCTTCAAAACCTTATCTTCTAATTTTTTTTTCGAACTGAATAGTTTTCACTTTTCAAAGATGTCTCAGCAGAGTTTGATAGCCCGTTATAAATCTGAGACTTGAGGCTACAAGCTAGTGCGAAAAAATAAAAATTACAATAAAGCTATAAATTAAAACCGCGATATAAAATTTTCTTACGAAATGTTGACTTGAGGTTGCATTTCAGTTGGACCCTTTATTCTTTGATTTTATGAAAATACAAACCAAGAATGTCTAGTTGACATATTGATGTTCCAAAACGTTAATAAATAAAAAATAACGAAAAAGCATAAAAAATAACAAAATGGTCAAATTGCCTCCCCAAAAGTTCATGGTCCCTTTAAAATTAAACGTGGGTAGGTCCTAGAACTTTTTTAATGAAGCTTAATCTAGTTAGTTAATTTCTTTCTTAAAAAATATATTTTACTTATAAGTTATTTTTGTCTTTACCACTTTTTAACTAACATTTTCATCAATTTGATTAAAAACTATAGCAACAATGTAACCACAAAAACATCAACACCGGAACCAAAAGTATTTTACGTATTTCTGATAAAAAATATCTGATAAAAAATATTATTTGTGGGTATACAAAGCGTTATGTATAAATTTAACGTTGTAAGTACTGCGTCAGATAACACCGTTTTATTATTGAATAAGTGAATCACTCAGATATCCTTTACTCTACACACCATCTAGATCAATTACATATTGAGTGAACTTCGAGAAATTCTTTTCGGGAAACCAAAAGTTTGATTCAGCTTGAGCCACTTCAAGCGGGTGCAAAATTTGACGTGACTTGTTTTAACTTCTCAAGTTGTCTTAATCCCTGCATAAAAAGATATTTTTATTTAAAAAAAAACGTCAAAAATTTAAAAAACCTCCATTTTAAACGGTCTATTTTTCCAAAAATGATAAGATTAATTTTTTCGAACGGTGCTAGCTCAAGGGGTGTCATTTTATAGGTGGCGCCTAACAGGTATGTATAATTCTTTAGTTTTCTCTATGGATTGACCAAATTGGACTGTTTTTTAAAAAACCATTAATTGGCAAACTCAAAGTATAGTAAATTAAAAATATTCATAAAAATGCACACAAAAGAAGGTAACAAAAAAGACTATAAAATATCAAAATGGAAGAAAATAAAAGCAGAGTCACCGAAATTTAATCATGTAAATGGTTGAGACACCTTTTTAACATCTTCCTCGTTTATTTGTGCATATCTGCTGGAAAGGCAATAAATAGGCGGGATTATGGGGCATTCGTCATATCCCTGGCCAGTTTGGTGATAATCATAATTTTTAAATCACTTTCCTTAGAACAATTCCAATCAAATAAATGGTGGGTTTGGGTGGTGGATCACTTGGCTAAACAAATAAACAATGCTACTGGCTCAAGTGCACGCCATTTGCAATGTCAGCGGCTATGAAATCATTTACTATTGCTTCTTAAGCTGCTTTCTGGCAGTTATTAGAAGCATCAACCACAGCAGCAGCGTGGCGCTAGCAAATCTTACAGATTTGTTCATTTTGCTACTCTCTATTACTGCTGATGCTAAATTTAGAGCTTTAAAAGTGCTCTTTAAGTTGTTTCTCTTTAATTGAAATTGAACGAGAAAAGGTGAAAATAAAAAACAAATTCAATGCTTGAAGGCAATGCTTAAAATGTTGCTGACCCTAACAAAATTTTCGATTTTTTCGTACATGACATTTGGTCCTTTCTGTCTAATATTTCTTTAGTTTTGACTTGCAAAAATACTTGAACGCACAAATTAAGTAAAAATGTGTGCACCTCTTTTCTCCAATCTATATAAATTATTCGTTTTAGTGTCGAACAGAACTGAGGACATAATGTTTTTGGACGGACTATTAGTAGACAATATTGGCTGTGATCATAGTCGAGTTGATCCTCAACTTTTAGGGGTCAACTTTTGTTAAAATTATTAAAATATCAGGTTTTGTAATAAAAGTGATAAATATGATATTTTGGACCCCCCCCCATCAACTTTTCGATGTCTACAAGATGGCTTTTACAAAAGTTTAAAATCTTGTTTTCACAAATTTTGAAAAATGTTGACCCCAAGTTGACCCCAGTTGACCCCTCAACTTTTTTTATCCTCCGATTTTTCTGCGTCGAATTTCAATAAATCACTCGGAAAAACTGCCTATATTTTCGTGTAGAGCTCAGAAAATTGCCCTACGGTCATAAATATCAAAATAAAAAATATAAAGATAAATATTGACATTTTTTGAATTTAAGAAAAAGTTGACCCTAAAAGTTGACCCCGACTATGAACACCCCATTGGAGTTTCAAAATAAAAATTATAGCCATTTGAAATCTTTTACGAAAATAATGATCCCATGTAAGTAAAGGGCACATAAAAAATCTATTTAAAAGTCTAATACTATGCAGATTCCAAGCGTATTTTATTGTTGCAAAAAAGTGTGAAAGGGAGGGGGAAAGCTGTTAAGGAGATAGTAAGGAGATACGAAAGGACTATTTAAAGTTTTGTGTTTTTTAAATATAGTTTTGGAGCCATATTTTGTCGACAATCCGGTCGACAATCTTGTGCGAAATTAAAAGTTAGCTCAGCATCATCAATATCAGAATTCAAAAATTCCTTCAAAAATGCCTTAACAATCGAAATTTAACAAGAGACTGATAAACCTGGCTAATTAGAGAAAATAATGTTAGTTAATAAAAACATTACTTATACTTTTACCTAAACTTATTTGAACTATCTTAAAACCACAATATCTAATTGATTAGCAAAAACAGATATTGTTAACGAGGAAAATAAATGTACACCACGATTCGTAAGAGAAATAATCATCCATTAATTGATTTCGTGCTTTCCTATATGATTCTTCACACCCATGCTAGCGAAAATAATAAAAAAATGCTAAGATAGTGAATAAGAAAATTCTTGGTTTAGAAACATCAATAAATAACTTTACCACGCTCAAAATATACAGGAATAGTTTAAAAAGTGCAAATGAATCGCCATTTACAACAAAAGTAAATTTAGAAAGCACTTTTTTTGCAAAAATACACCCGAAATACACTCACATCTTTGTTTAGCGCAAAGATTAGGCTTTGCAGTCAAATATTTACTCAGTTTTTGCAGAACTTTTGAGATCAAAAATATTAAAACAATTGCTATTTTTTGAACTAAAGAAATAAAAAATATGCGAAAAAAAGACATCAGAAAAAAAATAGTTTTTGAAGGTTTCTATTTTGACAAAAAAAAAGTTACATAAATAACTCAAAAAGTCAACATAGACATCCGAAAAAGAAAGTTGCATTTTGCAGACGGGTAAAAAGATGCGAAAAGTAAATAATGGACACTTGTTTGCACTCATAGCTCAAAAGTTGAAGCCAAATTTTGCCGACTAACTGTTGGCTCTTGGTCTTAAAATTGTTGAAGGGAATAACAACGTGTTACACACGTTACCTTATCTTTTTTTTTCAGTTTTACTGCCGATAATAAAAAAAATCGAAAAGCGTTGACGTAATTCTGAAGCATGTATTTTTAAACGAATTCTTGATTAACTTTATTGTAATTACATACTGAAAACAGGAGGAAAATTCCAAAGTTGCAATCCCTAATGACAAAGACTTATAAAGACAACTTTTTAAAAGTAGCATCAACTCGACTTGTAATTGGAAAATCAATTATTGAAATACTCTTAGTAATTCTCTAATAAATTAACCCCCTGCACTTGGAAAACTTATATCCAGGCTCCGAATGAAAAATTTCAGAAAAAAGAACACTTGGGTAAAAAAGGACATTTTGACTGTTTTTGAAGTAAAAGAGTCATTTTATCCAGAATTTTCAAAAATAAAAAAGATTTGGGGTGCCAAAAAGGACAAATCTTTTTAAAAAGGACGATTCGGAGCCCTGCTTACATCTCAATCCAGAGAAACTTTTTGCAAACTTAAACCACCACAATTTTGGCTGAGCTTTGAAATTTTCAAGATGTACACCGAATTTTTAGATTTTCAATAAACAAATAAATTTAAACAAATAAATCTACTGAGAATTTACGATAGAGAATTTACAAATGTTAGTTGTTATTCCAGTCGAACCTCGATATAGGGACCCCTCTCGGGACCAGCCTTAGAGGCCACTGTATCGAGGTTTGACTGTATTCAAAAACAAGAGGTAATGTCCTTGTTTTGACCATCTCTAAATAAAAGTGTTCTCAAAATAATTTCATTCCGCATTTTGTAATAAGCCGATTGATCCATATATCTCCCTGGCGTCGCTCCGCCTATATCAGTTAATTGAAGTCTGTTATCTATTTAAAACAAAAAGTGCTGTGAGAAGTTAGCATAATGAAATACTCATGTCAATTAGAAAGCAAGTTGTTCTAGTCACCCAAAATCAGTATTTTTTTACTGCAGCACCTCTCAAGTTCGTCCACGTCTATTGTCCGACACTTTCTTACCTTAATTTTTAAAGTCTTTTGCCGGATGTGATTGGATAATCTAGTCGAAAAATTTCAAGGATTTCGACTTTACTAGCTGTTTCCGAAAAGACAATTAATATAAGAGCACCTTTTTAAGAAAATCGGGTGCTCTTATATCGAGACTCGACTTTAGTCCAAAACAGTAACAGCCTCTGTTAGCAGTAGTAATGCGGGAGAGGACAATAAACAAGGAAATCACCCTTTCCCCTCCTACAATTTGCAGTCCATCATCACCCAAAGCAGCAGCAGGCAAACTAGTGCTCAAGTGAAAACACTTTTGGTTGGTCTTCCAAACCGCTGTGATTCATTCACCTTCGGGTCTTGTGTCTAACACTCTCTGTGTATTTATTTGGTCTTTTCCCCAGCCTGTCTGCCCGCAAATGGGTTTCTTGTTGCGCCAGATCAATCAATGTGATTATAGCAAGGCAAAACAGAACAACAATCAGAAAAAGAACGGTGTGTGTCTTCTTCTGTTGCTTTCAACAAGGGAGCACCAACCGCCTTCCACTTAGACCCACCCCCCATTAAGGGGTGCCCTTGAAGGGAGTGCACCATTTAAAGACTCAATCAGGGACATTCAGGTGGACCCACACATTAAGATGGTCCTGCTGCTTCTTCTGCTGCCAAAACTGACTTTGTGTCTGTGTGGTGAGAGTTATCTTTGCCCGTTTGTTGTTGGTCGTCTTTTTCTCGTTTTAAGGTGACTGGATCAATAAGGCGAAAGTAGTGGAAGTAGAAGACCTTTGCATTTTGATTAATTTAGTGGAATAGCAGAAGAAGAAAGTGGTACCACACCCTTTTTGTTTTTGTAAGATTGTTTGCATTAAGTTTTGGGTGAGAATTGGTGCAAAATTTATGGTTCTTTAGGGTTATCAGTAAAATGCCAAGAGCAAAAATGCCAACAAAAAAAAGTGCGGGAATTCAAAATTTTTTGCTATTTTTTTCTGTTTTTTCAGTTTATTTAATTCGATAAACACGTTTGAGCCCGTCCTAATGTATGCTGGCCTACCCTGAGCCTAAAGCCTAAGTGCGTCACATAGTGTAAAAACAGCAAAAAATTTTGAATTCTCGCACTTTTTTGTTGCCATTTTTGCCTTGGCATTTTTACCTACCACTCCTTTAGGTACCTACCTTTCATTAAGATTTTGGTAATATTATATTGCGGACCTTGACTTACTAGTGTAAAATACTTTTTTACTTTAAAAAATTTTAAGTACAGTCTACTCTACTAATATGGATCACTCCTATTAGTATTCCCCTTCTCGCTAGTAATCACCTGCGCCTGAGTGCCATCTCCCTAAAGGACTTAAATATGTGAAAATGACCTTTCTTTAACCATCGACTTGGGTCAATTCCTAAAGTGAGCGTCACTAGCAAATTCGAGAAAAGACTCAGAAATGAGAAAGCACTTTAAGCCCAATTTCATAAACTCTAATATTTGGATATTTCACATCTCATATTTTTCCTCTACAAACAGTTAAAAAATAAAAGTTATAAAAAATTCTGCTTTTTTGCGTTAGTACAAAATTTGTAGTGTTATCATCAAAATGAGTCAACTGAAATGGTAATTAGCCCAAGAATGTCTATTAAAACTTCAAATTAACAAATAAATCAATTTCTCCCATCACCCTTTCTCATCCCTAAATTTCCACTTGGTTGCATGCCGACAACGTCTCGTTGCAAAAAACTTCAAAACATATAACACGTCTTAACCTTTTTTAAATTTTTGACTTTAGAGAAGAGCTCCGAATTTAACTTATTTATAATCTTTGTGATTATTTTAGGACACCCGATCTATTTTCAGAATTTTACGTCAAAGTCTTTTTTAGCAGAAAAAGAGCAATAAGCGATGGATAAAATAGCGTATTTTTTTGACATAATATCCTTATTTTGAGCGAATGTGCTTATTTTTCAAAATTTTGAGTTCTCAGTCCTGCTTTAGGATAATGGTAGAGGGTGGTCGCGTTTTTGTCCCGTCTGAAAAAAAACTCAAAATGATGACTGACTCGTTTTGAGACCCGTCGACAACTGTGAAGAAAACACGGCACTATTCCATTGTAAAGGGGCGAAGAATTTATGCCCCGAAGGGGCGCAGGGGCTTGAGAGTTGAGATGCGCGCACGCACTTATCTTAGACATGATTCCGAGAAGCACTCTTGATCACAAAATGCATATAGAGTCTATTTTTGCCACGGCCCGAGTTGAAAAACATGGTAAAGCAGCCAAAAAAATGGCCCTGTGTTATTCCCTTCCCCTCCCAATACAGCCCATAATCCCTTTTTAACTGCTTTTCTGGTTCCTTTATGGCAAAATTATTGCATAAAAATGGTTTTTAGACACTCCCAAAAAAGTCGGTTTTTTGGGGGGGGGGTATATATGACAGTAGGTCCGATTTTTGGGGGGGGGGGGTATAAGAAAGTAGCTTTTTTGGGGGGGGGGGTATAAGCCAGTACTTATGGTACTTATAGGCTTTATAGAAGTGCCCCTGTTTTGTCCCTTCCCCTCCAATACAGCCCTTGAACCCTATTTAAATGGCTTTTCTGGTTCTTTTATGGCAAAATTATTACATAAAAATGGTTTTTGAGTTCATATAAAAAGTTGGTTTTGGGGGGGGGGTACAATGGAATAGTGGCGAAAACACAATTTTTACAGTTATTCGTTCTTGACTACAGTTACATTCGGGTCGAAACGTGTCGATTCTGGGATTTTTAATTGACGTGACAAAGCTATGCTTTACCGCCAAAGTGAGGAATATAAAAAGTGATAATTGAAGCGTATTATACAAGGTTATTTAAGGTACTTTAATGAAAGCAGTTTTTATAGCAAAATTAACAAAAAATAACTTTATTTCAAGACAATTTAGCAAAAGAAAATATTTCTTATAAACGAGTTCTGTTTTGGAAAAGATTACTTGGATTAGTCTGGGAAATGCTTCTGCTGACAGCTGTTATGGTGCCGTCTTTACTAGCAGTACTGCCAGGATCACCCAGAATACTGGCGAACATGCGTCGTGTATCGTTCCGAATTTTATTATTCAGAGTCAAATAGATGACTGGTGGAAAACCTGAATTGAATTTCAAACTTGTCATAACAAAAAAAAGACTATAGACAATCTTACCATGTACATGCAACCAACACCACTGGGACAAATGAATTAGAAATTCTGAAGGTAGAACGTAGTTGAAATAGACATAGATGGAGCAAGCAACAAAATTAAAAACGCTTATAGCAAACACTTGAATAAACATCTGAATAAATCGGTATTTTGTTTATACAGTCAAACCTCTTATTAACATACACTTTTGGGACCGGGACTTGCCGTATGCTGATGAGAGGTGTACGTATTAATGCCCTAATAGTCTTTAATTTATTTTGAGCAAAACGATTGAAAGGGTATCTAGCCCACGAAAGATTATAACCATACTTAATTAACGACTAGCATTGTTGGACTAGCAATACGCGAGTAGCAGAATAAAATTCTTAATAGTTAAGTACCGTATTTAAGAATCTGGTGCCAAAAATAGCTTTATCCCCCCTGTTGTTTTTTGTATTGTACGAAAAAGATTGCACAGATATTTTTTATTACACACAAGACATAATGCCAATTAAACGAATAAAGTTCATAATTCTCTATTCCATGTACCATAGATATACGCTCAAATAAAAATTCGAGGATTTTTTCCAGGCTCAAGACTTCCCCCAAAAAGAAAAAATGTACCTACCGTATTTCCTCTAATAAGGCGCCTGCTTTAAAAGGCGGCCCGCTCTAATAAGGCGGCCCTCAGAAGGAAGGTTGAAAAATAAGGCGGCCTGCTCTAATAAGGCGCCTCTAAAAATTTGGCTACATGGCTACATGAGCGACAAATCTCTCGAATTGGATAGGAATGATGAATTAAATGCGCCGAATCCTAATTTTCATACTTTTTGATTGGAATTGGTCACATCCTGGTCTATGATTGTTTATCATTCATTGTTATGATTGTTGTTATTACCTCTTACTTCAAATTTGTTGTTAGAGAATTTAAATAAATTTTGATGAAAGGATGTTTGAAATATAAGGTGGCCTGCTCCAATAAGGCGGCCCGCTCTAATAAGGCGGCCTGCTGGAGGGAGGTTGAAAAATAAGGCGGCCGGCCGCCTTATTAGAGGAATACGGTAATATATATTTTTTTAATTTCTTTCTCGAGCCATATTTTTTTGACAAACCCTTGCTCCTATGTAAATAAATTTCTTCAGAATGAAAAGTGCGATAAGTTTTAATAATACCAGTATCGAAAAATGCAAAATATTCTGCCCAGGACAAAAATGAATTTTTTAAGGCTGTAAGTACTTTGCCCCGTCAAATTATTCTTTTACCCCCCAAAATATTATTTTACTCCGTCAA
Organism: Ditylenchus dipsaci; assembly: GCA_004194705.1. Taxonomy (NCBI): domain Eukaryota; kingdom Metazoa; phylum Nematoda; class Chromadorea; order Rhabditida; family Anguinidae; genus Ditylenchus; species Ditylenchus dipsaci. Next base: position 74,377 of record SADC01000028.1, on the reverse strand, counting down.
ATCGTAAATTTTTTTTCTTTTGTGTATTTCTTGAACTTTTTCTTACAATTTTTTTTAAGTTTTTATACCAGCATGTAGCCCGAAATCTCATCTTTACAACCAGCTATTAACTAACTCACTGAGATATTGAAAAATTAGAGAAAAAAAGTCACTTTATTGATCAAATTTTTTGAAAAATTTGGTCCATACAAAGACTTTTTTCTCCAACTTTTTGAAATCTCAGAAATTCAGTCAATAAAGTTCAGTCAATAAATTCAGTCAACAAAATTGAAATTTTTAGATGCTAAACCAAAACAAAATAGTGGAAACGGTAGAGTTCGTGGTATTTAAGAAAACCAAACGAACAGCTTTTTTAAAATGTTTGCTCTAAGTTGCGATTGATCTATTTTCAGGAATTGGGGGAAATTGATGGCCAGGTTACATCGTATGCGCCCTCTTTAAAAGAATGCTTTACTAAAAAGGAGTCCAAGAATATGTTCCATTGTAATTGTGTATTTTTATTTTAATGAAATTGAAATAACAGTCAAAACCTGGTAACTCATGACTCTTAACTCAAAATTTTAAAAATAACTACAATCGCCCAAAACAAGTACTTTTTAGGGTATTTTACCGAAAATATGCTATTTTATATAGTGCTTATTCCTTTTTTGTGATAAAAATAAGATTTTAATTTTAAATTTTAAAATTTATAAGACTTGGAGACTTAGAATAAGTACAAATCTTATAAATAAGTACGTTTGAGAGCCCTGTGATAACTGGATATGCAAGCCCTGGCGTGCCCAGTTATCAAGTTTGGAATTTATTCATATATTTACACACCTTCCATTCGGTTTTGCTTACACTCTGAGTAACACCCATAGCATGTTTTTTAATTTTAAAGCGATAATGAAGAAAATATACATTCCAGGAATACCAACAGCTATGCTGCCATCATACGCAGGATGGACCCATGAGTTGTACTAAATTTTGATAATACATAAACAGTCCGTAATTTAGAACTAATACCCTTTCGTTTGGGTCAGGAATATAATCTACATACGGGTTAAAGAACCAAGCAAGTGACGTCCACTAAATACACTTGGAACCATAAACATAGTCAGATAATAGCTCCGACAATGCCAATAGAAAACCAGACAAGGATACGTTTTCCTGAAAATAGTAAATCACCCACTTACCGTATCACTCTAATAGGCCGACATTTCGGGTTATGTTTCAATCAACCGAAAATCAGAAAATTTTGAGGTAAATCTCGAAATTTTCGGGTGAAAATTCAAAAAGTAGAATCGGTAGAGCTCGTGGGAGCTTATAATGAGAGACTGTCGGCCTAATAAAGTAAATACGGTATTTTAGCAAAGAAGATCAACTCTCGACATATAAAAAATCTTTTGTCAGTCGTAAAAAGAGACTCTTCAGATACAAAAGTCTTGTTTACCTCCAAAAAGTGCCTTTTCCAAGTCTGGTGCAAGAATAGACAAACATCGGTTTAGCACTAGCGTCAACTCGGTCCAACTTTCTGTGACCCAAAAAACTAAAAGAAATAAAACTTTTAAATATCAGTTCAGTTTTTTTCAGTTTTAATAAGTCAAAGCACATGTTTTTAATTCAAAGTATATTTTAACATACATTGGCTAGCCTTTAGAGAACCATTACCGTTTACGGTCACGAGTATTTCGTATTTTGAATTGGCAGTGAACAGCTCTTTTATTCCGAATTTTTTTAAATAAAAAATCGAGAAGAACCATTGAAAAATAGTGGAGCTCCAAAAACTAACCGACCATAAATGAAAAATCGCTTTTAAATTCAAAAAAATAATTCAAGAAACATTTTCTGAGTAAAAAAACTTAGAGATGGCAGATGGCCTATCTACGAAATTTTGAAAAAAAAGTTTCGGGACAGACGCTGGGACGGGACAGGGTCAAAAAATTTTCCGGGACAGGGTCCGGGACGAAAAAATGGCCGAATTCGCGTCTGGCGGGACGGGATATATGCTAAAAAGCCTACGGGACGGGATTCCCGTCCCGTCCCGAGGCCACCTCTAAAAAACTGTCTTCCGCCAACTCAAAATACGAAATACTCGTATCCGTAAAGAGAGTCTTTTTGGGGTAAAAGGCTTTTTCCAAAATAAACAATAAGACAACAATAGAATTTTTCGACTTACTCCGTACGCTAGAATAGAACTAAACTTGCTTTTTCTTTTGTATATTTTAAGAACCCTCTTTGAGTTTATCATGAGGCCTAAGGCAGAAATATCACAAAAAGCAACAGGGGAAATGAGGCAAAACAAAAAAACACCCTTTGTAAGATAAAGCCAAATAAAACTGTGAAATTTATTCATATTAATTAAAGCTTACAAGCCAAGACATTGCCAAGAAGATACATGAAAGTAGGATACACACAAAAACAGCTCCCTGGATAGCGAAAATGCCATGGACAAATGTAAGCACCCATAGAATACCTATAACACGCAAAAAAAACATAGTGAAAATCGTCAGATATAAATTAAACACGTTAATCATAAGTACACGACAATGCCGTATTTACGAACGAGGTCAACTGGCGGCCATCCCAACTTGCGGCCCCAACTGGCGGCTACTATGCCTACTACAGTCGACGCTCTCAATAACATACGCCCCAAAAGTTCGTTCCCGCTAGGGCCCGACACTTTTTTAGCCCCATTTTTTCAAATTTTTCCATTTCTGTTTTGACAGTCTGGTCGCAATATCGCAAGGATTTTGATTTTGCCGGTCATTTTTGCAGAAAACAATGATTTTGACATTTAAAAAGCTAAAACTCCCATTAACATACACCTGCTTTGGATTTCGGTGTATGTTAATGGGAGTTTTTGTTTTTTAAATGTCAAAATCATTGTTTTCTGCAAAATGATCGGCAAATCGGAATCCTTGCGATATTTGCGACCAGACTGTCAAAACAGAAATGGAAAAAATTTGAAAAAATGGGGCTAAAAAGTGTCGGACCATAGGCGGGAACGAACTTAAGGGGTGTATGTTATTAGGAGCGTTGACTGTACCTATTACTCCCACTATCTAAAGGTACACTAATTACTGTATGGTATCTAAACGTTCGAAAACACATCTTCTGACCGAACTAGACTCTCGCATAGACTCTTGATATGTTTACCTAGGTGGTTTGTACCCCGGCGGTGTAAAGGTTTCAAATTCAGGTAGTATTGCTCAGGTGGCGATATCAAGACCCAGGTATCTAGATTGGAGATGGTAATATCTAGGACCTATACCTCATAGACCTTATATTAAAAGAAGTACGTAAGTATCCATGCCAGAATAATCTTAAAAGTGGCTGTTTTTCACCAACATCTTTTTCTTATCTTTTTGTACTTTGGGAACATCTTTGAGTCCGTCCTAACACACGCTGGCCTACCCTGCACCGGTGTTAAAATATTTTCTTATTTCACAGTAAGTTTTAATTCCACTTCAATTAGAAGGGCAGTTTCCCTCTCCTTTAAATTTTTTTGGCACAAAAATTGAAAATAGAAAATGACCGAATATAACCAAATATGATCGGTGATATGACCGGATTCAAAAATGACCAATCATATTCCAGCCCTAACTAAAACTGAGAGAAGTTAGACCCTTACTTCAATAAAAAAAACAAAAAACAGACAAAATTGCTTAGTAAGAACTCCTCAAACTTCCACGGACATCAACCAACACATGCACCTACACCCTTTGTAAGAGAGTTCATTGTAAGAAACCTAATAGCTTTTTATAAACCAGGAACAATTTCCCTTTTATACAGGCCGGAAACTATCGGCGCCGGAGCTATTTTCATATCCGCTTGTATTTGGTGGGTATAAGTTGTGATGGCCGCCAGTTGGAGGCCGCCAGTTGGGATGGCCGCCAGTCGGGGGCGCCAGTTGGGATGGCCGCCAGTCGGGGGCCGCCAGTTGGAATGGCTGCCAGTTGGGATGGCCGCCAGTCGGGGGCCGCCAGTCGGGGGCCGCCAGTTGGGATGCCGCCAGTCGGGGTCCGCCAGTTGGGATGGCCGCCAGTCGGGGCCGCCAGTCGGGGGCCGCCAGTTGGGATGGCCGCCAGTCGGGGTCGCCAGTTGGGATGGCCGCCAGTCGGGGCCGCCAGTTGGAATGGCTGCCAGTTGGGATGGCCGCCAGTCGGGGGCCGCCAGTTGGGATGGCCGCCAGTCGGGGTCCGCCAGTTGGATGGCGCCAGTCGGGGGCCGCCAGTTGGAATGGCTGCCAGTTGGGATGGCCGCCAGTCGGGGCCGCCAGTTTTAATGGCCGCCAGTTGGGATTTTATCGTATTTACTCTAATAATACCCAGTCTCAAATGATCCCCTACCGCTAGTTTCTGTATCTCGAAGAATTCCCATCAAAGATCTTCGATAAAATATATCCGGATAGAAAATGCACAATTTTATTTTAGAAAAATTGGTAAAATTAACGTTTTTTTCAAAGAAAAATCGATCAAAAATAAGTTTTTTTATGTTTTTGACGGTTAAAAAATCATCCTCAGGGAGTATAATCAGAATAAATGCGGTAGTATAACCACCCATCTTCCCAAAAAACATAAACCTTTTTTCTAAATACTTTGCCACTACGAATGCACAAAGCTGCTGTCTAGAAAAATCCGAATGGTATAATAAACAGTTGACTTGTGGCACGAAACTAAGCTTTTTTTAGCATGCTGTGCTTGTTTTTTTTGATTTAGTAAAAAAATTGATATAAAGTATAACAGTTAAATATCTGTTAAAACAACGGACATATTGTATTTCAACTTCATTTATGCCAAAATTTGGCCGAGACAGTGAGACCAAAAATACTGCTTGTTCTAAATTCAACTTACCGTAAAACTTCTGATTATCGGGTTGATAACTAGAGATTTTACGGTAATTTTGTGAAGTTAAACTACTAACCCATGTCTGAAATACTCATAAAGAAAAGTAGCTGGTAACAGGTTATGTCCAAATGCTTCCAAAGAGACATAATACATGGAATGTACAAAACCTGAAAAAAATTTAATTTATAAATTTTTTAAATGCAACGCTGGGATTGAATGCAACGCTTTAATAATGAAAAAAAATCTAGCGTAAAAATTGTTTAAAAAAAATTTTCACAGTTGAAGGAAGCGGAAAAGAAAACAGTTGAAGGAAGTCAATGCAACATCGGTGGATCAGCGTTAGTGTTTTTTTGGACCAAAATGGTGTTGCAGGTTCGATCTCACGTGGTGGCATGCTATTTATTTGGGCTTGTTTGACCAGTTATAGGGGTAAATTGGATCGCTGATTTCGAACCTAGCGCTGAAAAAGTCAAATGATCCAAGAAGTAATTCAAACAATCCAAAATGAATAATGTGCCACCAGGTGGGGTCGAACTTGCGCATGAAACGATAATGCTTATCCACTGTGCCCCCAATGTTGAATTGTCACCCGGCTTTTCCGCCTCGTTTTACTAATTTACTCAAGTCTAAATTAAGTACCGAATTCTCTCTAATAGAACCACACTCTCTAATAGAAACACACCTCTTGACACTTTGTCAAGCTGCGCCAATGGCCGTGTAACTCCAATAAATTGTCAAAGCCTGTGAAAAACTCTCGAAGGAGCTCATCGTTGAGTCATTCTAATCGTAAGGAGTTTCCAATGCCACCGATGGATGTGAGGACGACGCCATTCACTGCTTCAAAAAAGTTGGGACGGTTTCAAGTGGTCGAGGCAAGGCGAAGCTCGCGCAAAATGAGAAGAAGTTGACTGAGCAGATACAAGAAATCGATCTTGAGGAAGCGCAAGAAAATTTGTTTATAGTAATAAAGATATATCTCTAGAGTGTTAATGAGTTCTTGGACCTGTTCTGGTTTAGGGGGACGCCTATTTTCACTATATATATTTTTTATTTTTTAGGTTGATTAAGTTGCTTATGGTGGCGGGGTGACAATAATCACCTTAATCAACAAAATTACTTATTAAACTATTTATGTAGATTATTGATATAACCATGACTGCCATAAGCGACAAAAATGAATAAAAACTATAGTATAAATGAGCGTCCCCCATAAACCAGAGCAGGTCCGAAATAAAGAATTTATGCGCGTATGCTGCCATGCTTGAATATGTTCAGAAGGTTGAAAATAGAATCACACTCTTTATTAGAACACACCCCCAAGGGGGTTGAAAAATAGAACCACATGTGGTTCTATTAGAGAGAATACGGTAACAGCTAAATTTTTAGACATATAAAAGTAAGCCTATTTGTAGCTTACATAATATACAACACCCAGAAGAATCGCGATGAATCCTTCGACACTGTGCTGTCGTTCTTCTAATGGAATACTGTCCACATTTACACACTACAATTATAGTAGAGTTTATATTGATCAGGATGGAAAAGATATCTATTCATTTATAAAAATCTAAATTTTTTAAATTAACTAACAAAAATAAAATAAAAGCTGAAACATTATACTCTATGTTTAAAAATGAGCTTGGCCTCTTAAACCGGTTTTTTAAAATTATTTTTAAACCTTCTTAGTCATTCGTTAAATATTTTTAGCACAATATGTTTACATAAAGCATATTTTTTTTTATCAAATAAACATAATTAAAGATCTATAAAATAATATATCTGTTGTTCTTAATTTCCGAACCAGACAATATTTTCGCAATATTTTTTTGTAAATTTTAAGTTTTTACTTTTATTGTAAAAGAGCCAAATATACCGGAATTATAGCTCAGGAAACCAAGCTGATTTTGACCATCGCTGCTGATGACTGAGAATTACTGAAATTTGTGTTGGCGGGGGACATAACTCTTTCGTCTAAAGCTTCGAAATATCAAATGACTGGAAAAAGAGCACTGCTCGGCAAAAAAGTAATGTTCTTTACCAATTCAATTTTAGCAATTCGCATAGTAGTCAAGTGTCAAAAAGACAAAAATAATAACAAGCGAACCAATCAAAATGTGCGCTTGAAATTTAAAATTTGGATGAAAATAACCGAATCACTATACTTAGCGACCAGGGTTTTACCAAACAAAAATACGAAAAATTGAATACTAGACCCAACAATTAAAAAAATTCATTTTCAAAGTATTTAGGTATTCTTTAGAGGCACATAGTCGGTTCCTGAACCACCCCACTCCTTCAGCCATCCTCGAAAAAGTACTGTTGTTGCTTACAAAATTAATTAATAAACTAATACGCAATAAATATCTCTTTATAGGCATTTGTTAAGTGGGTGGTCTCACTAGCTTACGTGCCCAGGAAGTTTAAATGAAGCATTCATCCATAGGAAAATAATGCGGTCGTTCATTTTTATGTAAATTTTTTACACAGACGACAATGCTATCTATTTACAAAAAATACATCTCAGAAGTAATGAGAACACCTTAGCTTATTAGCTTATGATTAGTCAAACCTTTCAATACAATATTTAATTTTTGTAAATATATATTTTTTGTAAATATATATTTTTTGAATAAACAAAGATATAAATTGTTAAATTGTAGCATAGAAAAAAGAAATTTAGACTTTTCTAAACCATACTAATCTTATGTTTTGACTCACTGATTGGCGAGTACTTTTGAGAAAATATTTGTCTTAGGTATATCGCGTGTGTTCAAAATATTATTTCAGCAAAACGGAAAACAACTTGTATTATAAACAAAGAAATAAAGCTCAATTTTGCAGCTAAACATTTTAGGAAGTGTTTGTAACGTGAATCTTAATTTTGTTGAATTTAAGTCCCGAAAAAATTGTCTTATGGCTTTTTCTTTCGTTGTTGTCGTTGTTGGCGTTGAAATATTTTAGTTATCGTTTGGATTTAACTGATACCTCTCAAAATATTCCCATCGGCGGCCAACATGCCCTTTAAAGGGCGTTGGTTAAGTCGTCGTTGGTTTTGGCGTGAAAACGTTTTTATGAGACATTTTAACCAACGACAACGATCACGACGACAAGGTTTCTAAAAGAGCCATTACCCTGTAAATTATAACCCTTTGGGAGCATTTAAAAAGCTTTAGATAATCTTAAGCAATCACAAAAAGCAGCTAAAACAAACAATTTTATGTAGTAATAACAGAAAGAAGTGCCCACCACTTACAAGTTTCTTTAAACGCCTCTGCATTTGCGTCTTACTAATAATATATAAATACAAAAGAATAGACCACTGACCTTTTTGCTAAGTTTCAAGGGAATCCTCGACCACACGGAGTGTAGACGTATTTTATTTTATTTTTGTTGCCATTTACAATTTTAGAGATGATCATCGGTGTTTTTTTGGGACGCATCAAAAAAAAGAAGCAACAATAATCAGTTAATTTAAAAAAAAGTGGGTCGAAAAGCGCGTTTTAAAAAACATCGAAAATTTTCATTGAGCATATCTATACAAATTAACCTATTTTAACAAATTCACAAATTATTGTTGCCATATTGCCTTTTTCAATACACAATCACGCTTTTTTAAATTGAAAAAAATAATCGACACACACACGTGACAAAGGATTGAAAATTGGACTCAACAAAGAAAAATCAATGAAAATTCGGATCATATATCAGTTTTGTTGATAATTCCATCCTTCGCGGTTCCGTCTTGGTCCGCTTTGTTGATCGTCCGGTCGTCCGCCGTCTTGCGGTCCGTTACCCGGTCGTCCGCTGGCCATCCTCCCCTCTGCCGTCTACTTTTACGGCGCCGCGCAGGACGGGACAGGGACGGGACCGATGGACGGTCGCCCCACTATGTTATTTGGAGCAAGCCTAGAAAGGCATTAAAATGTGTTTTTCATATCTAAATTTGACTATAGGAACTCTAAACTACTTCAGAGAGCGTGTTGGTTCGAGAATTTAGGAAAGCTCCAAAATGAACATGTAAAAGCTAAAAAATCATAACTCTTTTGGAAATAACCGTATTTTCTTTAAAAGCATGTATGGCTCGATTTTTTCAAACACCCGACAATCCGAAAAATTTATGGTTGATCTAATTTTTTCGGGGCTATAACTAATTTACCCCGTCAAATTACTGATTTACCCGTCAAAATATTCATTTACCCCGTCAAATTTGAATTTTCGGTGAAATACTACAGTAAATATTGCGGGAATCTAAATTTTATAGTCAAAAATGACTTGGATCGCTCAAAATCCCATCCTAGAGTGGCCAGAAGCCCCTGAAAATTGGTTTTTGGGGTTTACTAAATGGGGGGGGGGGTGAACTTTTTGCGAAAAAGCAATTGGCTGGATCAGAACTCCAGTCCGATGGGCTGAATCGCTCAAAATTCCACCCTGAACCATTCTCAACCATCTCAAAAAACCTTAAATCATCCCGCACTGCTCCAGACCAGTATCCAAATCTCCTAAATGAGTGCTTAGGGTGGTTTAAGATGGTTGAGAATGGTTCAGGGTGGTCTTTCCTGTTGTTTTGGTCGCGGTCTGTGGATGGCCGCTATATGGGTAAGGCCAAACCTCAGGGGTACCAAACGAAAATTGAGTTTTTCACTTTACATACCGAAAAAATTGTCATGAAGCACTGAGTGGAACGGTGAAAACAGATTTTCAAAAAAGCGGCTATAAGGAAATTGGATGAATTGACAACATGGCGCTTTTTTGTCGGAAATCTGGTGCCTAATTTTTAAACCTGATTTTTCTACCTTATTTTAACATAACCTGGTTATAATTTTTACACCATTTTGTAGCTTCAGAGCTCAGATATCTATTAAGCTATAACATTTAACTGTATAATTGCAGAAATTGGGAGATTTACGTGTTTAGATGAAAGAACCTGAGCCAAAAACTTACTTTTTTGTAATACGTAAGTCTTTAAATTTTTGAAATTATATACTTAAGTGTTACAGCTCATCAGAAAGCTGAGATCTGGAGCTACACGTTGATGTAAAATTTCAAACGAAATTATGTTTTAAGAAAGGTATGAAATTCCAATTTAAAAATTAGGCTCCATTTTCACGACAAAAGACGCCGGATTTCCGACAAAAGGCGCCAAAACTTCTATCCATCCAAGGAAATTTATGGCTGTTTAAAAGTGTTAGAATTTCTCGAATAACCTTGTATTTCATTAAAGTTCGAGGTGGGCGCTAAACAGGGCTTATTCAATTATCTAATATCCAAAAAATTCATTTATTAAAAAAATCAAAGTTTTCTGTCATGTGTTTTGACGTTCTGATTACCAGGAACTCTTGCAAAGGTGTGATCATATTTTAAGAATAGGAAAAAAATTAAAACCTGTATTTCCGTCTGTGTTTTGTTTGTTTTCTTAAAGTGTCTGTGACTTCAGAAATTATAATTTTAATGAAAAACTTTACTTTTTGTATTTTATTTTTTGTAACTTCTTCATTATATTATGGATTGTCTAGCTGTTTGGACTACAAAAGAAAACTCAAAATTCTAGTAGACAATCCAGCCATGGCATATAGTCACATGCAATTCCAGTACACAATTTTTAATAGCTTTTAGTTTTTTGAATATGGTTTTCAGAGGCAAACTTGCAGATGTGTTAGCTGAGGCAGGACATGAAGTGGTTAGTTTATCTGGGCTGAAGTTTTTTATGCGGTCATGTCCCGTAATCATGTTTTGAGCTTCTTACGTATTTATTGGGCGACAAAACATGTTTTTAAGATCAAAAATGAATTTTTAGCAAATAGCTGTTTGTATTTTGACCTTTTGTATCTGTTTCCCAAGTAAATAGTCTAAAAGGGTATCTTCATACTTTCAAAAAATAAACTTTGAATATATTTATTGTAAATGGATGCCGACCGTATAGTAAACCTCTAGGGTGAATAGATATTTTCGCATGCAGGGTCACTTACAAGGAGGTTCTTGTATGGGAAGGATGTTTAAGTCCATCCCTACCTAATATATAGGCTAGCACAAAAAATCTAAACATATTTTTGACCCTATCACAGAATCGGGTACATCTTTGGCCTTCATTGCACAGGAATCACAGCAAAATAACAAAAAAATCAGATAAAAAATTATTTTTGACAAAAAAAGACAATCAATTATCACCCAAGTAAAAATTGTTTTTTTTAATTATACACTATTAAAATGAATGGTTTTTAGATACTTTATGTCTGTTTTAGCTTTAAAAAACAAAAATATTATTATTATTTTAAGTTTAAGTAGTCCAATTTGTTCAATAAACTTGTTTTTTTCCTAATTACTTATTTTAAAAAATCGAAAGTAAATGCAGCACAAACAAAGAGTAAGCAGAACAGCTGAAGGGTACAATTAAATAAAAAAAATTTAAAACCCGTATATTCTGTGTTGATAATATTACCTTATTTTGTCTAACAGAGCCTCCGGGCTTTATTTTTTAGCTTTCTAAAACACGGGAATGACATATTTCCGAGTTGTATCAATCTAATTTTTCAATTTTTTTCAAAATTTAGGTTTTTTGGTGCGAATATACTTTTGCACTTTTACTTTTTCGTGTACTTTTTTAAAATTTAGTTTTTTGACCATTTTGGCATTTTAAATCAAACAATCACATTGCGGCAATACACGGTAGCTCATCATTGTACCTCATTGGGCAAGTTTTGTTTTTATTGAAAGAAGCCCACCATAGAATTTTTTTGACATCATATGAAGCGCACCCCCTCTTTAAAGAGTGTAACTTTTCTAACCAAAATTTGGTTGAAGTGCTCATACTCTCTTGCGTTCCACGACTAGAGAACTTATACTCTTTGTGAGGGGAGGGGGGGCGCACTTGAACTTTCAAAATGTAAAATCCGATATTTAAAATCCCATTTCGAACATGCGAATTTCAGCATGTGCTTATGTTGGATATAGACCCTAGCCTTTCAAACTTCAATGCCAGCTACAAAGTTCAGCGCATAATTAGAGTAAAAAGACCTGCAATTAGGATGATTGAAATGCAGAAAATAGACTCACTAAAACGACCCTTTACACCTGAATATGACCACTATGAAATGTGGCGCAATTTCATGTATTTTATGGAGACCATCTGTGAAGGTATTTTAAAATAAAATATTTTGAAGAAAATCAAAATTTTAAGATCTTCTGGAAAACAAGGACTTATTAGAACATTTAAAGGCAGAGAAATATGATGTGGGAATAACAGAATTTTATGATCCTTGCACATTTGGTATTTTCATCATATTGGAGTGAAGACTCAACTTGCTAGCTTGGCTTTGCAATTACACGGAATGGTTGGCTCAGTTTTTGGAATCCCGACCATGAGCAGCTATGTGCCAAGTAAGCCGCAATCGAATTTTTCGCTCATTTTTGAAGATCTTAATGGCTCTATCACGAACGTAAGTGTAATGGCTCTTTCCCGGACTGCGACTTAGACTGAGACTAAGACTCAGATCGAGACTAAAGGGTGTTCACGAATTGCGACTTAGACTGAGACTGAAACTAAAGAGTATCCATAGAGCTCCTATAAAATTTAAGAAATATACATAGAAAACGTTAGATGAATATTAGGGATGGTACGTGGAGAAAGAAAACATGCAAAGAAACGTTTTAAAGCTGTTTTTCAGCCGTTTAAGACATAAACACGTGAATAATAATTGTCTAAGTCTCAGTCCGTGAAAGAGCCATAAGTGTAAGGGTGTTCACGATAGCAAACACATTTACACTTATATTTACACTTACGCATTCACAGCACACGTGTAAATGTAAATGCAAATTTTTTGACTTATCCGAACTTTTATTGCTATATGTGTGTTTTTTTTAACAAAAGTTGATTTTTTTATTTTTAAAAGTTACTATTGAACTACCGTACAGTCGACTCTTTCATTAACGACTCTCTGATTAACACCCCCTCAGGATTGTTTTGATTGATCCTCATATAAATTACTTATAATTGACTCTCCGTTTAACGACTCTCCGATCAACGTGCCTCTCTGATTAACGTCTCATTAGAGCCGGTCCAAACCTTATAGACGACTCTCCAAATAACGTCTCTTCACAAATTTATCAAAACTTTTTCAAAATTTGAGTTGTCTCAGTTGGAAAATGATTCAATTTTCAATTTTTGCACATCTAAAAAAGTGCTTATTTTTAAAATAAAAAATTTCCTGGAATACTTCACTCACTAGTTGTTGGTTGTTATTGTTTATGGTGCTTAAGTGCCAAATAAATTATGAAAACTCCGAATAACGTCCGGCGTGTAAAAGGTAAGTAAAATATTAATGACTTTATGATTAACGTCCATCTCTGATTAACGTCCTCTTAGGGTCGGTCCCTTGAAAGACGTTAATCAGAGAGTCGACTTTATTTACTCTAATAGGCCAACAGTCTTTATAAACCCGACACCCCCTACTTTCAAGACCTATATATCAGATAAGAGAATTTGTTTCGAAAAGCTGCTTTTTGCGTTTTCTTTACTCCCACAAGCTCTACCGATTTCACTTTTTATATTTTAGATTTTTTACCCAAAGATTTCGAGATTGATCTCAAATTTTCTGTCTTTTTTCTGATTGAAATATAACGTGACATGTCGTAAATAATGTACTCTTGATTCACAAGCCACTCTTCGTATTCGAGTTTTAGGTAATCAAAGTTGATAAGTAAAAATTTGCATTTTAATTTACATTGATATTGTGAAGGGTAAGTGTAAATGTTAAAAATTCACACTTACTTTTGTGATAGAGCCATAAGGGATACACCTGAAGCCAGGCTTCACGACTCATCTTTTCCGAAATTTTTTCTAATAAAAGCTTTTACTGTAATACTAGCTCCCTCCATTTTTTTCACTAAGATTTCAGAATTAAGATCATTTTTATTTGACAATATTAAGATTTTTTGTGAATAGAAATAGGGACTTTATTAGAAACATCACGGTAAGATATTTTTAAAATTAGTTATGTGATTTCTGGAAAAATCCCTTTTTATATATTGGATAGAGACGTTTGTAAAAGCAATCAGTGCGGAAAAAAGATTAGATTTTTTTTCAAATCCATGTTATTTTTTCCAAACTTTTGAGTTCTTATTTTTAAACTCTTATACCAACTAGAAACACGGAAAATTATTTTATGGTATTATGTAAAATTTCTCGTCTAGACTTTCTATTACCTCCAAAAAACATGCCTATGAACTTCAAAGAACGTGCTTACAACTTTTATGCTGATTTGGCCGAGTATTTTACACTGAAGAGAGAACCTTACATAGCTATGGTCGGTTTGATAATTTGATCTTTTAATTTGACAAGTCAAACACAAAATTTGTTTCAGCAATTTTTGTTCGATGAAGCATTCGGAGTTGATTTTCCATCTCTAAAAGATATTGCTAGAAATGTGTCGTTAGTGTTCGTGAATGCCAATGAATTCAATTCTTTGGCTCAACCTTTGTCCAATAAAATTGTCTTTATTGGTGGAATCGTGCGACTTAAACCCAATGCTTTAAATGAGGTATAATAAAAGATATATGTGTCTTTGTAAAAATTTAAAAAATATAGCATCTCCAAGTGATCTTTAATAAGTCCAACAAAGGAGTGGTTCTTTGCTCTTTCGGAAGCCACCCTGACACTCGATCAATGAGCGAAAACCTGAAGAAAGCATTTCTGGCTACTTTTTCCAGCTTCCCTGATTACGACTTTATCCTTAAATGGACTTTGGACCAAAAGAATTCTTCGTCATTCGATGCAGCTCCAAACGTCCATGTGTTTGATTGGTTGGATCAAAAAGCAATTTTAAGTATGCTTTAAGTCGAAGTTTTGTAAATTTTTAACAAATTATTAAACTATAAAAAATCAGGATTTAAAATTTAAGGTCATCGATTTGTCCACGAAAAAACAGGGAAACCTCATAAAGTAACACTTTTTAATTCAATTTCTAATTTAATGTAAAAATGTTGAATTTTCGTGTTTTCATTTCAAAGGCACAAAAAGCGGGTAGCAAAAATAGCGCCGTCTCAGATTGCGCCATATGAATTGCCTATTTACTGGCCTTTTTTACTTAAATTTATCCCTAAAGGGCATGATAACATGTTGAAATTACGAGGGCGACAAAATAAGTGTGACAAAGTCATCCTATTACAATTTTAAAAATTTTATCTTTTGATTTGCAATCTGTATTGCCGTGAGGCGCAATAAAAAAATGGCGTAATCTGAAATGGCGCTATCTTTCGCTGCCCCTAAAAGCTAAAAAAATTCCCAGTTTTTTAAATTGAGCATAGGTAGTGGTATATTAGAAGGTTCCCGTGCAAGCAGGCCCGCAGCTTTAACTTTCTCAATGTAGGAGGCTAATTTGCCTAATTTTTCGGTCTAGAAAGGTCAATTTTTTTAATCTCCTTTCGAAAGTCTTGACCACCCAAAGGGTGGCCTGTTAACACTCCTGCCCCAGATCGCGGTCGTAAGCGTAAGTTTTTAACTTATCTACTCCTTATAGCAAATTTAAATAGCTCAAAATAACCGCCAAATTTCTATTTGATAAATTTAACGTTGAAACTTTTAGACCAACCAAAACTAGTGGCATTTATGTCGCATTGCGGGCTAAACAGCCTTACGGAAGCAGCGAATGCTGGTGTACCCATTGTCGGATGCCTCTATTTGGTAAGTAAACCATAAGAAGAGTTGACCGCTGTGCAGATTTAAATTTTTTAAATTTCAATTCTATTAGTCTATAATTTTTTATCACAGGTGATCAACAGTTTAATGCAGCTTTAATCAACTATAAAGGGATGGAGAAATAGTCGACATTCGCAATGCCGAGCATCCACAAAAATTATCATTCCATTGGCCAAAGTGCTGCACAATCCACAGTACAAAGTGAACTGCAGAATGGTGCAGAGAAAATTGCAACTTAGTCCATTTAGCCCAGAAGATAAGTTAGTCAAGTGGGTAGAGTTCGCAGCAGAATATCCCAACTTCAATGAACTAAATTTGCCATCAGAAGATTTGAATTTTTTGCAATATTATTGCTTAGATGTACTTATGGTTGGATTCGTTGTGTTGGTAATTAGTTTATGGACAGCTGTTGTAGTGATTAAATGTATGTTTGGACTAATTCATGATTTCTGTTTTAGAAAGCTTAAAAAATTGTAACTGTATTTATTGTTTGCAGTTTTGTTTATCGTCTTTGATTTTTTGTAAATAGTTTGCAAATAAACTACCGTATATCTTATATAGTACTGGATGAATGGTGCCTTAGCAGTGCCTAGTTACAGAACCTTTAGTCAAATTTAGTCGAATACAATAATAATTAGTTAATACAATCCAAGTGGTTAGGAGCTACCCTTCAAATGCTTAGGTCACAGTTCACGTGATTGCTGTAAAGATTCAGGGCTTATCCAGTCCGAGAGTCGCATTTCACAACTTTTCGTAAATCACGTCTAATCATCTACTAATTAAATTTCACGTGCTAAAGCGAAAAAAAAAGTTGTTTTCTGACACTTTTCTACATAAAAAATCAATTTTCAGAAAAATATTTTTTGACTAAAATCTGACTTTTTGCCTTTGGCTACCAACCTTTTTTCGAAAAATTGGTGTTTTATGTGGGAAAGTATCAGAAAAGAAAGATTTTAACGCAAAAAAGCTACTCAGGGAACGTTCGAACATTATTTGCAAACAGCTATGAAATGCGCTCATACATCCACCGCACTATGCCTCTAAAATCGATTTTTCACCTTATTTATTTAATTTTGAAACTAGAAAAAATAAAAAAGCATTCACAAACCGCAAACAAACCGTCGTCAAAGTTTTAAAAATTGATAAAAGGACGGCCGCATAAACGTTAAGTACCAATTTTTTTGCTAAATTACACTACTAACCTCGAAAATTCCTGTCTCAACCTAACCCTCTGAGCCACCTTGTTGAACTATACTTTTTTTTAAATTCAACCGTGTTTTCGTTCAAAAAAAACCTCAAGATAGTCGAAGATCACGTACCAAATCAAAATGTGTCAAAAACACAATACCATGAAGATGACTATGAATCAGTGGAGAGGTATGAACTCTAACATTTTTTAAAAAATATATAGTAAATGTCAAGTTTCTAATTTCGTTCAAGACAATAAACATTCGAATACCGAGAATTAAATATTTATTGCTCCGAGTGAAGTTTTTCAAAATATAAAATTTACTTCAGAATGTTTAAAGGCAGTTTTATGAGCAAATAGACACGCCGACCATGAATTTGGTGTCTCAAATATAGGATTCATATAGCAAGCGAAATGTTATAGAAAATTCATCTCACACCTCATACATTCATTTTACATATTTGGTCACGATTTTATTATAAAGTATTGTAGCATTAAGAGTGATAAAACAGCAATTCTATGTTCTTTCTTTTCCTTGTAAGAATTTAGCTGAATATTATCTAACACAATGTTATGACCATTTCAGTGTGAGTGTTATAATAGAGGCTTGACGGTATGCTACTTTTTATACCTGTTCGGAAAAACCAAAATTTCAAACCAGTTGTAATAAGGGGTAATTGCAGAGAGGGAAAAATTAGATAAAAGTCAAATTATTTTCTGTCAGATTACTTCCAAATGCTGTTTTTGAAATATTTCGATGGCTTTCCATTTGTCAATATCATCTTTTTCATGAAAATTCGAAAAAGGTACTCAAAATTTTTCGATTTACCTTTACCTCGAAATCTGATGCTTCGGTAATTTAATACCTTGGGCCGACCCCTAAAGTATAAGGTTAAACTAATTCGTATTTATTAATCAAAACATATTCTGTGGCACTGTTCTGGCAATAGCTGTTATAGTACCTTGTTCTTTTTTACTTCTGTTTGTTGGTTCACCCAGAAGGCCGGAAAACATCTGTCTTGCGTCATTTCTAATAGTCTTGTTCAGAGTCAAGTAGATGACTGGAGGAAAGCCTAAACTTTCTTTTAAGGTAAAAAAGAACAGAACTAATGAATTAGTAATAATAACCATGTACATGCAGCCAACACCACTGGGACAAATGAATTAGAAATTCTGAAGGTAGAACGTAGTTGAAATAGACATAAATTAAGCAAGCAACCGAATTGAAAACACTGATAATGAACACTTGAATAAACATCTAAAACTTTTAAGTTAACAATTTTGCGCCAAAACAGATTTTTGTGTGCATAAAAACATACTTTATTCTTATCTTTCAGCTACTTTATTTCCTCTATAAATACTCCTGAGGGTCTTTTTTCGAATCCTCGTAAATTCGAATAAAATTATTTCGATTTTGAAATTTTTGGGTGAAAATCTAAAAAGCTGAATCGGTGCAGTTTGTGATTTGCAAAATATTGCCTTTGCTCTGAGATACAGATCCTCCAAGTCAGGAGTGCCTTTTTAGAGAAAATACAGGTATTAAAGGTCAATGGTAGATTTGCATGTGAATTGTTTTTAAATTCTAACTCATAGTCAAATTTTTAATTCCACTCGAGACAACGCAACACGCCAACGTCGATTTTGCCTTTCGACGTGATTGACACTGTCATCCTTCACTCCGGCTTTAGGTATCTTCTCGCTTTTGCTTCTTTTTTTCAGCCTTCGGTTTAAGCTTTTCAGTTTTTTCAAATGCTTGTTATCTCGAGTAGAATATTTTACAATCCAAAAAATATTTTAAAATTTTAATTTGTTTAAAGGACCGTATGGAGTTATTTATTAATCATTTATTGGTTATTCATTTGTTAGTTATTTATTAATATTTGAATGACCAAAAAATATTGATCAGTCACCAAGAGAACACACGTTATTCCATTGTCATCGAAAATTGCCATTGTCATCGAAAAGTAGGCTCTTCTAAGAGCATTAATTTGCCTAAAATATCGCAATTTTTACGGTGATCTTAGACGTATATCGTAGCGAAACTAACTTGTACTAACATTTTCTGCCAATTCAAATTTTGAAAAATTATAATTTTTACTAACCTTTCGTTCTGTTTTATTGACATTCTGAGAAACACGGCTCTATACGAGATCCGTACTCCATTTTTTGCCTTGGTCCCCCTGTTGTTTTTGTTGAAAAATGCCTTGGTCCCCCCTGTCCATTATGGTTATATTGATACTGTGATTATGGTGATCATGGTGATTATGGTTAACATGATCACCTCGACCATGATCACCTTCAAAACAACAGGGGGACCGAGGCATTTTTCAACAAAAAACAACAGGGGGGACCAAGGCAAAAATGGAGTACGGATCTCGTATAAAGCCCGACACTCACATTCTGAGAAACACTCACATAGCTTGTTTTAACTTTTAAGGCAAACATAAAAAATATATACATACTAGGAACACAAATAGCTATAGTGCCATCGTAAACAGGGTGCATCCATGAGTTAAACTTAAAATTTAACATTAATATGCAAATTAAAATCCACACAAATCACTCTTTTAGTCAGATCTGGAACGTAATCCACAAAAGGGTTGAAGAACCAAGCAAAATGACGTCCACTAAACAAGGCTGGCTTCATATACAAAGTCCAGATAATAGCCATGACAATGCTGATAGAAAACCATATGAAAATACGCTTGCCTTAATATTTATGAATTTTTCACACTTGATGATCAAAAAAGGTTAACCTCGAAATAAAGCTTTTTCTAGGTCTGGCAAAAGAATACAAAGACATCGGTTAAACACTAGTGTCAGCTCAGTGTAGCTTTCCATGACCCAAAAACTGAAAAATTATAACAATTCCGTTTTTTTTAGCAAACTCATTTTATTAAAATTTGTTTTATTAAAAAGTTTTTTGCTTTTTTAAAGTTTGTGTTTGAGGTAAACAATTCCAGAATAATTCCGTTTATTTTTCAACTTGTTAGAGGTGAAGATTCGAATTCGCAAATCGACATTTTTTTATTGAAAAACAAAATTTGGAATAAATTTTATCTTGAAAAAAGTCCAGTTCAAAAATTTAAAGCGCTTGAATTTTTTTAATATCATTTTCTGGAAAGCAGACGCCTGCTATATTGTACTTGTTCTGTAAATTCTTGTTACTTCACTTGTTTCTTCGAAATCAGCTTTAAAAATGTGGCGACACAAGCAATTTAAAATTTGCAAAAACTTGAACTTCCAAGCAATGTGACCATGCAGGACACGAATATAGTGCGAGAATTCTTAGTTTACAAAGCAAACACACATAAATTTCTATATAAAATTTCACCGTTTTTCCGCCACTATTTTTCCCCCGCCGAATCGGCTCCCCACCTCACTAAAGTGAACTCTGGATGTATATAATGTATACACTAAATGTATAAAAAAGCAGTGTACCAGAGTTTCTATATGCGGTAAAAACAATATTCAAAAAACATGCTCAACATCTTCATGTTTTGGTTTTTAGAGGTTGTCTAGGTCTTTTTTATGTTTTATTACTTTGGCCCTGTAGACAAAATTGTTGAAGCCAGTGCCGTGAGCTTGAACCGGCGCCATAATTTTGAAATTTACAGCATTTGTTCGGAATACGATACGTAATTCTTCTAATAGCCGCCCCTCTAATAAGATCACAAGATCACACACTTGAATAAAGGTCCTGAGACGAATCCTCAAATAGGACTTACTATACATAAGTTTTTAAAGGGGGAGAAAACTTTATATACGCATCGCCTAGGGTCGAAGGTCCGACTACCACTGAGTACAAATCTTATTTTTTTACCTTCTTTTATTTAGAAGTTTGGTGTAAAAGTGATCCTCACACTCCTGGCTATCCAACAAGGTTATCAGCGAAGGATTTTAATATACTGTAGCTTATTTACAGGCTAAGATTTGCTTAATTTCCTAAAATCGATCGTTTTGGGGGTTTTCTTTGACTGGCTTGATTTATATTTCCTGACCTTTTATACAAGACACACACTTTATTTACCAAAAGGATTTGTTAAAGTCAGAAATAAGTCTAACTTATTAATATATTTAATAAAAACAACTGTCTGTGACTAATGTAAGCTTTATTAAAAAGCTTACAGGATAAAATACTGCCAGTCAAGTAAATGAAAGTAGGATAAGTGCAGTAGACAGCTCCTTGGATAGCTAAAATACCATGGACAAATGTAAGCACCCATAGAATACCTATAAAAAATAAATAGTGGAAAATATGACGTCTTTTTAAAATTTAAAACGTTTATGTTACAAACATGAACGTGACATTTATCTCGTTTAGCAACTTCACAGAAAAGAAATCTCGATACAGTGACACCTCCAGGATTGTTCTAACGCTTGTGCTTAGCTGCAGCAGTTTAAATTTACCAACGTTAAAAAGCGTTTAAAAAACGCTTTGAAAAGCTTTACGCCTTAATTGATATAAACGTTTAAAAAACGTTGGCGTTTAGACTTCGATCAAAGCATCTGTTGTTATTATTAATTTTTTAATAAAAATATTTTTTCTTGCATTTTTGAAGTAAACATAAATCAATTTTTAATCAATATTGGCAAAAACAAAATTTGCCATTTTTAGAAATGTTAACCTCTAAACTAACTGCCGTTTAAAAGCGTTTAATAAACCTTGGGCTGAATGCCGGCATTTAGCCCAGCTTAACCGTGGACACCTCTGATATAGTGACACCTTGGCGTCAGCTGGTTTTCTTTTTTTTAACAAAATGATCAAAATAACACACCCATATAATGACACCCTGAAGCTGGTCCCTAGTCGGGTTACTATACAGGGTGAATCAAAAAACTCTACCATTTTTAAAAATGATAGAGTTTTAATTTTTTAAAATTTTGTTGCTGCTTTTTGTGAAAAGTGTATTCACATATACATTCTGTTTTTTCTTTGCCTGAGTTAGCTCCCAGGTAGCTTAAACACTGTCATCGATTTTTCCTGGAAAAATCGATGGGCCAAGGGGTCACATACACCAATTTTTTAAAAATGGTAGAGTTTTTTCGATACATCCTGTAATAGGTTTGACTGTACTGGCAATACCAAAGGCAAATTTCTAGGTGAAATCCGCAGCTTTTGAAACTGTGTCTTATGGCTTGTTCACGTTGTTAAAGTTAGAGTTAGACTTAGAGTTCGAGTAAGAGGTGTTCATGTACTCAAAAACTCGAACTTTAACTCTAATTCGATGGTGTTCACGTACATCGAGTTAGAGTTAGAGGTCGAGCTTGAAAATATTCATGTATATAGCTTAGATAGCTCAGAACCTCACTCCAAAGCCGTCTAAAGCCACTAAAACTTAGTTTTTGGGGGGTTTACTAAAAGAAAATCCAAGTTATATGCATGAACATCTTTAAATCCAACCTCGAACTCCAACTCTAACTCGAGGTACATGAACACCCTCGAGTTAGAGTTAGGATCAGAGGTGTTCACGTAACCAAAATCCCGAACTCTAACAATGTGAACAAGCCATTACGCTTTTCATCCGCATCAACAAAGAGATGGTTTTTTTCCGGCGAAGTATAAACCAACACAATCGCCATCCACACCCACCCAAGAATAACTTGCGAAAGTGGTTGCTTTCTTATCGAAGTTCAAAAATGCCTTTTTCAATACATATTATTATTTTTTGTTATTTTAAGTCTTTTATCGAAATTGTAATGGATCCGTCAGTCTATTCCATGACATTATTTTGATTAACCACCCATTTGGCTGCAAAACTGTGATCACTTTTAGGAATAAACAAAAGTTGCATGTTGGAGCGGACTATTCAAACAGGTAAAATTTAAAATATTTTGAGCTAAATTAAAGTTAAAAAGTTTCTAGAACCACGTAAAAACCGTAAAAGTATTTTAGTTGGAAATAATGAGAACCTATGTTTGCAAGACTCATGAAGAAAATAAGTTGATAGCAAGTAAGGTCTAAATGCTTCCACAAAGACAAAATGCAAGGAATATACAAAACCTAAAGCAAATTTTTGTATAAAAACAAATTTATGGAGCTAGGAAATCGAAACGTAATAAAAATAAAAACAAAAGAAAACAAAATTCATAAAAACAACTCACATAATAAACTACACCCAGAAGAATTGCAATAAATCCTTCGATACTGTGCTGTCGTTCTTCTAATGGAATACTGTCCACATTTACACCACTACAATTATAGTAGAGTTTATATTGATCAGGATGGAAAAGATATCTGTTCATTTGAGACCTTTCCTGGAAAGTTATAATTCAAAAGAATTGGAACCTAGTATAGAACGGCAGAGGTATTCTACAAAAAAATCGAGCACAGTTGTAATTTTTTTATCACGATAAAAAAAAAGATATAAAGATTTTTCGGTGTACTTAAGGATGTTGAAATGTGAGACCGGTACTGAGGGGTCTTCTCATTCTGCCGTAACGCTAGATCTAGCTCTCTTAACATAAAATTAATATAACTCGCTGCGCAGGGCTAACTCATTACGTGGTTGATTCCCATGTGCACGCACTTGATTTAACTGTCCATCCTCATAACACTAAGTTTAATCGACAATAAGAAAGGAATAAATAAATAATAAATGCGGCTTTAAAACAAATATTATTCAAAAGTGCCCAAGTTTTTTCTAACACGTATGCAACACTCTAACACGTATGCAAGCTATTTTTCATGCTTTTAATGAACAGCACTTTTTAATAAAAATTTCACTAGAGCTGAACATTATGACTCGTCAACAACGTTTAATTTTGGTGCAGGTGAATTGCTTATGATTTCAAAGAATTTGTTATTACCAACAAATTTAGACAATTTGTGTTTTTAGAGAAACTATATTTTTAATTTAAAATAATTCTGTTTGTGGTAATAATTCAATATTAAATTCTAAAAACCGTTCCATAGTAAATTTATCTATAGAACACAAAACAATAAACATAAAATATATTTTCAAAAGAAAATAATGCTAAATTATATCGTTGAATATGCTATTAAGAACTAGGAATGCATGATGCTTTATACTCACTGTAAAATAGTAATAACAATAATACAAGCATATAGTTTACGGTATTCGGTATGGTCACCATTTAATTGTGTACTTTAGCAATTCCGACGCTACTGTCATATACCCCCCCCCCCCCCCAAAAGCTACTGTAATATACCCCCCCCCAAAAATCGGACCTACTGTCATATACCCCCCCCCCAAAAACCGACTTTTTTAGGAGTGTCTAAAAACCATTTTTATGCAATAATTTTGCCATAAAAGGTCCAGAAAAACAATTAAAAAGGGATTATGGGCTGTATTGGGAGGGGAAGGGAATAATATAGGGGCCACTTTTTTTTAGCTGCTTTACCATGTTTTTCAACTCGGGCCGTGGCAAAAATAGACTCTATATGCATTTTATGATCAAGTGTACTTCTCGGAATCATGTCTAAGGTAAGTGCGTGCGCGCATCTCTAACTCTCAAGCCCCTGCGCCCCTTCGGGGGCGCAGGGGCTTGGGGCTTGGAGTTGAGATGCGCACACCCACATACCTTAGACACAAATCACTCGAAAGCGACTCTGGATGCATGAAAAAACATGCATACCAGAGTTATTTATGCGGTAGGCCCCAGTATTCAAAACTATGTTCAACATCTTTATTTTCCCGAACAGCATTTCCCCTCGTTCTATAAGGCCAGGCCAGAGGCCCAGCATCCAAAAATTCAGCCTAGCACCCAAAAAGTGCTAGGCCTATGTGTAAACCCACGAGGTCCACCCCGCTGATGGGCTTGGTCCATGAAAAGTAGTTATACTTATGCCTGCACCACAAGTTCCTGGGTTTGAAAGCACCTTTAGACGCTTAGAGAATTATTACTCTTATGATCCCAACCATCTCGAGAAGTGGCCCCTGTATTATTCCCTTCCCATCCCAATATAGCCCGCAATCCCATTTAAATTGCTTTTCTGGTCCTTTTATGGCGAAATTATTGTGTAAAAATGGTTTTTGACCATCCCTAAAAAAGTCGGTTTTTGGGGGGGTATATGACAGTAGGTCGATTTTGGGGGGGGGGGGTATATTACAGTAGCGCTTTTTGGGGGGGGGTATATTACAGTAGCGCCGCAATTCCACCTAATCATTATGTATGGTACATTTATCTCAGATATATGAAGTTTTGTAAAACTGTCACCTTATTCGGAAAACTGGAAACAATTGTTGTAAATATGGCAACTTTTTGTGAAAATGTGACACCTGTTTTTGGAAAACTAACACTTTTGTTGTAAATCTGGCATCTCATTTGGAAATCCAGCGTTTTTTTTTCAGGATATTTCAGAATCTGAAATTTAAAACCTGATCAAAGAACACATATAATATGATAGCTAATAAGAGCTTAAAATTCTCCTATACTACATTATGGAGTTAAATTTCTAATAAATAACGCCATCTTTCCAAAAAGAAAGCTAGTTTTTCAAAAATAAGGTGCACGATTTACAACTGGGCGCCAGATTTTCCATAAAAATAGAAATTTTTACAAAGCAAAAAAATGTGCCAGATTTATAAGAAAGCTATTAGTTTTAAATAAAAAGCGCCAGATGTACAAAAAAGTGGCAGATTTTTATTTCATCCAAAAATATTTATATAAACTGTTGGGATTATTAAAATTTATTATAAAAAAGTAAACCGTATTTTCAGTTTACAAGAGCTAACACAGACATAACAATTTATAAAAAGCACTCGTTTTTTTTATTTCGTTTCATGAAATTTGAAAAGATTTAAAAGAATAATTTTTACGTAAATGATAATTATTCTTTTTAAATATTACACATTTTAAATTTTTTCAAGATTGTTGTTATTCATTTTGTCTATAATTATAACTACACAAGAAGCAGAAAATTGGCATTTGAAAACTTATGCACTCCCTCAGTAACTTTTGCGCATTTACTTTGTTGTGCATACGTGTTTTTCTGTTTAATGACTGTTTATAACAACTTTGATTGAGAAAAATATTAAAAACTTCTTAGCTAAACCCACGTTGTTATACGGTTTCTGCAAAAGCCAAAACTAAAATATACAATCTTGAACTTGCACTAACTTACCTTAGACATGATTCCGAACAAGACTCATAACCGAAATACATAAAGATGTTTTTCCCAGTGAACAAAATCGGTTCTTATTTTTTGTCAGCATTACTTTTTTAAACATAGTGTTAAAGGACCATGGTTTTTGCGCGCAGCGGCACACGCAAAATTTGAATTGGCGGGAGACACTTCTCTTTCGTCTAATGCTGTACTTTTTTAATCATTCGAAACGACTCGAAAGAGTATCCTGATAGACGAAAGAGAAGTGTCCCTCGCCAATTCAAAATTTGCACATGCCACTGCGCGCGAAAACCATGGTCCTTTAAGCAAATACTTTTACTTTGTTCCACCTTTTCCATCTTCATAAATATTCTCAATGACAACAACCTTAACTATCCATGGACGTGATTAAAAGGTGGTGCCGATAAAGGATAAGGACTACAAAATTCCGTAAAATTTAAGGAGGGGGGGGGGTTGCAAATCCTAATTGTTTTTTACCTCATTTTTTTCATATTTTATTAACAAGTTTGGCATCAAAATGTTCCTCAGTCTCTTGGCAATCCAAATAAATTTTTAGCAGATGGTTTAATAAGCTACTAGAGCTGTCTTACAAGCCAAGACTTAGCTGAAACCTTAGTGTCATCCGATATCCATCATCTTTGGGTTCTTCTCACAGCTTTTATTAGTATATATTCCACCCTTATTTGTCGCTTCCTATTTTCTAGATGCTTGCAAGGTATTTAACTGTAAGGCTCAAGTCCACCTAGTGCAAACGAAAAGAAACTGTGAATGTAGACGGAAGCCTAGAATCGTGGCTACACATTGGTATATAGAAACATGCGCGCTTGAAGAGAAGGATCAGAAAATTTTATCGAAAATATGCTGGCTTGTACAAGCCGATTTCAACTGATTTCGGATAGTACAGACCCAAATATTTTTTTAAAAGCTTAGTAATTTTTTTCTATAAGTGCACATGTTTCTATATACCAATGCGTAACCTTGACTCTACGCTTTCTTTTCAGCTATCATAAAGAGGTAACCATAAGTTTGGAGATGAAATTTATAAATATTGAAAAATTTTTGATTTCGTGCCGTCCTACCCTTCCAAGATACTCTCTTCTCGTTATGTTCAATCTTCGTAAGCTATCTAATTTTCGGAAGCAATTTTGGTGTGAAAACATGTGCATTTGTTTTTCTCGTAAAATTCTGACTCTGAAAGGCACTGAACCCTTATAAGAAGTCAATAAAACAGTTAGAGGAAAAGCGATATAGAAAAATATATACAATTGTGGATGGTTCCCTTTATATTGATGGTCATTTGCATGAAACCGCAAAGCGTGACTTTTAGGCCGATGATGTTGCGGCCAGACTGGAATCGGCATCCCGATCCCACGGGAAGGTGTTATCTTCTTGTTGGGGCCCGTTAGATGGGCGAACAACCTGTCGGATAGCTCTTCAGAGGTCCCGACATTACTTCACCTGGGCATAGAAATACCACCGAGAGGCGTAAAGGACCACCTGCGGGCATAAAATACGATCGGGACCGAAAACCCGAACCACCTGCGGGCAAAGCATTGGGTTTTTTTGGGTACCGGTGAGGACCGAGTGAATTTCAGGTAGAACCACCTGCGGGATAGAACCAGATCGGACCGACGTGGATACACCCGAACCATTAGCGGGCATATAACTACCACCGGTACCCACTTGGATGCACCTGAACCACCACCATCAAGATGAAGCCTAAACCACGTGGCACACCCGAACAATCATGATCAGGCTAAAACCACCAGGTTCGGGCGAAAACTACCAGGATCGGGCCCAAAAACTAGAATCGGGTCCGAACCACCATAATGAGGCCCAAACCACGTGAGCAGATCCGAACTACTAGGCTGAGGTGTCATGTGAATGGGGTACGAACCATTAGCGAGTATCCGAACCATGAGAATAGGGCGGTACGATGTGAATGCATTAAAATCACGTACAGCTAGAAGCTGAGACAATGCGGCATCTGCCGCATAGGCGCTTTCTAGTTCTATACTAGTGCTCTAAATTGTATTTTAGGAAATACAAGTGAGATTCAAAAAATAACTTTATTTATACAAATACATATCAAAATCTTTAGAAAAAGTTCAGATTTATTAAATTTACTAATAATTAAACAAAGTATAAAAAAGAAGGCACTACTTTAGAGCCAGCGGGTATAGACACAATACCCCCGAAAGGTGTGGACACAGCACTTTGGAAAGTGGTATGCCTGGCGCTGGGAAATTTCCAGGAACAACTTGAGAACCTGCGGTATATTCATTAAGCCAGCTGGAGTAGATACCACACTTTGACCTGTCACTAGCTGACGTCGGGCTCGAAGACCACTAAAATATATTTTGTGTTGTCAGGAGAGTTTTGCAGAAACGCGTAAGCTTTTTTCAGAAAAAAAATCTGTAAATAGACTCAATCATACTTGCACGAGCGGCGGCTTCGGCGACGAGCGGCGGGTGGCACCGCTCGCCGCTTGCCGCTGTAATCTTGACTCGCCGCTGCCGCTTATTTTTGGACCCGCCGCTGATTTCGCCGCTCATTTTCTTGATCCACCGCTGTATCCGCCACCTTCTTTTCCGATCCGGCAAAATTTTGGCGCTGCTTTTTTCTCAACCTGCCATTTTGGTCATACGATATGATTAATGACAATTTCAAGTCTCAAAGGGCTTTTAAAATCTCACTGAAATTATTTTCCGCCAGTGCCACTCATCTATTGCTTTCTGCCGCTGCCTTTTTCGCCACTGTCTTTCACATATGCCGCCTTGCCTTGCCGCTCTTTTTTCTGTCTTTTCTGCCGCTGATTTT
Organism: Ditylenchus dipsaci; assembly: GCA_004194705.1. Taxonomy (NCBI): domain Eukaryota; kingdom Metazoa; phylum Nematoda; class Chromadorea; order Rhabditida; family Anguinidae; genus Ditylenchus; species Ditylenchus dipsaci. Next base: position 45,758 of record SADC01000028.1, on the reverse strand, counting down.
TAAAAATGCCGCCGCCCGCCGCGCCGCTCACCGCTGCTTTTTCTGGTCGTGCAAGGATGGACACAATACCCCCGAAATATTTACCGAAATATTTATATTTATTTATTTACCCCGAAAGGTGTGAACACTAAAGAATCTGCCCCCTTCGAAATCTGAAAAGTGTGAGGTCAATCTTTAAATTTTTGGGTGAAAATACAAAATCGAAAAAGCGGAACCGGGCATAGGAGTTAAAAAATCCAATAAATAAATTTGCAAAATATTTAATCTGGGCTGCGATATAGGTTTTCAAAGTCAGGGGTGATAGATTAATAGAGGTTATAGGATAATCAACCACTTAAATGTCGGAGGTCGGTACGTGACAATTTCCTGTCGCGGCCGATTCCCTGCCGGACATTTCCTGCCCGACAATTCCCTGCCGGGAAAATATACTAGTTAAACCATATTCAATCAACTTCCCAACTAAACAAATTGCATTTTTATTGAGAACCAACTCGAACAACAATGACAAACAACTCCTTAAACGAAAACAAAGTAATACAATATAACATTTCCACGTACTACTGATGCTCAATGAAGTTGTGGGTCAGGCCGCGAATATATTACAGCTGGATGAATTGTTTGTAGGTGTCACTGAGCTTCTGAGCTTTCTTCATCTCTCAGAGTAATCGGCCAATTGTCGGGTGATCAATGCCCAGAATCGTCTGTTGTAAAATATGTAGACTCGTGGTATCCATGCAAGTAAGCAAGTTATAGTTCATAGTAGCTGATCCAAACATGAGGTCGTGTTCCGTCTTCTCGATTGATTCGATAGCCGAGCATTGGTCCATTGGTTGAGACACAAGCACCTCGTCTTGCGCCTGTGTATAGAGATCTGGCATCGTCATAGCGGTTGTCGGGTTGTAGATTAGGGTGGGTTGAAGACAAGTAGAAAATATACTTTATTATTGACTATCTAATCTAATACTACACGGTGAGGAATTGGGCACTAGCCCAACCGAACTAAACAGTACTCTCCCTGATTCCTTCACAAACAACATTAAAAAGGCGGTACCAGGGACAGCAACCTGGGCGGAGCTGTCACAGCGGTGAATTTTCATTTCATCTGTCGGCAGAAGACTGCAGATACGAGAACCATCCTAAAATAGATCTATTCCGATTTATAGGAATAGGTCTATTCCAAGGCCTATTCCGATTTTAACCTCAGAGGCCCTCAAAGCAGGAAATAAGGCTCTCTTGAAGAGGGGTAGAGGGCATTGGCAATTTCGCCTACAGTCGGCGCTCTCCCTAAAAGAACCCGAAGAGACTGACTTTATTGTCCGTAATGGAGAGCGTCCGTTGTGTAGAGCGTCGATTTAAGTCAAATCATAGCACAGTCGACTCTCGATTTAACATACGATTAGGCTCAGACCCATATTTGTTCAGTTGAGAAAATAATTGGATATGGTTGTACTAGTATATTTTCCCGGCAGGAATTTGTCTCCGCAGGGAATTCGGACCCTACTATAAAATACCCCCCAAATTTTTCCTTCTAAAACTGAAGTAAAGAATACCCAAATTTATGTCCCAGACCCCGGAAAATATGCGTAAACTCTTTATTAGTCACAACTTCCGTACGATGGCCTACCCCAAGCCTAAGGGCTAAGCCTAAACTTGTTGTTTGCAAGGGTAGTTACAGCATTTTTTAAAGGTCGGATTTTTGGGGGGGGGGGGGGGGGGTGGTATTCTATAGCAGCGCCGGAATTTGTCTCCGGCAGGAAGTTTATACGACACTTGCGGTCCGGAAACTTGCGGCCGACACTTGCGACCCGACACTTGCGGCCGACATTTGCGGCCCGACAATTAAAAAGTCCAGAAAAGCAATTTAAAAATGGTTTAGGGGTTGTACTGGGAGGGAATAATAATAACAATAATACAGAGGCTACGTATTGCGTAACTTATTTGGCTGCTTTGCCATGTTTTTCAACAGAGGATTTGGCAACAAGAAACTCTATATACATTCTATGATCAAGAGTACTTCTCGGAATCATGTCTAAGGTAAATGAGTGAGCCTAACTCTCAAGCCACCTACATCCTTTTCGGGGGCACAGGAGGCTTGGGGCTTGGAGTTGAGATGCGCACACCCACACACCTTAGACACAAATCACTCGAAAGTGACTCTGGATAAAAAAACATGCATACTAGAGTTATTTATCCGGTAGGCCCCAGTATTCAAAACCATGTTCAACATCTTTGTTTTTAGCCCAAAAAGCATTTTTCCTCCTGTTACATGACCTGGCCAAAAGCCCAGTTATCCATCACTTCAACCTAGCACTCAAAAAGTGCTTGTCTTAGGCTAAAAGCCAATGAATCGAAAATTTCATCACTAAGTATCGGGCTGCAAATGTTGGGCCGCAAGTGTCGTGTCACCGGCAGGAAATTGTTTGGCAGGGAATTGTCCGGCAGGAAATCGGCCGCGGCAGGGAATTTTCGCGGCAGGGAATTGGCGCGGCAGGGAATTCTCCGTCGCCGGTCGGAAGTATATGACACCAAACATGTTTGAGCCCCTCCTAACATACATACTACGCCTTATCCCGTGCTCAACCAAAAACTAAAAGCAAAAAAAACTAGGGCTGATATACAGAAAAAGTCAAATTTGTGGTAACTCTATGTCACAAAATGACATTTTTATAAGTTGATGACTTAACTCTGCGTCAGTTCATAACTTATATAAAAAAATATTCATTGACAAACCTTATAGTTCCTTCGGTAAACATTTGAATAGAACAAACGAGCAAGAGGGAGAAAAATAATTTAATAAAAGTATTCATCTTTTGAATTTCTAAAATAAGTTTCAGAAAACTACGTTTAAAAGGTTCGATTGCAAAATATATAGTCAACTGAAAGAATGCGAGAAAAGTCATAGGTTTTACTTTATAAAGTTTTTCACCTTAAATTTCTCAGATGATTTAATTGCATGCACAGGTTTTGTAAACATGTTTTCTCACCACAAATATATTGATCCTTGATCGGTATTGATTTTTATTATGAAACAAAAATGTACAGATTAAAAATTTTAACGAAAAAGTCAGACAAAAATTTTCTAAACAAAAAGTTACTAATACTAACTCTGAGGTCATAGGATTAAAAATAGATATTTAGTTCACAAGTCTTAGCACAAATAGAAAGACTTTCATCTGACCTGTACTCAAAGTTTTCAAGGGAAACTTGAAAATCTGATATTTATGACCTAAGTGCACTTTTCGATTTTACGTCAAATGGGCTAATAATGAAAAACTGCATAAAAATTTCAAATTAAAAAATGTCTGATGTCCCATTGAGGGATAGGGCCACACTTTTTTATTTTAAATGTTCTACTGTTTAAAATGCACGAAACTACATAATATCATTTCTATCAAGGAAATTGAAAATTGACATTGAAAATAACAAAAATTGAAAAAAAAAGAAAATTTAACATTCCTATTCATTAAACCATAACCTCACCAAATTTCGTTCTCAAATACAGGACTTTTCAAAAATATTTTGAAGTCTTTGAAAGTGAGCATCCTGAAGGTTAGTGTTCACTGTGTAGGGGGTTGTCTTGTTGTGGTTGTTTACACTTGTAATGCAGCATGATGAACAGAGCTTCGGCCTCTGCCGGCACTGACCACTGCCATACACCATCAGTAGAGCGACCAGTAGAGATTGGAAGTGGTTGAGGTTGACTAGTTCGTAGATTATCATTTGAACGTCTGCTGTTGGGTTGGTCCACAACTGAAATCAAGTCTTAATTTTAGTTTCATATTTTATCCATTTTGGCAGGCATGAGCACTGTGCCATCGATGACGCAGCTGTTTTCGAGATTAGGAAAATCGGAGTTTGGCGGTGTTATATAGGTAAAATTACTACTATTCTATAAGATCTACACGTGTAGCCTAGTGGGTTAGCTTCCCACTTTTTACGTTATTACAGGCGGACACGAAAATGGCGGTACATTTGGATGGATGTGACATTTGCGGCCCGACAATTGCAGTCTGACCAATTCGTATTTTCATTTGTGGACGCGACTTAAGAGGACACGACATTAATGAATACGACTTTAACCGGTGCGATAATTACGGACATTTTTGAACTCAAAAAAGGTTTTTTTAAGGCAGGTCCGCATTTGCTGGTCTGCAAATGTCGCGTCCGCTCAGTCCCATCCCCGAATGACCATCCGCATTTGTCGGTACGCTACAACTGTCGCTACACCGGAAAAATCTCATCTTTTGAAAAAAAACCAACTTGATTAGCAGCATAATGTGCCAAAACTGAAGATGTCTGTAGGAAGCACTTTACCACCACTATTGGAAACAAATCCCTGTGGCTCTAATAGTTTCTTCCACTTGAAACTTAACTGACAAGCTCTGATATTTAGGAGACTGACTGCTGCAACAACGAATCTTCTTACGGTAGCAAAGCGACCAAGAGTAGATAAACAGAAAAAATAAAATAGCTGTGTACTCAACACTCAGGCTAAACACCAACATTTTCTGCAAAAAAGTATTATATCCAGTAAAGAAATGGGTGTAAAAACCTGGTAATACTGATTGTTCTGCGCATTCCTAACAGTGGATAGCGCTAAACCGGTTTGGTTAAAATCCATACCTATGGAACTGAACCAAAAGTGTAGTATGGCGTAAGGTAAATTCTGAAATATAATTTTTGAAGGTTGTAAGCTGAAGTAAATCATCAAAGTTTCGAATTCACCAGCAAATTTTCAATCAGTTCTTAATAAGCATTTTGCTTTAGATGTTCGTTGTAATTTTGAGTTTTTGCACTATTGTGGAGCTTAGAATCTCAGCTTCCAAACTACTTATTAAATTTCATTGAATAATTCAATGGATAATAAGATCGAGGGATTTGAATTATGTACAGTCTAACCTGGCCAGAAAAGAAATAAGGTCAAATCGCCATTCGATAACCCGGCACCTTAAAAACATTCTTCAGCGATGCTGTATTATCAAAGGGCTAGTTTACCTCATTCTTTTTATGGCCAACCAAAATTCATAAAACCATTTAGTAGAGTTTTATACCTCGTTACATAGCTGAGACCCAAGACTGCATGTCTGGGCAAAAGTTTTAAACAGTTTTAACGAAAAACTAAGAAAAAATATTAAAAATAACATTTGCTGCCGAATTTCAGAAACTGGCTGTTTACTTTTTGGCTTATATTGATTTGGTTTGCGAAAAAGCCAAAATATGCTAGGAAAAAGCTGAAATGTGCCACGGAAAAGCAAAATTTACATTGAATTGACTTTTTCTCTAAATTTTCGTATTAATTTTTTTTTAATTTTCAGTATCGTATAGCCTAAGATCTCAGTTTACCAACAAGTTATCAATTGACCTAATGAGGTCTTTAAAAATGCAGAAAAAAGGCTTCAAATTTACCGAATTTTCTAAATTTTTTTGCTCTATTCAAATACCTTTACCTCCAATATTTTGAAACATCATTTGGTCAGTTGATAGCTTGCTAGGAAGCTGAGATTCTGGGCTACACTATACTAAAAATTTTTTAGACAAAAACTTCGAAATATTTAAATTTTTGTTTTTGTGGCGCATTTCAGCTTTTTAATGGCCAGTTTCAGCTCTTTAGCAAGCCTTACTAAATTCTGTATAGTTAAAAAAATGTTATAACAAAATTGTGGAGCATGAAAAAAGGGTTAAAAATATATATATGATAAATAGTGATCGTCCCTACAGTTCTCAACAACAACACTACTGATTATAATTACATATGACGATAGTTAGTAGTTTTTAGCTAAAAACTAGCCCTACTAAAAATTTTCACCAAAACTATAACGCAGATGTTGTTCTCACTAACCAGAAAAATCAGGAAAAAAGCTACAATTTGTGGTCTTGAACTTCTCTCATAGTCATTAATGCGGCAAATACAAGCTAGCCTTTCAATGCACAGCACTATAAGTGACACATTCACACCATTGGAGGAATCTGCATTGGCCTCCTTCAGGTTAAATAGCAGGTATGTGGCCATAATCTCTGGCATGGACTGCTTATTAGCGGCGAAAGTCTAAAGAAACAAGCTAAAGAATTTTTCAGCTTGTGACGATTAATTTAGTTAATCAAGTTAATATTTTAGGTAAAAACTGTCTGTCATCATTCATCAAAATATGGGAAATGACAAACTGAAACAGAAAGTCGTTACATTTTTTATGAATTTTATAAATGCAGTAAATGAAGCAGAGGATGTGTTTGTGGTACAAAACATGTGAGAAATTCTTAAAAATCTGCTCTTTTTCGTCAAATGTCAAGTGCCTCGCAAATTTCAAATTTTGGAATCTCGCATGGTAATCATTCATGTACCTCCACTTCCCAGCACTAATATATGTATATAAGTTTTCCAGTCTCGTCTGCTAGTCTTGCTGTTGAAATTTGGGTTTCTTAGGTCACTGAAGAGGGAACTGTTTATACTGTCCCTGAAAAACCTCTTCAAACTCTCGCTCTTGGCATTTTTAATTGACGAAAAACAGGCGCAAAGCTACTCTTGGGTGAAATTACAAAAATCTTATTTTTCGGATGTCTTTATTCCCCAAGCTGACTGTTATAAAAATAAAAAATAGTAAAAAGAAAAATCAAGCTTGCAGGACCAGGATCCAAAAATAAAAATTTGTGGGTAACACTTAAAAGCCGGTTTGTGCTAATTGGTGCGTTTTGTTCAAAATTTCGTGCTGAGCAAGATAGGAGAAAAAATCGCCTATTGTGGCGTTCTGCATCTTCCCGTTTGTGGGACTCGAAACACGCGTTTTAGTCAGTCTTAACTTTAAATTGCCTAAATAAAATAAATAAATTTGTCGAAAAAACCTTTCATTACAGAACGCCACAAAAGGCGCGAATTTGAAATAACCCGGAAAAAGCCTAGACACCAACAAATTTGTTGGTTTTTGTGCTACTTCCTCCTAGGACTTGCTGTGTTGTTTTGGTATCAAAATAATGTGCACTTTCTGCGCTTTTTCCTACACTCAAGTTCCGAAAAAAACGGTGATGTCAACAATTCTTCGATGCTAAAAGAAAAAAGAACTGAATTTTTTATTTTATAATTTTTTTTGAAAAATGCTAATATTTTGAATGTTATACGTCCACTTATCCGATAAAACATGTATTCGTTTGAAAGATTGTTAAACTCTGCATGATATACGTGTTTCAGCTGCGCGAAGTTGTTCTCCTATAAGAAAAATACAACCAAATAACTAAAACAACTCCAAACTATGAGATGTCCAACAATCAACCCGTAAAGGTTTCCAACGCTCAACCCCCCCCTTTTTTTTTGCTCAACCCAAATCAATTTTTTGCCTTATCTCAATGTTGATTTTTTAGGCTTGGACATGAGTTTGACAGCTTTAGTTAGGAAGGCCTCGAGTATGCCACAAATTTATGCTTAAGTCTATCTGAGCACACACTAACTGACCTAAGCCTAAAAAATCAAAAGAGACACTAAGGCAAACAAATTGATGTTTTGGGGGTCTAAACATGAGCAGTTTCAAGTTTAAGATTGTGTCTAAAGTGTGGCAGTTTTTATAAATGATGTAGAAACTTGTTAGCTTTTTTGCAGTCAATTTTTTGCTAAGGCTTATGCTTAGACAGGGTAGGTCAGCGTATGGAAAAAGGGACTAAATTTTTTTTGTTGGTTTTATCCACGTAGTTAGTTACTTTGATAAAAGCGTGCTTTTGTAGCAGGGGTGAAGTGAACAAGTTTCCGGAGTAAACCTCATAGAAAATGGCTCGTTTTCGGTGAAGAAACCAAGACACATCATTTTATCTTAACGATAACCAAAATTTAACCTCGGGAAATATAATAATAAATTAATTACCTCCACATTTCATACAAGTATAGAGCAGTAAAATTAGTTGCCATGAGGAAGACATAGGCACAAATAAACCGATAAATAATCTTTGTGTTTGGATGGAATATTTTAATCCTAGTCTGAATATTCAAAAGTTACAATTTCAGAAAATAAATACACAATTTGATATGTAAAACCTTTGAACAGAGATGCACCACCACAATCACAACAGTGGCCAGGGAGACCAAAAACTTTATGAAGATAATAGACTTGTAGATGTCGTTCTCAGCAAGTGTTTCCGCTTTTTGGCAATTTGATAGCATTGCAACATCCATGGTATAAATCTACAAAATAGTTACAGTCATGTTTCGATATAACGCCATTTCAATACAATTCTATCGCTAGCACCTCGGAACAAAATTTGACTAGTCGCCAAATAAACACAACAAATTGGCCACCGATATACAGGGTGTATCACAAAAACTGGCGCATTTAAAAAAAAATTGTGTACGTAACCTCTTGCCCGGCGATTTCCGATTTTTGGGAAATCTCCACAGTATGCAATTTTTGACTTCAGTCATAAATTGGCCTCTTTGATATATAGTTTTTTCTGTTCTGTTACTTGCTGGATTTGAGAAAAGGATCTATGCTCAGAGTACTTACACTCTTTGCAATGCCAAATTCATAATGAGACTCAAAGACCGTAAACAATCCCTAAGAATATCATTTTCTATGAAAAACATTGCAAAGGAGTGGATAAAATAACAGTTATGTTCAAAATTGCTTTGAAAAATTAATTTGAATTGTTTACCGTTTTTTGCACCAGTTTTTGTGATACAGTCAAACCTCTATATAGCAACCCTCTACATTGCATCCACCTCTTTATTGCATCCGCTTTTTTTTTTGGTTTGGTTGGCCTGCAAAGAAATTACCTATAATCGACCCTCTATATTGCGTCCACCTCTACATTGCATCCGGCAGGGCCGGTCCCTTGTGGGATGCTATATAGAGGTTTGACTGTACACCCTGTAGTGCGACAAAATTGTTTTTTCAACACAAAATTTCCTATTCAAATAAGGATTTTTTGTTTGTAAATGTCTATTTTACTTTGAATCGTTTCAACCTCAATATCGCACTCTGTCGCTGGCCAGCAATGTTTACCTCTAATATAACACCAGCCCAGCTAAAACGCCACTCTGAGGCGTTCCCAAGTATAGAAGTAAAAAACAGTGCTGTAAATCTCGGCACCGGCTAAACTTCAGGCCTTTGTTCTAGCAGTTATTAGTATTGCCCACCCGATACCGAATATTATTGGGTAGCTCAGACATTGGCACCGGGCTAGGAATGAAAAAAATTATTTAAACCTTTCTGAATAGCGGCACCGGCTTGGCACCGAAATACGTTGACGTGATAATTTCGTGTAAATTGTTTCGGTGCCAAGCCGGTGGCGCTATTTAAAAAGGTTTAAATGACTATTTTTTTACTAGCTCGGCGCTGATATCTGAGGTACCTAATGATCTGCGGCACCGGGCTAGTTAATACTAATAACTGCTAGAAACAGGTGCCTGAAGTTTAGCCGGTGACGAGATTTACAACAGTGGTCAAAAAGGGTGTAGGTAAAATGACCCCAGGGGGAGGAAGCTTTAGCCCGCAGTCCCTGAAAATTTTTTTGGATACGTCTCTGGGCCTAGCCATACAAATTACCAATCTAACATTAGTTTTTAAGAGATGTTCATTAGGCCCTGGATTTCACATATTAGGTGCAGGATTTCCCTTTTTGACTAATATTTGCAAAAGCTGCTGGGAAAATAAATCAGGTGCTGGATTTCAATAATTAGGTGCTGCAATTCACATACAGCCTTGAAAAATCAACTTGTTTTGAAAACCATTGAACAAAACATCTATTTTATAACAAACACATATATATCAGCTATACTAAAGATCCGTTTTGTACTTTTTAATTAGGAAAACATTTTAGTAAAAGCTGTAGTTCAACATACTTATACCAAGAATATATATTCTAAAAATGGATCTTTATCAATAACATCACAAAGTTGTGGTGCACATCAAGTAACACAAATAATTATTGTGAATAATCCTATTTTTGTCTTCAAGGTTGAAATTGCAAATGCACATTTACAGCATTTAATGACTGCCTTTGAATGGTTCTTTAAAAAGTAGAAATTCTAAAATACATCTGCTTCAAATATACATTTAAAATTTTAATTAGTGTGCAGATTTAAGTCTCACAAAGTCTTTCGGATTTTCATAGGTCATAAGTTTGGGTGCAGTGTGTTGCACGACATGGTAATAACTTCCTTCGGAGAGCTGTTTTACATGAAACAAAGAATTTCTCTCTTAACACAAGAATGCCGATCGTAACTTCAAAGTTGCGATCGGGCATTCTCTTGTTAAAAGTTGATTTTTCAAAACTAAAGCTTCGAAAGCTGGGAACTTATTGGGTTGGGGGCGGGTTTTTCACTTATTTAAAAATAGTATTTAAACGACTCCTGAGTAATTTTGGAATTATGTCTAAGGTAAGTGAGTGCGCGCATCTCTAACCAACCAAGCCCCCTGCGCCCCCTTCGGGGCTTCGGGGGCAGGGGGCTTGGTTGCTTGGGTTGAGATGCGCGCACCCACATACCTTAGACACAAATCACTCGAAAAGGGACTCTGGATGCATAAAAATGTATGCATACCAGAGTTTCTTTATGCGGTAGGCCCCAGTACACAAAACTATGTTCAAATTCCATCTTTTTGTGGTATCCAGGTACCCTTTCAGGTTGGATTGCCTTGGATGACCAAGGCAAAAGTCGAATTTTAGTCAAGAAAATTTTTTTTCTAAAAATCCATTTTTGTGTGGAAAAATGTCAGAAAATAACTTTTTTATCGTTTTAAGAATATAAAATTACTTAGGAGTCGTTTAAATACTATCTTCAAATAAGTGAAAAACCCGCCAACCCAGTCCCAAAATAATTTGGAGTCCCAAAATAATACCAAATCTCATTAATAAAGACAGATCACATTTTTATGCTTAAAGGGGCATGTTCGTGCGCGATGAAACACAATTTTCAAAAAAGAAAAGGCGCGAACCAGGCGTGCCAGAGATTTGAAAAAGATTTAAATTTTGTATATGAATTTTAAATTTCGTCAAACCAGCAATTGTGTGTGCAGCGAAAGACATGAGTACTCAACTTAACCACCATCTATCAGCCGGGTTGGGTCCCGAGTTGAAATTGAGCTGGACCTCTTCGGAGTGTCTCGTGCTCTGAGTTTTGGATTCGCTGAGCCTTTGGTTCGGTTGTTGGTTTATGTAACGTAACTGCTTCCTGTTCGTTCTCCTCGATTTCGGTTTTCTGTCGAGTTTTAGATTTGCCTTTGGTTCGTCGTTCTATCTGTGCGTGGCTGCACACTCTGTATAGCGAACAGGGCGGAACAAGTAATAATCCAATTTTTCATACCAACTCTTCTCTAATTTTCTCGCTCTTTTGTAGATCTGTCAGGTAAACAAGATTTCGATTTCAGTTACCTGAACCGAAATCGAGGGAGAACGAACAGGAAGCAGTTACGTTACATAAACCAACAACCGAACCAAAGGCTCAGCGAATCGAAAACTCAGAGCACGAGACACTCCGAAGAGGTCCAGCTCAATTTCAACTCGGGACCCAACCCGGCTGATAGATGGTGGTTAAGTTGAGTACTCATGTCTTTCGCTGCACACACAATTGCTGGGTTTGACGAAATTTAAAATTCATATACAAAATTTAAATCTTTTTCAAATCTCTGGCACGCCTGGTTCGCGCCTTTTCTATTTTAAAAATTGTGTTTCATCACGCACGAACATGCCCTTTAAGCTAACTTAATAATGGTTAAAACAAATGTCAAAACTGAGGTCGGGTGATTGACAATTGTCCGGACAAACAGAACAATTGTACGGCCTATTTTTGCGGCTATATATGTAAATTTTTTCTCTATATTTTTTCCAGTATGTTATTAAGTTTCAACTCTAAATTTTTGGTTTTGTTCTTGTTCTCCAGTTTTACCTTCATTTTCATATCCAGTAAATAATTAACTAAGTCGCTTTTTTCATTTGGGGAAATAAGCACACTAAAATAGCTCGGCGTAGTTTTTTTTTTGACAGAAAAGTAAGCAGTCACTCGAGTTACACATAAAAAATAGCAAAACACAGATGACGCAACAATGTGTATTTCATGAGAGAAGGACGAAATTTTCTCGTAGTTGATTGCTCAGATTCCTAAAACATTCGGTTGAAAAATATGGCTCTCTTGTGGACTTTACGGTCATCTCTTTCAGCTTTTGATTGATTAATTCAATCAACCAAAAGTGGGATGATCCAAAACGAGGCAGCCATGCTTCAGCCTTATTGTATGGCAGGAGTAATCCAAAAAAGAACCTCCTAGATAGTAGAGATATGTCAAATTATTATCATTATGTTTTATTTGTTTGTTTATATTCGCTCGGACGCCAACTGTAAAGCCAGCATTCCGTAACTGGACACTTTCAATGACTAAAACACTTTCGAGCGCCGCTAAATCAAGACAACAACAAAATGCTGTAACTATACTCTAGCTCCAATAATTTAAAAAAACGTCGTTTAGTCAAAATTACTGCTAACTTTCACATTCAAAAAGGAGAAAAAACCCAGAAAAAGTAAAAGCAAACTGACGGCTAAGATAAAAAGGTAATTCAATCCTAGCAAAGCAATTGTTATTTGGTCTTTTCAACTTTAGCATGCTGAAAACTTCAAAAAAATTATTACTTTGTGTGTGTGTCGCCTAATTGTTCAATAAATTCTTTTGATTTTTACAACAAAAAAAGAGCAGGAAGAAAATAGTATTATTGACAGCTTGTTGGTGCACTATCAGTGAAATTGCGTCTGTTTTATCTCTACTTGCTGCTACTTTTAATGGCGCAATCAAAAGCAGATGACTGAATGGTCGAGCAAAAAATCATTTGAGGTCATTTCAACACTGCTTTCCCTCTATATTTTTATTTGACTAACATTGGCACCATGAAGACATGAAACTGGTTTTGATGAATGCTTCATTCTTATTCATAGGTGAATTTTCGTGCCGATTTTTTTAAGTCATTATCGCCTAGCAGAGATTTGGCAAAAACGAGATTCGGAAAAACTTCTTTGACAAGCCGATAATTTGTCGCTAAACAAAGTAGCTAATTAGATCCTGAGCATTGTAGCAGCCGAAACGTTGGAAAAATGCTTTCGGACGTTTTTGAACTAGGTAATATAGAATACTCATTCCTACAACAGCACAGTTAAGCTTGCCAGTCATTGTTTCGCCAAATCTCCCCTAGCCTATATTTTTTGACCAAAAACAATTTTTAAGGTGTGATTTTTAGCAGTATTTTAATAGTTTTTCTGGTATGGGAAAATTGATCTGATTTTTTAGTTTTCGCATTTTCTTCTGGAATATCAATGTCATTCTTTTTTATTTGACAAACACCCTCTGATTTCGGGTACAGGACGTTTGACCGCCAGCATATTGATCGCCGGCATATTTTGACCGCCACTAAACTGACCGCCCCTAAATTGATCGCCAGCCAACTTTGACCGCCACCTAAATTGATCGCCAGCTAAAGTTTGACCGCCAGCCTCTTTATACCAATTTTTAGATTTGAATTTCTTTTGATTGTTCAAAGTTTTATGACTTAAGTGTAGCCCTGAATGTCAGCTGAATTTTAGTAATAAAAGTTCTGGGAAAACGAAACAAAAATAGATCTAAACTTAAATGCACTCACTTGGTGATGAAAGACGTGTCAGATTATCACCAAGTGAGTGCCTTTTAAAGTTTAAATTATTTTTGTTTCGTTTTCCCAAAAAGTTTTAATTCCAAAATGTAGCTGACATTCAGGGCTACAATATAGTTGTAAGACTTTTAAAAAAATCAAAAAATTCAAATCTAAAAAATGCTATAAAGAGGCTGGCGGTCAAACTTTGGATGGCGGTCAATTTAGGTGGCGGTCAAAGTTGCCTGGCGATCAATTTAGGGGCGGTCATTTTAGTGGCGGTCAAATATGCCGGCGATCAATAGGATGGCGGTCGAACGTCCTGCACCACTGATTTAGCTTCCTGCTTTGTTATTTAGCTAACTTGATATTTATGAGAAACTATAGAATAATTTGTTTGACCAAAGTCGATGCCGGGCTTGCTTATACTGTCTTCTCCTAAATATTCATTAAATAAATTTCCCATAAATCTTCAAAGCATGTTTTGTGTGGCAAAAATTCCAGCAAAAAAAATGGGTTAAAACGACTCTTTGTTTTGAACGATGAAGATATACTACACTAAAAAGTACCTAGATAAATTTTTAGCTATCATGAGAAATATAGTGTGCATACTTATTTTATGTGTTTTCAGGCTTTGTGTTGCTATGTATAACCCTTGCTGACTCCACTGAAATTACTAGATGCTGTGCAGGGGGTAGCAGACATTTCCGTGAGACCCAAACGTGCACTGGAGTTAGATCGGTGGGAACGTCGAGCATTTGCACCAGATCTGCATCTATCTGTTGTCTCAGAGCCTTATTGGATGGCAGCTGTAATGCAGGCACAGAGAATGCTCGTCAGAATAACGGCTGCACTGTCGATGTTGCAGAATTGGGAGGCGTCATTAAAAAGGTTTGATTTACACCGATCAACACAAGACGGCCATTTTTTCACGGCCACATACAGAAGTACGGCTAATTTTTTTTTGCGTAAGTTGATTTTGTCCCCTGACTTTTACCTTGATGGTCTGTCTAGGGCTCTACAGTTCGCAAAATCATTTATAGTCAAACCTCCGATATTAGGCCATCATGTGGACCAGCCAAAAGCAACTTTATGTAAGAAGTGCCTTATATCGGGGTGGCAGTCAAAACTCTACCGTAGGGACTAGCCAAATGTGGCGGAGTTTGACTGTAAACATTTGGAGTCAAAAACGAGCAATATTATGAGGATGGCCTTGAGGCTTGATCTTTATATTGAAAATGTAGCAAAACTTTTTGAATCTAGCCGCACTAATTTCAGGAGTGTTGCGATTGCTGTGCCCTAGCCCAAGAGCTGGTAAATAGAGAGGAGCCGTGTGTGGCCGCTAATGGATTCAGCTCTTCCTGTCTCTCCTCCTTCAACAAGTGTTGCAATCAATCCAGTGTTGGTCAGCAAACTAGTGGTAGGTTCGCCCATCAGTAAATAATTTTACTCGGAATGCTCTGAAATTCTCGCAAACACTGAAATAGTAACCTAAGCGACATTCAGTAAGAAATGATTGGATTGACACCAACTCACAACAGTCCACCTCAGATCCCTGTAAGAATACCAACTGTGAACACTTTTGCAGCAAAACAAGTGACGGAAGTGCCGAGTGCTATTGCAGAACTGGCTATGGCCTGGGCTCAGACGGCCATTCTTGTGTGGGTCAGTCTCCTATATTTTAAATATAAATTTTCTGCCTTCTTCCGCTTACTTGCTTTGCTTTCGTTGCTATGTTGTTCCTATGTATTTAGGAGCTCAAAACAATAGTGTTTATTCCTCTTCTATGCCCGAAAATATGTCATCTAGTTCTTTGCTTGGTGCTAATAGGTATTTGTCTGCTGCACCAACAACAGCAACTTTTCGAAAACTGCGGAAGATGGAAAGTGAGGGAAATATTTGTCCCAGTGGATATGTGTTTGAGCAATTTAGGAGGCACTGCAAAGGTGGGTAAATGGTATTATGTGACAATAAAATATACTACACGTGGTATTTATAGGGTTGTCGGCAGGCTTAATTGAAAAATCCAACTGAAGCCGAAGCTTTTGGTTAGCCGAACCGAGAAAATTTAAAACTTAAAAACTTGACAAAACTTAAATTCTTTATCAAAATGTACCTTGTTTTCAGTTTTGAGGTATCAGACCTGTCCTAAGCTTACATGTAAAGACGAAACTTCTCAAAATACAGGCTTTTTATCTGAGGGACATGTGATCGAATCGATGTTTTTGGCAGCCCCCCCCTCCCATCCTCATGGTTTAACCTGTTTTTTTAAACCTATGCTTCCAATACTTTTTTAGCCTGAGTGAAGCAAGGGTACTTTACTCGTCCATGACAAAATACTATAACCCCTAATAGATCAATTTGATGACAGTCATTTGAAGTTGTAGGGAATATACCAGGGTTCGTAATTGTCCTTTTAAAAAAGATTTGTTTTTTTTTGTCACCCCAAATCTTTTTTATTTTTGAAGTTTTTAGTCAAAATCTTTTTTTTATTCGCTTCAAAGTAACAATAAGCACTGGATAAAATGACCCTTTTTCTTCAATAATAGTCAAAATGTCCTTTTTTACCCAAATGTCTTTTTTTCAAAAATTTTCATTACGAACCCTGGAATACACCCTTTCTTGTATCATCTTTTCTAGCTTAGCTTATGCTTTCAACATCAAAAAATTTTTTTCACCCATTGTGTGTCTTTGGTGTGTGTGCTGTCTGTTTTATACCTTATTATTTGTCAGTACTAAAAGAATGAAAGTTTAGGGGTGGACTCTGAAAAAATGCCTTGGTTCCCCTGTTGAACTTTTTTCGGATATGCGATGTCATCAAAAATATTTTAATAGTTTAAGGTCTTGTTTGGCTCAAGCTTAGACGCAGGGTAGGCCAGAGTATGTAAGGACAGCCTCAAAGATGTTTTTCTTACCTTTTTTGTCGTTTGGAAAACATGCTTGAAAGCTGGCCTGCCCTGCGCCTAGGCCAAAGCCAAAAATTGAAAAAAAAATCAACAAGAGAGGACCAAGACTTTTTTTCGTGGGCCACCCCGACACATATAGAGTCAAAGTCTAATTTCCGTTACTAATTATTTTTGCTTTGGTAGATGTTGATGAGTGCCTTTTGCTCATTGATGACTGCCTAGAGTCGCAGCGGTGTCTGAATCTACCAGGATCCTTCAAGTATTGTAAATTTATTAAATTTTATTTATCTAACATTTTCAGTCACTCGCTTGTTAACTAATTTTGTTTGGTGTGTTCAGATGCATAAGGACGCTCACTTGTGGCACTGGATATGCTATGGACAGTGAAACAGAGCAGTGCACAGGTTTTTGGCTATGTCTTTTTGGTTTTACTTACCTAATTATTTTAAATCGGCTCCACTAATTGCTGATTACAGTTGTAAGGGTAAATCAATACAAAATTTTAGTAAAGTGTTTGCATTTTCTCCTTATCAAAACTTATCAGTTATTGGAGGGTATAGGTTATTTTTCCGCCGAAATTTTTCGGTGGTCATTTTTTGGCTTTACTTTTTTCTGTGTTGAGAAACAAATTCTATTACTACTAGTTTGTAGCTGATGTTGAGGGCTTCAAAATGAGTTATTGACAATTAACATTTGGATACAAAATTTTGGATAAAAATTCCCATTCTGACACTGAGTATGACACTCAAGCCGAAAAATGTCCAACTCCCTTTTTAGTGTCGGACTAGGCATTTTCATCCGAAGTTTTGCAAGCAGATTTTGATTCTCAATAGCTTATTTTGAAGCCCTGAATCTTAGCTACAAAACGTTACTAACACATGGAGTACAGCCAAAAAATGTCCACAAAAAATGTCCGGCGTAAAAATGTCCAAGTCCAGTACCGGATGCAAGGATCCCACTTTATTTTCTTATAATTCTTTGTTGAAATTGTAATGTTTGGCAATCTAACACTTCATATTACAGTCGACTCTCGATTAGCTAGTTGAAAAATCGGCCAAGACAACAAAGAAAATACGGGTTTCAACGAAAAAGTATTGAAACCCTAAACGCAGATTTTAACCCTAACACTACCGGAAAAAAACTAGCGTTGTATACCGTGGGGACAATATGACCCAAAACAAAAAGTAGTCAAAATAGTTCCAAATTATCGAATTTATTCCACAAAAAGTAAATGCCTTTATTGATCACTACACTCATAACAAACTGAATGACCAACACATGTAAATTTTTGACAATTACTACATTTTGATGACACTTTTTTATCGATTTCTCTTGGGCACAAATAGCATCGACCACGTTTGCTTCCTGATGCTGTTTGAGGACTTGGCATTGTTCTTGGAGGATTCACCACGGGCAAAGTGCAAGCTAATGTTTGACCAAGCTCTTCAAGAAATAGCCGCTTACCAACGTGATAACCAGGATTGATTTTTGACCAGATCACAAATGCATTGACAGCAGCGATGTCCAACATATTGTAAAATATAACCTATAAAATAAGAGATATTTGTAAGAAAGCGAAGCAACCATAAACACTACCATAGGCCAGCGACAAGTCTTCCTTTTCGTAAAATATGTTCGTACCATTTGATCCATTTGATTTGCCTCCTTCGTCTTTCTGCATCATCAAATCTGAAAGAATATGACCTTGCTCAATTGCAATCAACCGCATTCAAAATACCTCAAAAACCGCAATATCTGGTAAAAGCGATTTCGCGCAACCCCGTTCCGAATGCACTCCCGGCCGATGTTCATATTCCAAAGCATTGGTACTGGTTCGTTTTTACCACGATACACACCTGAAAGGCAACATAAAACGACATAAATCAGTTACAAATACAACAAACCTATCAGAAAGAGTACTCCAAGGCTGTTACTCCCTCTTTCTGCTTCAGGACATTTTCGGCTGACAATCTTCCCCGATTTGCTGGAGGCTGAGAATTCCAATTTCCATTCCAGAAAAAAGGAAATGGAGATATAGAAACAACTAAAATAATGAAATAGTATATTGGGGTCATATTGACCCCACGGTATACACTGCTGCTTTTTTCATACACCAACACAAATAAATCGCCAAATCATGGGAAAAGTAGTTGTAAGGATTGTTCAATTCCTATTTCCCGCACTCCAAAACAACTACAGAACAATACCAGAGTTTCATATAGAAACATATTTCCAGTATAATATAGCCAGTTTCAACTGTCATTGGTCCTGGGAGGAAATATTGGGCCGAGGGCGTCGAAGCAGAAAATAGAGAGTATTAAATAATTTTGAGTTTAGTTCTGCTGCATCGATGTTGCCTCGCTCCGATGTTCCTTTCCAGGTCAGTGAATTTATCTTTCTGGCTATTATTTCGCCAGTTAAAAGCCGAGCAGCCAGTCATAGGTCCTTAGACAATTGCCATACCAGTACATTTTCTAGTTCTCAGCCGATTAAAGGCTCAACCAGTATTTCTAATAGCCAAGAGCCAAATGCTCTATCCAGTACATTTATTAAGTCTTCTAGTATCATGCCTACAAGTGGCCTATCCAGTAATACTATCATTTCTACCAGTCCGGTATCTATCCGAGGAACAGCCAGAACTAAATCATCCAGCTTAGGATTTAATTATGTTAGTACTGAGCCATGCTCATATCAATCCAGAAAGTATAAATCTAAGGAAGCCAGTACTAAACCTAGCTCTGAGTCTTACTCTAGCTTAGCCAGTCCTATTAGAGTCTATATTCGTATCCAGCGCGAGTGATAGATTCCACTCCAGAGTCCGAGTTACTAACTCTATAGCCAGACCAAGCCCGAGGGTCATCTTCAGCTCATCTTGCGCCAAGTCGAGTTCTCTGCTGGTGGTGGACAAATGTGCTCTGTCAACACGCCGTCTTGTCTCCCATATGGTTTCGTCCTCCGCCTCAAGTCACGTCTATGCCCTACGCCGGTGAAGCGGGATGATGAAGTGAAGTCAAGCCAGCTCAGCTCAACGGGTCTACTCCAGCTCAACCAGTCTCCAGTCTTGAAGGTTCCAGCACAGCTCCCAGCATCAATGCAAAATCTCCAGTCAACAGAGTTCAATAGTTTGTTAACATCTGTTATTCATCCAGTTTCAATAAAGTCTCCTTCTGTATGTACTGAGAGTGCTGCGAGTAATACCCGTAGGCTTGAGTGTTCTGGTATTGATTCCCACCCCATGCGGTGGATAACACTTCTAGTCTCACCCCCTTTACTTAGTCAAAATGTAGCTAACAAAAAGACAAACAAAGTCAGAAAAAATGAGCCTTTCACAATGTCTAAAAAAATTTACAGCTTTTTCAAAAGTGCTTTGGGGTCACATTGACCCCATGGTGGTGTTAGGGTTAATCATTTTAATAAAAGTCTAAAAAAAGAGTTAAACTTTTTGACGTTACAGACATTGACGAGTGCAATCTTGGCTCCCATGATTGCAGCACAGAGTACCAGTGCAGAAACACCCAGGTAGTTATCGATGTGACTCACGTCGATGTGCTCCTTCCGAAATTCTCAATCCGACCACTGGAGAATGCACTTCTGTAGACTGTCCGCAAGGATATGTCCCAGCAGCAAATGGAAAATGCGAAGGTGGGTTCAAGGGGCTAAAGTCCTAACTTTAGTCTTTTATACATAATGAAAAACAATTTTATTACATTTTATTTCAAAAGTTATCTACTCATTCAAAGGGCCATACCAATACGTTACAATGGTTTACTCTTTCGAAAATTTTTATAAGAGTTTTAATTGAGCCGACAAAACTTTTTTGGCTAGTTTTCAAATTCAAACAAAATACATAAATATAAGATACGGTATATCCTCTAATAAGCGCGCACCCCCTACTTTGAATGCCTATATCTCAGCTCAGAGAAATTTTTCTCCAAAGCTGTTTAATTTATTTTATTTACTCCCACGAGCTCTACCGATTGCACTTTTTAAATTTTGGTTGGGTACCCGAAATTTTCAAGATTGACCCAAAATTTTTCAGATTTTCGGGGGTTTGAAAAATAAGCGCGCATGCGCGCTTATTAGAGGAAATACGGCACATAAAAGTTATTATACATTTTAAGCCTTCAATTTCAGATATAGACGAGGTTGCTTAAGGTTTTATTTTCGCAAAGTTGGTCAACAAAACAGTTTTAGTGTCAAAATGCTCAAAGGTGTAGCTTTTTTGAAGAGTGCATCAACATTCCGGGCTCATACCGCTGCCAAGAAAAGGGCAATTTATGCTCTTACGGCTACCAAATAGACAAAGATACTGGATTTTGTGCTGGTAAACATTTTTAATCATTCAATCGGAAGATGATAAAAATTGTCGTTCGAGACTTGAGAATTAAATTTCGAACTCAGAATTTTCGAAATAAAACAAGCAACATTTTGGAACGGAATTTAAGTTTAAAGTTGGATATATGCAATTATATACAAAATATGAACAATATTTTGTAGATAAAAATGAATGTGACGATGGAAGCCACAGTTGTGGGTCGTTCCAATGCATCAATTTGCCTGGTTCCTTTAAATGCAGATGTCCAGCCGGTTTTGAGTTCACTGAAGCCAACAAAAAGTGTGAGGATGTGAATGAGTGTGAAAAATTTTCTGGAGCCACTTGCTCACCCCACGCAACCTGCGAAAATACTATTGGTAGGTGAAATTGCGTATTTTTGTGTGTACAAATACAATAAATAGATGTTTCGTTTTTCACAGATCACTTGATAGGGTAAATCCAAAACTACAAGGGGGACTACACGAAAGTCTTAGACATTACACAGGGTGGCGCAATAAATTTGGCCTATTTCAAACGGTTGTAAACTTTTTCCTAACATGATTTCGAGAAACGATTTTTACATTCATTTTCTCTCTGGCCCCAAATTTATTTGTATATATAATGTCAAAAATGTGAATGGCCACTGGGTAGGCAGGTTTCAAACCACAAATTTGAAGCAAAAAGCCTTAAGCAAAAATGGTAATTTTGGCAAAATAAATTTCGGGACAGAGACAAAAGGAATGTAAAATAACGTTTCGTCGAAATCGGATTATTTTTCAACCCCTAAAAAATCTAAAAATTTTGAGGTCGATTTTGAGATTTTCGGGCAGTCGACCAACATCTGAAAATTGGAATCAGGAGAGCTCATGCTAATTAAGAAAACGCAACAAACAGATCTGTGAAATGTTTGCTCTGGACTGAGATATGAGGTCCGTGGGGTGGGGGATTTATAGAGAATATACGGTATGCCCGTTTAAAATAGCAAAAAATTATTTCATTTTGAAAAATTCAGTGGCAAAAATATGCTTGAAATGCTTTTGTCTTGTGTTTCTACTAAAAAGTCAAATCTTCCACTGGATATCCAGTAGCATTACAGTGGTGGAAGAGAGGTTTCCATTTAATTGCCACTTACTTATATTGAAAGTCATTGTTTTCACTGGTAATTCAGTGGCAATACAGTGGCACATTGGCGGATTCCACGTTTTTATCACTCAATTTGGGGGTGATTTAGTGGCTCCACCATTTTACCACTGGAATGCCAGTGGAGATCCACTAGATTTCTGTACTTAGTGGATTTTCAGTAGCAGTTTGGGGGCAATCCACTGGATTTAAATTACCTGTGAATGTATATACACCAGGGTTGTGAAGCGACAATTCACGGTGAACTACCAGTAATTTACCAAAAACTAGCAATAGACTAGCTAAAACAGGTACGGTATTGGAAATTTAATGGTACTTTATCGGTAACTTACGGCAAAAAAACCAAAACAACTCTAATAACATCAAAAATATTGAATTAAAATATTAAAAATTATTTGTTGAAATTTTGCCTGGAATAAAGTTACGGCTTTTAAAATGGTAGGGATTTCTCGGGACACTATGTATTGCTGTAGAAGCCCCCAGTTTTGAATTTTCTATGTTTTCGGAATCGAGGAATCGAAAATTTTTGCAAATAAAGTAAGGCCCACGATAATACATAATGATTTTTAGGCTCATTCAAGTGCCATTGTAAAGATGGATTTCAGCTGGCAGCTGATGGTCGAAATTGTGATGGTAATAGGAAAAAATCGGTTATCTATTTTTACTTATTTTCTAAGATGTGGACGAATGTACTGCAGGACTCGCTAGATGTCAACAAAAATGTGTAAATGTGCCGGGCAGCTATCAATGCCTGTGCCAACGTGGCTATCAGCTAGGAATTGACGAGCTTACCTGCGAAGACATCAATGAATGCTCCACCTGGGCAAATCCGGTCAGTTTGCAAATTTTATAAGCATTCGGAGCTCTGTGAGTGAGATAAGACTGATAGACAAAAAAGGGTTGTATAAACTATTTATATCTCCAGGAAATCAGCTTTGTATGGGCAGTTGTGTCAACACACTTGGCTCTTTTAAATGTTCTTGTCCAGGTGGGTACGACCTACAGGAGGATGGGATCACATGCAAAGGCTAGCTTGGTTTAATTTGAAGGCAGAAAAAGTAACTCTAAATTAGTGCAGATGTGGACGAGTGTGTATCTCCAGGTATTTGCCAAGGAGACCAGCTTTGTGTCAACACTCTGGGTGGCTTTAAATGCCAGGCTGTATAAATACTTGATTACAAAAACATTAGTTAGATCATTAAAAGTATGTATTTTCAGCTGGACTGCCCAAAAATTTTGTTCCTGATCGACATTACAAGAAGTGAGTTGGTTTTTTATAATTAATATAAGTTTACGTGGTTCTCAAAAAAAGGTAAAAGAGGCGATATTTTTTTTTGTAAATTTTCGACACAAATGCAATTTGATACAAAAAAAATTTAGTTGTGAAAGGTTTGAACATTTAGTATTGATACTAAGTTTGTGAAAATAGTCGGCTAGTCACAAGTTTGAGGCTCAAACTGCAGCTTGTTTCAAATCATGCAGGCCTACCCGGCGTCTCAGGCTTTGCTTAAGATAGAAAAAGAGGAAAAAAACCTCGGAGCTGAATTTTTTTTGAGTTACGGCGAAACGCCCCAATGCCTCGCAATCTTAGGCAGCCTAAGTTAAGCCGCGAAATTTAACCTCTTATAAAAAAGGTAAAAAATTTTTACTGCCGGAATCAATAAAGAACAAAATTTATGCAAATTTAGTGACTAACAAACCTAACTTTTACTAATAAATATTTTGTTGGATTGCAGTCGATGTGTGAGAAAAGCGCATTTTTGTGAAAATCTAACATTTGAAAGATGCAAGTCATTTCCTATGCATATTAGCTGGCAAGTTGACCATTTAACCTGGCTTACATACTCTTTGCTATATAACACTAATCCAGGCAACATATAGCCATACCCAAGCAAGTCAACATATCTTCACAGCGCCCTTCAGTCATTCTGTTCAGCATGAAAGGTTTACTAATATATTTATAAGTGTTAATGGGTGTTTGTGTATTAGGTCCCACTAACCTCACCTCTACCATGCAATTTGAATTACGTCATGTATATTCCAAACCAGGTATTTTTAGAAAAAAGAAATTTTCAGACAATACCTGGTTGCACATATTTCCATCAATACAACTTTTTTTGGTTTGACTTTGGCCTATAAATTCAGAATACCCTGAAAAGTCGACCTAACTCACCCCTTTCCTCTTGTTTCAAAATCACATTTTCGACATTGTATTTGGCTCCTTTTTCGCAAACTGCGAAACAATTCAGCCCTCAATTTATAGCTCATCTTACTGGCTACAAATTGAGGATTGACTTGCTTGAAGACAGTTTTCGAAAAATTGGATCAAGAACACGGTTTTGAATCAGAAGAGGCTTATTAGAAGATTTGCGGTATTTAGTCAAAACAAATATTCTGAGAAACAGACTCTAGTATGGAATTAGTCACAACTTCCGTACGCTGGCGTAACCCCAAGCCTAAGGGCTAAGCCTAAACTTGTTGTTTGCAAGGGTAGTTACAGCGATTTTGAGGGGAGGGGGGGTACTTTTAGATGGGGGGGGGGTATTCTATGCTAGCACAGAGGGACTTAACCCTAAAATGGCTGCTTCTGAGCTACGTGACCACACAGGGCTCAATATTAAAAACGCTTACGTTGAAAGAATTACGGGTTACGAGCTGAAAGAGTCTGGTTATTTTTTAAATTATTATTTTTTTGGAAAAATAAAACCTGAAAACGAAACTCAAAATGTACGAAACTCAAAAAACCTCATTTTTAAGTCAAATTATATTTTGCTTGTAGAAGCATCCAATGTTGTTTTGGCTACCCGTGGCAACTTTCTGTTGCAAAAAGGAGAGGAGCACAATTCGGCAGTAATAGCACTGCGAGACTCTTTGGATGGTCCCAAGAAGTTCAGCTGGAGCTGATCCTAAGACTGAGTAACAATGGCCTTTTTGTGGGTAAATACGTGGCCAATTTGTTGATTTACGTGTCCCAGTACAAGCCTCAGAGCCTCTTTTACAAACATTCTTTGTTCCATAGACGATCTGATAGTAGTCATCTGTTGTTGTAGTAGTGAAAAGCGGATTTGCAGCTGCTGTATTGATCTCATTTTGCTTGTTTTTTGTTGTAATAATATTATATAGAAAGTGCTGTGACTTTAACCGCTTTTTTTATTTCTAACTTTTTTGCTGCTGAAAACTTTTAAGAAGCTTCTAGTTTCAAATTTCCTGGCAGTTAAACAAATGAAACATAATTTCAAAAAACACCGGAAAAATTTCGCGGAGAAAACGTTAGAAAAAAGGTTAGACAAAAGCATTAGGGTTAGAAATAAAAACAGGAACCAATGCAGTTTAACATCAGGTTTGTTTTACATCTTATTTCTCCTTAACCCTATTTCACACGATTTTTTTTTCTGAAAAGCCCATGAAAAACAAATGCTCCACACAGAGTTACAGACAACTATTAAAAAACTTGAGGCCAAACTTTAGTTGTGGCCAAAATTTCTAAAATCTTTTAAACTTCAAATTTTAAATTTTAATTTCAACGAAAATCAAAAGGTACAAAATTTCTAAACTGGCTATGTAGAAGATCCCTCGATTTTTTGTCGAGAATCTCCCACCTTTTTGTCGGAAATCTCCTGTCAAATTTTAAAATTGAATTTGCGACGGTTTTTTAGCATATTAGGTTGTAACATAAGTTCCCAGCGTTTTTTTGGAATTTCAAAATTTTATTGGTGTTTCATAAAAGAAACATACATCAACAGTTGCATATCATTCAGTAATGTAGTCTCCATCGTTATTTACCACTTCCTTCCATTTTTCCGGCAATTTGTCGATTCCCTTCCGCCAAAAGTCACCAGGTCGAGAGTCGAACCAATCTTGAAGCCAATCTTCGAGTTCCTCATTATTTTCAAACGTAACTCCGCGCAAATCATTGGAAAGGCAGAGGAAAAGATAGTAGTCACTAGATCGGGAGAGTATGGCGGGTGCAGTAACACTTCCCATCCGAGCTCAAGAAGAGCTTTTTTGACAAGTTTAGCCACGTGTGGTCTGGCGTTGTCGTGGAGCAGGATCACTTGTCCTTGGCGATCAGGTCTCTTTTCTTGGATTGCTTGGATAGTTCCAAGCGTTTGCACTTTTCCCATAGCCGCAAGGTGACGGGAAATGGTCATTGCATTGCTGTCCATCTTCTCAGCCAATTCCCGAGTTGTTTGACGGCCATCCTCTTTCAAAAGAGACTCCAGACGGTCCTCATCAAACTCGACTGGACGGCCGGAGCGGGAAGCGTCTTCAAGGTCAAAGATGCCCTTTTTGAATTTGGCAAACCATTCACGGGCAGTGCTTTCGCCAATAGCAGCCTCTCCGTACACAGCGCAAATGTCCCGAGCAGCTTGTGCAGCTTTTTGGCCTCGATTGAAAGCAAAAAGAAGAAGGTGTCGAAAATGTGATTTTTTGTCAACTTGACAATCCATTTCAATTGCCTATAACTGATTAAAAATTAAAGCACACAAGGGTAAATTATAGCGCGTATGAAAGAGCAAATACAGGGCTTCATTTTGGTAAATAACATGGCACAAGGCCAGCAATCATTCGTGTCAGGAGATACCGTCAAATAAAAACGCTGGGAACTTATGTTACAACCTAATAATTTTTTTCACACCATCGTGTAGCCCCAGACCTCAGCTTTCTAATGAGCTGAAATTTTTATTGTAAAAGATTTAAAATAAAGAGATTTACGTATTTGAATGGAAAGACCTGAACCAAAAACTTACTTTTGTGGGGTTAGAGATGCGCGCACTCACTTACCTTCATAAATGCATAAAGAGTATCTTTTTGCCAAGCTCCAGTGAAAAAAATCGATAAAAAATGATTAATAGCACATCTAGGTACCCTCTCCAAGTGAATTACCTTGGTCCCCAAAGGTGAAAAGTCAAATTTTGGTTAAAAAAATTTTTTTCAAAAATGGTCGGCCGCGCCTTAAAAGCATGTTTTCTACACGTTTTAGATGCTGAAAGGTTGAAACAACATGATTTGGGGTGATTTAGAGCCAGTGCGCAATTGTGCAAATATCAGAAAATCATCAGAAACATGAATCACAGGGCTACACACTGGTAAAAAAACAATTTGAAACTGTCGAGAGCCTCACGAGAACAACAATTTTTTAAAATTTGAGGGGGTAAACACATAATTTAGGGGTATAGACGTTTCTCGAAAATGAAACTTTTTTCATTTTCGAGAAACGTTTCTCGAATTTGAAACTCAAAAGAGTAAAATATCTCTAGGTGTATACCTTATTTAGACATATCAAGGGTATTTGGCTGAATGTGATGGCCAAAGTCCAGCATATTCCACATTGCGGGGGTTAGGGGTTAACACATGTATGTACGCTTATCCCTTGCAATGTGGAGTGTGCTGGTCTTTGGCCGCGAAGCGGCCAAATACCCTTGGTATGTCTAAATAAGTATCTTTACAGGTATACATATATACCCCTAGAGATATTTTACTCTTTTGAGTTTCAAATTCGAGAAACGTTTCTCGAAAATGAAAAAAGTTTCATTTTCGAGAAACGTCTATGCACCATAATTTAAGGGGTGTTTTAAGTTAAAGCCATAATAATAATCAAACTAATGGAGAAAATCTAATTTTGAAAATTAGGCGAGGAATTTCTGACAAAAGGCGGGAGATTTCCAAATGTAGGCGGGCGATTTTTAATCCATCCTGTCTAAACTTGCGAGTTTTCTTCGACGTTTGATGTAAAAGTAGCAATATGGCTCAAATTGTTTTACCCTGCCAAATTACTGATTTACCCCGCCAAATTAATTTTTTACCCCGCCAAATTTGAATTTTGAGCAAAATACTCATTTACCCCGCTAAATTACTGATTACCCCGCCAAATTTGAATTTACCCCACCAAATTCGAATTTTTAGTCAAATATTGCAGTGAATTTTGCGGGAATACGAATTTTATACTCAAAAATAACTTGGATCGCCCAGAGTCCCACCCCGGAGTGGCCAGAAGTCCCTGAAAGTTGGTTTTTTGGGGGTTTACTAAAGGGGGGGTAAACTTTTTGCAAAAATTCGATTGAGTGGATCATATTCCGGATCCGATGGGCTCAATCGCTCAGAATTTCAACCTGAACCATTCTCAACCATCCTAAACGACCCTAAGCACGGATTTAAGAGATTTAGATACTGGTTTAGATGGTTCACGGTGGTTTAAGATGATTCAGAATGGTTCAGTGTAATATTTTGAGCGATTAAGCCAATCGGACTGAAATTCTGATCCGCTCAATCGAATTTTCGCAAAAATTTACCCCCCCCCTTTAGTAAACCCCCACACTTTTTCAAAAAAAACTTTGAATATCATTTTGAGCTACTTTTTTAAAAAAAAGTCGGTGTTGATGTTTTATGATGGTGAAAACTAGAGAATCTCAGCTACAAAATAAGCTATTAACCAGTCAGGTCAGAAAAGTGTAAGAGGTTGAACTGGCCCGGACAAGCTCTCAACTCAGTGGTTTTTTAGGTGGACTTTTTCCTATTATTTAACTTCAGACCCAATTTCGAGCCCCTTTTATAGAGAAAGTCGGTGTTGATGTTTTATAATGGTGAAAACAAAGAATCTCAGCTACAAAATGAGCTATTGAACAGTAGATTTTGAAAAGTGTAAGGGGTCGAACTGCCTCGGACAAGCTCAAAACTGAGTGGTTTCTCAGGTGGATTTTTGAATATAATTCTGACTTCAAACCCCTGCCCTAACCCTGTCTAGAAACAATTTTCGTAGGAAATTCGGTGTCGATGTTTTATAATGGTGAACACTAATGTATCTCAGCTACCGAATGAGCTATCAAACGGGGGATTTTTAAAAGTGGGAAGGTTAAGGGGGCCTGGACAAGCTCTCACGTTCTCAAAAAATCTGGAGTAGGGTAGGCAAGGGTAGGCGAGGATATGCGAGGATAGGAGAGGGTAGGCGAGGATATGCGAGGATAGGCGAGGGTAGGCGAGGGAAGGCGAGGGTAGGCGAGGTAGAGTAGGTGGGTTAACAAGTAGGGTGGATGATTCGCCCTAACCATTAACGCACTCGAACGATTAATCTGCCTGAACTAATAATGTGAATGAACCACTGATGTTCGCGAACCACAAAAATAGTGCCCGAGCCACCAATGTTCCCGCACAGCATAGGCGCCGATAGGCGCCTGCAGACCCTAGTCCATAAATATTCGTACATTTCAAAAAACAAAAGTTCAGATAAATTTTTGAACAGCACATAGACGCTAGCCAAAAAAGTTTTCTTTTGATTTAATCACTTTTCCAATCTTTATTTATGAGTGAACATAATATTTATCCGTAAATATACACTTGTTTATAGCCGTGTAGATGATGGTTACTCTTGTATCCGCCAATGTTTTCACTACGACCACAAGTGTTTGGTAAAGAATGATGGAACTCCTATCAATTGTTCACACAGTCTATTTATGTCGACTGTATTCTTTGAATTTTTATGTGTTGAATATGGTCATCAAAGTGATTATTCGGATTACGTCGATTCTTGATTTATAATTACGGTGATCGAGGTGATCACACTCGTCATAACCACATTAGTCACCTTGATCACTACGTTCAATAATAAAAACTTATAAAAATGCAGTCAACAAAAATTGACTGTGTGAACATTCGATAGGAGTGCCGAATGATAAATTTTTTATCCATAAATCATTTTGACATAACAATTAAAGGCAAACTACACCGTAGAAATCCTTTACCAATTTCGTGCTATAGCTTCGGTGCAAAATTTAGCTAATCCAATAGAGGTTGGTAGAGTTTTTTTTTAATGCTTTGATTAATTATATTTATTATTAAATTTTAGATTTCACGGATTACAACTTATCCACCCGCCTCCTACTCAAATCAACGAGACGGTCAATTCCTGGTTGAGTATGTTATTGACAAGAGTGCTGATGACAAATTTACTGTGGAGCAAAACCGAAATACTGGTGAAACTTAACTTTGTTAACTGGATTGCAACATCATTTTGAAAAATATGAATAGGAAAAACTAATATTAGGTTGATGCATAAGTTTTTACGGTTTTTTTAACTACTGAGTAAGTATCAAAATTATTTGGAAAAATTGTTTTAAGAACAATTTTTATTGAAGAGAGATAACAAACGCGTCACAGTCCGACTAAGAAGATAAGTACCGTATAACCTCTATTAAACGGGCACTCCTACAGTTAACGTTTTTCAAATTTGCTTTGCTTTTTTAACCCTAATATTGTTTATTTTTCGAAACGGACGACCACTCATTTTGTAGAGTTTGTGAAGCTCTACAAAATGAGTGGTCGTCCGTTTCGAAAAATAAACAATATTGATGTTGAAAAAGCAAAGCAAATTTGAAAAACGTTAACTGTAGGGGTGCCCGTTTAATAGAGGTTATACTGTACTCTCACTTTTCAATGCAGCCTTTAATTTTTCCAACTATTCAGGTGGAACTCAACTTTAAACTCAACTTCAAAATGCGTTTTGGTTTTTTTTGGATTATTTCAAAAACATCGGCATTTGGATCCAAACAATAGTGATGACATCATGGCTAGTTGACACGTATTTTCATCACTTCAACTGATCCAATGTTTCATTCAGGATTCAGCGTTTTAACGACTTTTTAAAACAGTCTTGTAGCGCAGTTCAAGAGCTACAATACCCATTTTACAGAATAATTTTTAAATATCTGGTTGTGGAGATTTGCGATTTTCGAAAATATCGATTTCTTAAAAAATACCAAAATCCATATTTTTCGGATTTTCTGTCTTTTTTTATAAATTAATCCAAAAAGTATATACAAACACATTTTGAAGAGAAATAAAAGATCTACACAATTGCGTTTTAAGAACAATTTTTCGAAATAATTTTGATGTTTAATCATTACTTTAAAAAACCGTAAGAACTTATGCATCAACCTAGTACTAGGACTTTTTACAAATCTTAAAAAGACCAGCAGTGTCTGATTCTTTCAGGTATTGTAAAGCTGACCAAATCAATAAAAGGTCCGAAGCTAGAGTATATACATGTAGGCATCAATACCAAATCCCGTAGAAGAGTGTTGGTCGCTCAGAATCTTGCCATAATTCAAGTCAATGTGTCAGACAATACATTTTGATGGACTTTTAACTAAATATAAAGTTTTATTCATTTCTGAACAACACAATTAAATTAAACAAAACATAGATTTTTTTACTTCGTCTTCTCCTATTTGGATTCTTTATTTGACTCTTTATAAAAACAAGGTACCGTATTCTCTCTAATAGAACCACACTCTCTATTTGAACCACACTCCCTAATAGAACCACACCCTCCAAGGGTGGTTGAGAAATAGAACCACACTCTTTATTAGAACCACACTCTCTAATAGAAACACACCCTTGACACTCTGTCAAGCTGCGCCAATGGCCGTGTAACTCCAATAAATTGTCAAAGCCTGTGAGAAACTCTCGAAGGAGCTCATCGTTGAGTCATTTTAATCGTAAGGAGTTTCCAATGCCACCGATGGATGTGAGGACGACGCCATTCACTGCTTCAAAAAAAGTGGGCCGGTTTTGAGTGGTCGAGGCAAAGTGAAGCTCGCGCGTGATGAGAAGAAGTTGGCTGAGCTGATACAAGAAATCGATCTCGAGGAAGCGCAAGAAAATGTGTTGAATAATAAAGATATCTCTAGAGTGTTGATGAGTTTTGGGTGTATGTCCTGGTCTATTCGGCTCTAGGTCAATTCGTCGACGGTCAGTTCGTCGACGGTCAATTCGTCGACATTTTTGTCAATCTTAGTTTTACCATGTCAATTAAGTAATTCAATATAAACTCGTTTTAAAAATGTCTTTTTTCCTAATCCTAATATAAACCCTATCATTGGTAACTAAAAAAAGCGCAAGGCCTATTCCGTCCCTGGGTATTCTTCAAATGGGTAATACATCTATCTTGAGTACCCTCACCTAGACACCGCCTCACGCCGTGTCAAAGTCAGTAACTTGTCAAATACAGATTGACATTATGCTTTTAGAAAAAATTTCAAATTTTGAATGTTTAAATTGCGGATTTCTGGATTTTGGTGGGGAAAAACCTAGTTTTGGTATTAATGAACCCAATTCGCCAGACGCCACACAACTTTGACCAGAGAATTTTTTAGAAACGACAGACGTGAAAAGGAACTTTATATACAAATGTGTAGCCCTTGAAAAGGGCTTCATCTTGTATAGACTCCCTTTTTTCTGTAGAGGTTGAAAAAGTTATAGCCATTTGAAGTGCGCCTGTCAGTTCGTGGTAATCCAAAGTGGTAAACCAAATTGGAATTAATGATTTTTACAAAAAATTAAAACAAAATGTAAAAAGTAAAAACATACAGAGATTCAGCGTTGGCTCAGCTTTCGTTTGGTACCAAATATGACCAGTCGTAAGTAAAAATTTCGAAAAAATAATAAAGATAATGTAGGGGACAAAAATAGTCGAAAAAGCCAACTATGTTTTGTGTCTTGAAAGGAAAATAAAAATTTGAATTTTTTCAAATCTGAATTTGACGCTTGACACGACGTGGCCTATGTACCACACACTGAGTGTCCCCTCTTGGTACTTCCCCCTGGTTTCCACCTCCTACCACCCCGGCAAATAAATGTCACTAAATGAGAGTTGTGTGAGGTAAGGTATTCGAGTCGCAATTTCTACTGAAAATGTCGACGAATTGACCTGTCGACGAATTGACCTGTCGACAAATTGACCGTCGACGAACTAACTTGCTTTTGGCCTCCTCCAGCCGCACATCCAATAGATTATAATTCGCCATAAAAGCAAGGGAATTAAACTTCAAGTGCATCCCATTCATGTCACCCACACAATCTGTAAATATCTATTGTGTGAATGGTTATTGGCCTTTCGAATACAGTCAAACCTCGATTTAACGACCCCCACCTCAAATTTGTTCCCACCTAGGGTCCGACACTTTTTTAACCCCATTTTCAAAATATTTTATCGATTCTTTTTGACAGTCTGGTCGCAAATACCGTAATGGCTTGTTCACGTTGTTCGAGTTAGAGTTCGAGTTAGAGTTCGAGTTAGAGTTAGAGTTCGGGTAAGAGGTGTTCATGTAACCAAAAACCCGAACTCTAACTCGAACTCTAACTCGAGGGTGTTCATGTACCTCGAGTTCGAGTTCAAGTCTGAGGTCAAAATTGAAATTGTTCATATAGTTTGTGTTACTGTCTATGTATATTTTTTTATTATTGTTTATTGAGATTACGTTAAGATTAAATAGTTATATGGATTAAGTTACAACACTTTTTACCTTGCTTTTATTGCTTTTTATTTATTCCTCGTGCTTGATCAGCCACTCTTCATATTCATGGGCTACATTTTCGATCTCCCGAGTGTATTGCAAAAGGATCCACGAGCATCCTTGCCCACAGCCCATTTGCGTGCTCCACAACTTTCTCAGACAAGATATGAATGAAGAAGTGGATGTGGAAGGGACCGCCGCAGTCGCTAGATCTTGGAGAGGACTTGATGGTGGACAAGCAGAAGAAGAAAGCAGTGGTAGTGCGAAAGACATCAGAACAAAGCTTTTTGTGTTTTTTAATGGTATTGGAAATGTTGACTTTCAGGAGCAGATGATTTAATTAATCTTGATGTAGCAATTTAAGTAACTTTCTTTCATAAACTTGCATTTTTATGGTCGTCGTCATGAGAAAATAATAAAAATATACATAAACAGTAACACAAACTACATGAACACTTTCAATTTTTACCTCAGACTCGAACTCTAACTCGAGGTACGTGAACACCCTCGAGTTAGAGTTCGAGTTAGAGTTAGAGTTCGGATCAGAGGTGTTCACGTAACTAAAAACCCGAACTCGAACTCTAACTCTAACTCGAACAACGTGAACAAGCCATAAGGATTCCGATTTTGCCGATCGTTTTTCAGAAATCTAGAGTTTTCGCTATTAAAAAATCAAAACCTCGATTTAACGACCCTCTAATTTAAAAAAGGGGGTCGTTAAATCGAGGTTTTGATTTTTTAAACGCGGAAACTTTAGGTTTTTGAAAAACGATCGGCGAAATCGGAATCCTTACGATATTTGCGACCAGACTGTCAAAACGGCATTAGGTCATTTGGTCCCCGGTCATTTGGTCCCGGTCATTTGGTCCCCAAAAGCCGCCAATTTAAAATGTTCAAACAGGTTCGAATCCTGGCGATAGCAAAGAATTGTTTTCTACCATATATTATCCCGAACAGGTCTCATTCACCTGGGGAATCGGAAATTGGAAAATTTTGGATTTATAAAGGAAATATTAAAGACTATATGGGAGGGAAAGGGTATACTGAATAACACTTCGTGATACCCATTCATCCTCAATGATCCAGATCCACCCTCAGTGGTTCAAGACCACCCTAAATGGTTCAGATTGTCTTTTAGTGGTCCTAACCCACTTTCAATAGTCGGGATCCACTACCAATGCCTCCGTTATTAGTAAAATGGTTCAGATTTATCCTCAATGGTCTTAATTCAATCTGGATGTAAAAAATATTTTGAGTGTCCTCTGGGTTCATTTGGGTGAATACAGTCAACTCTCTTCGTAATAAAATTTTAATTTAATCTTTTTCCATGTGAAAAACTCCTATCATTTAATTTTTTATATAATTTAACCTCAGTTCTAATGGATCATCGATTAACCCGACATTTGCATGTGTTTTCAACACTTTTCCAGGTTATTGTGCAGCTTTTTAAAGCGGTCAAATTCCCGGTCACATTCATTTGACTATGTATGCATTCCATTCCTTTTGGGGATCCTAGTGGGTAGTCTCTTTAATTAGGGATGCCGTTTAACAAAGAATAAGCCAATTGCAGTCAAATAAAGTAGATTTAGGCTGAAAAATAACCAAGAGTGTCGCATAGCTGTAATGCCAGATATTTGAAGTTTGACTTATTAGAAACACATGAGCATGTTGCAAACAAGAGCTAAACGATTTGCAAGTCTCAAAATTGGATCGATATAGGTTTTGTTCAAGACAATATGGAAAAACATTAAAAAAAATTAAAAAACTGGCGGCTTTGGGACCAAATGACCGGGGACCAAAAGACCGGGACCAAATGACGGGGACCAAATGACCGGGACCAAAAGACCAGGGGACCAAATGACCGGGGATCAAATGACCGGGATCAAATGACCGGGGACCAAATGACCGGGACCAAATGGCCGTCGCCCGTCAAAACAGAATCGATAAATTATTTCAAAAATATGGTTAAAAAAGTGTCAGGCCCTAGGTGGGAACCAACTTGAGGTGGGGTCGTTAAATCGAGGTTTGACTGTAATGTTTTTTGTCGGTTTGCTTTTCTAAGAGTTTTGATCATACAGAAATGTTTGCAATTAGTTTTTTTTAACCTGGTGCTTTGGAAATCCGCTCAAAATATATTTCCTTCTGGCAATTATCTCTAATTTACTTAAAGATTTATATTGTGTTCGAGAACTTAAATCTTTACAATTGTTGTGATTTAACACAAGTATTTTAACTTTTGGGTTCTCAAAGCACGATGCGCATCAAACTCGTTCAGAGTCACACCCACGGAAGACCACAAAGAAACGCACTTTGAAAGACAAACTCTATCTTACCATGCGCTGAAGGCAAACAAGTAAACTGCACAAACAGGGGTCTTTCGAAGAAAACAAGTGCCATACGCACTGAATATATAGAAATAAATGAAGAACCATGATCTCTGACAAATTTGAGGTCGCGAGTAGCGTTATTGAACCACACACCGATGACTCTAATTTCGATCGATATGAACGAGGTAGTCTTTCAGTCTTTTTGTAACTTTATTGATCATTCACTTCAGTTATACCTAGATTTTCATAACGAACTAACAACTGTGAGGAAGAACAAAAATTTGAGTAAATAAGGCTAGGTTTTCAACATTGAAAATGACTTGGATAGACTGACGAATCGGCATAAACTCTCCCCTCTTCATCGGCACCCGTATTCAAAGCACCATCCTTGATCAGTCCACTGTGCTTGACATGCATATCGAGGAACGCCTTTCTGACCACACCGAAGAAAGCAAAATAGAAGACGCAGAGCATGACCGACACAATCAGCCAAACAACCGAGACTCCAGCGGACTTTTCATGTAATCATTTACGCCCACGCCGAGCAACTCGCCGAAGTAAGCGTTGAAGTTCATTTTCATTTGATCGCCGAAAAAGAGCAGAATTGAGAAGACACATGCGGACCAGCCATAGAGGAGAGCACTAACGAACTAAATTCAAAGGATAATGGAAAAGTTCAGAATGAGACAGTAAAGTCAACAACATACGCTGACGACAATTGACGGAGCATACAACAGCGGCTTTTCCAACACCAAAGTAGCTAGAATCGCAAGACATGAAATCAGCTCAACCACAGATAGCAAAAAAATCAGCGCCTTTCGATTCCAACAAATATTCAGGCAATCAAGCAATATGAGGAAAGCTGCAAACCAAACTGCGATTGTCTGCAATGAAAGTCTAAAAATAAGGAAGGAAATAAAATAGTACCTTTGGCTTGAAGTAGTACTCGATACTCCAATCCAATTCCGCACTATCTTCCTTGGGAACCATTTTTTCTGTAGCAGCGAAATATCAGCAAGAGTGATCTATTTCTTCTTTCTGAAAAGAAAATACGTTAGTGTACTGTGTATTCTCTAAAAAGGCCCTGTATGGAATTTTTCAATGAAGACTTTTTGAGTTCCAAAAGTAATTAGAGGTTATAAAGAGCAGATTTGGTAAAAGGGTGAAAACTAAGGTGGTAAAAAAATTCGCTGATCCAGCTTTTTCCGTACTGTAACCAGTGCGCGTCACAAAAAGTGTTAGGGGTGTTTTGCTGATCGTATCGAAAATCTGATTGCACCATTCGATTCAACGTGGTCAATTTACTGTCTGAAAAAATTATCAAAAGTTGGGGTCGCCCGTCTCAAAAAAAAGTTATGGCCACTTGAAAGTTGCCAAAAACCACAGGGGGACCAAGGCATTTTTAGGTGAATTTGGATTACCTTGGGGGACCGAGGCATGCATAATAGTTCGAATCCTGGTGGTATAACCAGGATTCGAACCAAGAATTTTTTTGCAAAATTCAAATTTTTAAGCTCATACCGTATATCTTCTAATGAGGACCCATGGGGTCTTATTTTTCAACCCCTCTTTGGAGGTGAGGCATTATTAGAAAGCGGGGCCTTATTAGAATATTTATTTTTGGCCTTATTAGGCCTTTTTGAGGTTGGGCCTTATTTTTCAACACCTCTAAAGAAGTGCGGCCTTATTAGAAGGCGGGGTCTCAATAGAAGGTGGGGCCTTATTAGAAGATATACGGTATGTTATGCTGTTTCTTCATACAGTTTTGAAAATGTGCAATTCAACGCTTTTATGGCAAAGATTCGCTTTTCAACGACTTTTACTATCTCAGAAAGACTCAAAATTCGCCGCTATTCCATTGTAACACCCCCCCCCCCCCCCCAAAAAAAGCTATTCCAGTGTACCCCCCCCCTCCCTCCAAAACCAACTTCTTTATATGCACTCAAAAACCATTTTTATGTAATAATTTTGCCATAAAAGGACCAGAAAAGCCATTTAAATAGGGTTCAAGGGCTGTATTGGGAGGGGAAGGGAATAATACAGGGGCCACTTTTCGAGATGGTTGGGATCCTTAGAGTATTAATTCTCTAATCGAGGTTAAGGTTTTTGACGCTGCTGTCATATATCCGCCCCCCCCCCAAAATCGACTTTTTTATGAGTGTCTAAAAACCATTTTTATGCACTAATTTTGCCAGAAAAGGACCAGAAAAGCAGTTTAAAGGGATTATGGGCTGTATTGGGAGGGGAAGGGAATAATACAGCGGCCACTTTTTTTTGGCTGCTTTACCATGTTTTTCAACTCGGGCCGTGGCAAAAATAGACTCTATATGCATTTTATGATCAAGTGTACTTCTCGGAATCATTTCTAAGGTAAGTGCGTGCGCGCATCTCTAACTCTCAAGCCCCCTGCGCCCCTTCGGGGATGCAGGGGACTTGGAGTTGAGATGCGCACACCCACATACCTTAGACACAAATCACTCGAAAGTGACTCTGGATGCATGAAAAAGCATGCATACCAGAGTTTATTTGGCTGCATGACAATTGCGCAAAACGACAATTGCGCAAACGACAGTTGCGCAAACGACAGTTGCGCACACGACAATTGCGCAAATATTATGCCTTATATTATATTACACTATATAATAATTACACTATATAATAAATTACCTATATAGAATAAAATAAGCTTTTTCGCCTTTTCGAATTGATTGAAGCGATGGCTGATAATTCGGGGCTAATTTTTTCACATCTCTCGACCAACTTTTTGTGCTGCGTATGGAAAATTTTTTTAGCTCGATAAGACATCCGGAAGGGGTCGAAAAACCAGTTTTAAACTCGAAATTTTGACTTTTTGGAAAATGGCCATTTTTGACCACTTTTTTCAACTTTCTTTTGCCCGTAGCGGATTTTTGGCATGATCACATGGTGTTGCGATCATTATTTTGGCACATCATTGGAATCTCAGCTATCGAATGAGGTATCATTTAGGTATGTCCGAAGCCGGGGTCATAACGATCTGCCGCGGACAAGCCTCCAACTCAGGGCCTAAAAACCGGGTTTTTCGGGTTTTTCGCTGAGTTGCCGAAAATTTTTGTATAAAAGTGCCGGTTTTTGTTCGGAATCATAAAAACCACGACTTGCGCATGGAAAGTGGGGCCAAAAAAACGATTACGCATATCAGAATTGCCAAATTCGGATTTTGTGAAAGTTAGCCTTGATGTTTTGAATTTTCAATTTTACGAAATTACGGGGTTTTGGGGTAATCTCCTAAGGGGCTGGGGACATCGAAATTTTTCTATGTTTTGAACAAAGTTATACTTAAAAGATGCGCGAGGAGACGGAGAACAAGATAAATTTTTTTTATTTCAATTTTTCAATCAGTATTTTTGAGAAAAAACAATTTTTCCAAAATTTTTCGAAATTTTCGGGGTTTTCTGGAAAATTTCAAATTTCAAGACAATAAATTGTCATGAAAGTGGTGAAATTGTCTCACAAATTAGTGGTATGATAGCGCAAAAGATGCGCCTGGGTGTGTAGAACAATATAAAATTTTAATATTTTGTATGTGTAATCAGAAAGCTCGAAAAATTTACAAAAACCTGAACCAACTCAGGATATCCTGAGGGTCGAAATTTCGTGGTTCAGGTGGTGGTCTCCCGGAGAGTCAAGGGTGGCTTTAATTTTATTTAGCGCTGAAGTATTTATACTTAAAAGATGCGCAAGAAGACGTGGAACAAGATAAATTTTTTTTATTCTGATTCCAATATTGAAATCGCCGAGAAAATACCGTTTTTCTGAAATATTCCGAAATTTTCGGGGTTTTTCGGAAAAATTCAGTTTTTAAAGGCTTAAAATGTGGTGATAGTGGTGGCATTTTTTACAACTCAGAAGTATAATAGCGCAAAAGGTGCGCCACAACGTGTAGAACAACATAAATTTTAATATTTTATATGTGTAATTAGAAACCTCGAAAATTTACAAAACCTGAACCAACTCAGGATATCCTGATGGTCGAAATTTCGGGGTTCAGGTGGCTGTATCCCGAAGGTCAAGGGTGGCGTTTTTTTAGCGCTAAAGTATTTATGCTTTAAAGATGCGCAAGACGACGTAGACCAAGATGAAATGTTTTAATTCTATTTTGTGTAAAGTATTTTTGAGAAAAAAAACATTTTTCTGAAAATTTTCAAAATTTCAGGTTTTTTTGGAAAAAACTTTTTTTTCGAGTCATAAATTGTGGTGAAAGTGAAGAAATTGTTTGACAATTTAATGTACTGATAGCGCAAAAGATGCGCGACAATGTGTGAAACAATAAAAAAATTTAATGTCTGTTGTATGTAGTCAAAAATTTCGAGAAATTTACAAAACCTGAACCAACTCAGGGTGGTTTGAGGGTAGTTTCTGGGCTGTTTGTGGATGGCTTTTAGCCGGTTCGAGGGTGGACCGAGATTGCTTTAAAAGTGATTAAAGCGTATTTCGTGACCACTTCGAGGTCTTTCTTGGCTATATAAGATACGCTGTGTAAAGCTGTCAGCTGCGAAGCAGCTGACAGGTCAAATTTGGGCTTTGGAACAAAGCTCTCTAGATACAGTCAGACGCGCGAAGCGCGTTCTATACTGAAATTTTTTTTGTCTTCATTTACATGAAGCATTGTTGATATAATTAATTTATTTTTATTGTTTTTTTCCACTGTTCGGGCCCCCTAGTTACACTATATAATTACACTATATAAATAAAACAAGCTTTAATCGCAAAGCTAATTGATCTCGGTGTTCCGGGCACTTTTTTTAAAAAATTTTTGCACATCTCTCGAGTAACTTTTCATGAAGAGTTCGGAAAATTTTTTTTAGCTCAACTTTTTTTGTCCAATTTTTTAGGGCAAAAAAATTTTTTTTCTTTGATTTTTTAGGGTCGTTCAAAAAGTTTTTCGGAGCTGGGCTCCCAGAAAGGGCACATCTAGAACATGTCAGCTTTCAAACAAAAAAAAGTTTGGGACGATATGATGAGTGAAAATTGAGTTAAGTTGCACACAAGCTAGCAAATTGTTCGAAAAATTCAAAAATTTCGAATTTTGCGCGAATTCAAATTCATGCCAAAATTCGAAATTTTTTTTCGATGGGAATTTAAAGTGAGTGTTTTTCTAAGGCAAATTTGTGTCCTGAAACACATTTAGAACAATTTTTTCAAATTTTCGACAAAATTTTGAGTTTTCACTGTTCGAAATTCGAATTGGCACAAAAATTTTTTTGTTTAGAATGAAAAAATAATGGGGAACATGATTTTAAAGCAACTTTTTGCGCTGAATTTCGTAGAGGGAAGATATAAGTTTGACAATTCTACATTTAAGTTTCTAAAAACTTGACATTTAAGCTTCAAAATGAAAAATTAATGTCAAATTCGAAATTTATTGTTTCGACAAAAATTTATGATAAGTAGTGTCTTTAGGGCAACTTTTTGCGCTAAAAACATTCATGAAAAACTTTTCCAAAATTTCGATAGAATTTTAAGTTTCTTATTTTAAATTCAACTTCACATAAAATTTGGTTTCTAAATTAAATCAGAGTGGTCACTGAACGATTATTTTTCGGGTCTTTTTTTGCACTGAACATAATAAAGAAAGAATATATGTTTAAAAATTTAGAATTCAAAACAGCTTCCCACTTTAGAAATATCAGATTTTCGAAAAAAAGATGCTCAGACTGAATTATGATGGTTAACTCTGTAACTGTGAATTCTCACAGTCAGATATGCGTCTTAATATACCGCCTTCATGACTAGGAGATATATGATAGGTGTCACAGAATTTTAAAATAGTTTCAAAAACGAAATTCTTTTTAATCGAACTGCATTTGAAGTAGAAAACGAGAAGTAAAATTACACAGAGTGGATAATACACCCAACCTACATGAATAAGACAGCACTATTCATTCAGCAACAGGATCTGAAAATAGGTGACGGATAAGTAAGTTGGCCCCATGTGATAATCGAAGAGAGTTATTTATTGGTCCTGCTGTTGTTTTTTGCTGATT
The DNA here is from genome assembly GCA_004194705.1 of Ditylenchus dipsaci. Lineage (NCBI taxonomy): Eukaryota > Metazoa > Nematoda > Chromadorea > Rhabditida > Anguinidae > Ditylenchus > Ditylenchus dipsaci. The sequence goes on along the minus strand of SADC01000028.1, from coordinate 4,170 downwards.
TATACAACAATATTTATTATGCGATGAGCCCATCACCAAAAATCAACAACAAAATTATGACTCTTACATCTCATTTCGCTATGTAGATAAAAATTAAAATATAAATACAAAAAAGAACTAATAAATCAGCAAAAAGCAGCATTAAAAACTAATGGACAAAAAACCCGCTGATTGTCACGTAGAACCGTCAAGTTAAACGATCAGAAGACACACCAATTACCATAAATGCGATGGCGTTTTTTAATTCACGGAAGAGATCTAAAAAGTGTCGGAGAAGTAAATTAAACAAGCGAAAGACACAACTAAACGTCAGAAACGCGATCAGACCTTTCATTCACGAAAAACATCTGGAAAAAGTTGGGAAGGTAAGTTAAACAAGCGAAAATACAACTAACCAAAGAAAATACAACTAACCTAGTTACACTATATAATTACACTATATAAATTACACTATATAAATAAAACAAGCTTTAATCGCAAAGCTAATTGATCTCGGTGTTCCGGGCACTTTTTTAAAAAATTTTTGCACATCTCTCGAGTAACTTTTCATGAAGAGTTCGGAAAAATTTTTTTAGCTCAACTTTTTTTGTCCAATTTTTTAGGGCAAAAAATTTTTTTTCTTTTGATTTTTTAGGGTCGTTCAAAAAGTTTTTCGGAGCTGGGCTCCAGAAAGGGCACATCTAGAACATGTCAGCTTTCAAACAAAAAAAAGTTTGGGACGATATGATGAGTGAAATTGAGTTAAGTTGCACACAAGCTAGCAAATTGTTCGAAAAATTCAAAATTTCGAATTTTGGCGCGAATTCAAATTCATGCCAAAATTCGAAATTTTTTTTTCGATGGGAATTTAAAGTGAGTGTTTTTCTAAGGCAAATTTTGTGTCCTGAAACACATTTAGAACAATTTTTTTCAAAATTTTCGAAAATTTTGAGTTTTCACTGTTCGAATTCGAATTGGCACAAAAATTTTTTTGTTTAGAATGAAAAAATAATGGGGAACATGATTTTAAAGCAACTTTTTGCGCTGAATTTCGTAGAGGGAGATATAAGTTTGACAATTCTACATTTAAGTTTCTAAAAACTTGACATTTAAGCTTCAAAATGAAAAATTAATGTCAAAATTCGAAATTTTTGTTTCGACAAAAATTTATGATAAGTAGTGTCTTTAGGGCAACTTTTTGCGCTAAAAACATTCATGAAAAACTTTTCCAAAATTTCGATAGAATTTTAAGTTTCTTATTTTAAATTCAACTTCACATAAAATTTGGTTTCTAAATTAAATCAGAGTGGTCACTGAACGATTATTTTTCGGGTCTTTTTTTGCACTGAACATAATAAAGAAAGAATATATGTTTAAAAATTTAGAATTCAAAACAGCTTCCCACTTTAGAAAATATCAGATTTTCGAAAAAAGATGCTCAGACTGAATTATGATGGTTAACTCTGTAACTGTGAATTCTCACAGTCAGATATGCGTCTTAATATACCGCTTCATGACTAGGAGATATATGATAGGTGTCACAGAAATTTATAAAATAGTTTCAAAAACGAAATTCTTTTTAATCGAACTGCATTTGAAGTAGAAAACGAGAAGTAAAATTACACAGAGTGGATAATACACCCAACCTACATGAATAAGACAGCACTATTCATTCAGCAACAGGATCTGAAAATAGGTGACGGATAAGTAAGTTGGCCCCATGTGATATCGAAGAGAGTTATTTATTGGTCCTGCTGTTGTTTTTTGCTGATTTATACAACAATATTTATTATGCGATGAGCCCATCACCAAAAATCAACAACAAATTATGACTCTTACATCTCATTTCGCTATGTAGATAAAAATTAAAATATAAATACAAAAAAGAACTAATAAATCAGCAAAAAAGCAGCATTAAAAACTAATGGACAAAAAAACCCGCTGATTGTCACGTAGAACCGTCAAGTTAAACGATCCAGAAGACACACCAATTACCATAAATGCGATGGCGTTTTTTAATTCACGAAGAGATCTAAAAAAGTGTCGGAGAAGTAAATTAAACAAGCGAAAGACACAACTAAACGTCAGAAACGCGATCAGACCTTTCATTCACGAAAAACATCTGGAAAAAGTTGGAAGGTAAGTTAAACAAGCGAAAATACAACTAACCACCAGAAACGCGACCGCACCTGCTAATTCACAAAACAGATCTGAAAAAGTGTCGGAGAAGTAAATTAAACAAACGAAAGGATACAACTAACGCCAGAAACGCGATCGGACCTTTTAATTCACGAAAAAGATCTGAAAAAAAGAGTCGGAAAGGTAAGTAAAACAAGCATAAGACACAACTAACCGCCAGAAACTCGACCGGACCTTTCAATTCATGGAAGAGATCTAAAAAAGTGTCGGAGAAGTAAAGCCAAAGAAGCGAAAAGACACAACTAACAACCGAAAACACGACAGCACCCTTCAATTCAAAATACCGAGCCGTCAAGTTTAACGAGCCAAAAAAAAACCAACCACGTATATAAACACGATTGCATCCTTGCTTACACGAAACAGATCTGAAAATAGGTGTTGAAAGTAAAAATGAAAAAGCCAAATACACAACTAACAGCCAGAAACGCGACCGCACCTTTGAATTAACGAAACAAATCTGAAATAAGTGTCGGAGAAGTAAAGTTGAGCAATAAGAACACATAACTAACCGCCAGAAACTCGACTGCATCTCTTCCGACACGAAACAGATCTGAAAGAAAAGCGTCGGAAAGGTGAAGCTAAACGAGCGAAAGACACAACTAACCACCAGAAACGCGACCGCACCTGCTAATTCACAAAACAGATCTGAAAAAGTGTCGGAGAAGTAAGTTCAACGATCAAAAAGACACAACTAACCGCCAGAAACGCGATCGGACCTTTTAATTCACGAAAAAGATCTGAAAAAGTCGAAAATGTAAAGTTAAACAAGCGAAAGATACAAATAACCGGCAGAAAAGCGACTGCACCTTCGATTCACGAAACAGATCTGAAAAAGTGTCGGAGAAGTAAATTAACAAGCAAAGGACACAACTAACCGCCAGAACTCGACCGACCTTTCAATTCATGAAAGAGATCTGAAAAAGTGTCGGAGAAGTAAGCCAAGAAGCGAAAAGACACAACTAACCGCCAGAAATGCGACCGCACCCTTAATTTGCGAAAGATGAATATCTTTGGTGGAACAACCCTGCGAAATATGTTTTGTAGAAAAAAATTTCGTCCTGCGAACAATACTTCGATGAATTGTTTCGCAAAACAAGTCTTTTTTAATAAATGTAATGAAGGGAAGGCTTGAGCAACTTGCCATCATTTTTGACATGTTTTCTTTGACTTTTCTTTGTTTCCTTACATATGTTAACAATTTTCTTTTTACCACAGTTACTTTGTGCAGGATCAAATACCCAAGACAAAATACCCAATGACAAAATACCCAATGTCAAAATACCCAATAACATATTGTGCAGATAATGGCATTATATGCTATTTATATAACATTATTATACAATATGCACCATTTCCATTATCATATTAATGACGCAAAAGTCCACCAAAAGACCACTTTTGGGTATTTTAGGTTATTTGGGTATTTTGTCTTTGGGTATTTTGACCATTGGGTATTTTGTACTTTAGCATTGTCCTTGGGTATTTTGTAATTGGGTATTTTTGATCCTGCACCGTTACTTAGCATTACTCTAAAGTCTTTGGCATATTACAAACATGTTTTTCTTATATCTAAATATTGTTTTTTAAGAGGCCCTCGAAAGCTAGAAAAAGAAAGAAGAAAACCGTGCGAGCATAAGAAGAAAAGGTCGACGAGCCTGATACGGCAGGCCACACTGCAGCGACAGTCCGTCAGGCTGCAGTTGGTGTCGTGCTACCAGGCGGACACGTCGGTGTCCCGCTAGACACTAACTCTTGATTATCCACTGGGCCTTCTGTGCCGTTCGCACCCAGGCGCAATCTGGATCTTGGATTCGTCCCTGGGCTTTCTGTGCCACTCGCCGCCAGGGCAATCTGGATCTTTGGCTTCGTCCACTGGGTCTCTGTGCCACTCGCCAACCACGGCGCAATCTGCAACTTTGGATCCGTTCACTGGGCATAAATGTGCCACTCGCCAGCAAGGTGCAATCTGAAACTTCTAAAAGAGGAAGAAAA
>SADC01000027.1:0-111209 GCA_004194705.1 Ditylenchus dipsaci | reverse complement strand
ATAATGCAAATAGGAGTGTAAGCATAATTTGACAAAAAAGGGTACATCTAATTTATTAAACAAGAAATACTAAAATATTGAACAATAATGAGGATTATTTAATCTTGGAGCAATAAATTATTTCAAAGACAATCAATAATAAATTTGTATGTTTATGTGTAAAATAATCCAACAACTTCAAAACCAGCATAACTTTTTAAAACAACAACAAATTTTCAACCTATAAAATAAAAAGCACAAAACTTAGATTTTTTTGTTTTTTAAGAAACAAAATACTATATTCCTAATTATTATCGGAAAATATTAATCAAACATTGTTTTTCACTTCAGATATTGTCTATTTGGAGAAACAGTTGGTTTAGGTACCAAATTAAGTTCCATTCCAACTTTTAAACTAATGCTTGAATGATTTAGCAAATAAATGGAGAGCAATGGAATTCCTGGGAGAATTCACCTGAGTGAGTCTACCAAACGCCTCGGTCATCGGACCAATTCTGAGTTGTGTTTACAGACAGGGGGAACATTGAAATTATTGTAGGTTTTTTATGAATAAGCTTTCTTGTATGAAAATTTATCATTTAATACAGGGAGCGGAATCCATTATACATACTTTTTGGAACGCAACAACAAAAAAGTGTGGGAACTATGTGGTCGAGAGCCTGAGCAGCAGCATTCAGCCAATGGCTACGCTGAACTGCATGCCGCCACCCACACATCGAACAAACTCAAGTGGTGGTCACAGAAAAACTGTCTGAGAAACAACTACAACTACAGGATCAACAGGTAGACGCATATCACAAACGCTCCTAAGTCATATGAAAGTCAAGAGGGCATTTAGGCATCCTCTGATAGTTATAGATAGTCTGATGGTTGGTACAGTTTTCGGTAACACTTTACTTGAACCAACCAACCAGCCCCTTTCCACGGCTGACCATTTTTTCTAAAAAATTTTTCAAAACCAATGCATATTCGTGTTTCTCGACCAGATTTTCACGCGTAATAGTCAACTTATTCTGTGAAAGAGAAAAACGTAGTTTTTGGTTTGCCTTGGTCCGCAAGACAAAAAATTAAAAAAAAAATCCAGATCGTATTTATAATATTTTGTAAATCATATTAAACGACTCCTAAGCGATTTTTATAAGATTTAAAACTACAAAAAAAGCTTTTTCTGACCCTTTTCTATATAAAAATCGGTTTTTTTACAAAAAAATTTGACTTTTTTGCTTTGGGGGCCAAGGCAAATCAAGGTTTTAGTCAAATTTTGATCAACAAAAATTTTCTTTAAAAAACCGATTTTTATATAAAAAAGGTAAAAAAAATATTTTTTATCATTATCATTTAAAGCATATAAAAATCACTCAGGAGTCATTTAACTATGATTTACTTTATAAAATGCGTCCCACCCGTCACTAAGTAAACAAGTGCCACGAATATGCAATTGTTTTTGAAAAATTCTCTTGCAAAAAATGGTCAGTTGTAATGGAAGGAGGGAGAGGTCAAGGAAAGTCTAGCCCACGGAAAAAGCAGAATTGGCTAAAAAATTTTTAAATATTTTAAAAAGTTGTCAGGCGCTTAGTGGGATTTAAATCTCACATCCTTTTATTAAAATGTCTGCCTTTCTTTGAAAATACTTAGGAGCCTTGGAAACAAAGCAAAATTGAGCACACATAGAATTTCAGAATGGAAGCAAACTTAGCAAATGGAGCCAGAGTACACGATATATCTTCCAAAGCATGCATTCTGCTGTAGTAGTGCTCCATTAGCAGAATTTTGATTCAATAAATGTATTTTAAAGACTAAAATATCATATTCTGTGGGAAGAGCAGGGAGACCCGGGTGAATTGGACGCATCCTCACTAACATTTTTATTCGGCAAACTGAAAATGAGTTTTTTAATTTTTTGTTTTAAGTATTAAACCCACCTGCAAAAAGACTCTGTGCGACTGAGAGATTGCGGTGAAGTGAACGGGGATGTCAAAGACTCAAGGGTACACTCACTGCCTCCAGCTGAGAACAGTGAAGGTATGGGCGAGCCGCAGTCCCATAAGTCCTGAAGGTAGTCGTCGGCTGTGGATATGGTGTTTGCTGCTCGTACAAAGCTAGCACATTGTTTACTTCTTCCAACACTTTGGGCACATCCGCGACTAACTTTGGGGGTGTGACGTCTATGTCGTTGAACTGAAATCGGGAAGTGTGAGAACTCGGAACGAAGAAAAAACCGTACAACTAGCGGTAATTTGATACAGTCGACGCTCGATATAACGAACCCCTGATATAACGAACTAATTTTTTTGGTTTGGTTGGATTTGTTATAAACATAGGCAAACTGACGCTCTATATAACGAACGCTCGATACAACGCTCGAACTCTCCATATGACGAACACCTAAAGTGGTCCCGACTAATGAAATGACGCTCGATATAACGAACTTTTACAAATACCAATACAAAATTGAGTTTATTTTCAAATTTCGGCCAAAGTTTTCACAGATTTAATTCTCTAACTTTTTTTCATTTAATTTTCAGGGTGTGGCAAGAAATTTTAGCGTTTAAAAATAGCCCTGAGTTTTTCTTAGTTTGATTTTCGAAATTCTATTTATTGTAAATAAATTATTCTCGCGAGAATATTTTTATGTATAAAACACGATTCCCGCTTGATCACATGTGGTTGGACCTTGCCCATCTAGGAGCCATCAGACTATGAATCGGAACCACATTTTGTTTCTAGCTTTTGTGTCCTATTGTTCTATTTTCACACGACAAATAGATCATGAGCGCTGTTAGCAAGATGCGCCGCGTCATTTTTTCCAGAAAACATAAAGGCATGATATTGACCCAGCAATCGTTCGGAATTGCGATCAGCATAATTAGTTCTTTGTGAAAGGCCGTGATTATAGTCGGATTCAACATTTAGGGTCAACATTTCATTGAATTCAAAAAATGTAAATGATTTTCTTATTATTTGTTTATTTTAATATTAATTATCCTTTTCCATTTTTTGAGCTGTACACGAAATATAAGCAGTTTTTCCGAGTGAATTATGAAACTTTGACGTATAAAAATTGGTCTGTAAAAAATGTTGAGGGGTCAACTAAGGTCAACATAGGGTCAAATTTTGCTAAAATTTTGTAGAGACAGAATTTTCAATTTCTGTTTAAGCCATCTTGTAGAACTCGAAAAATGAGTGGCGATCACAAATATCAGATTTGGCACTTTTCCTTCAAAATTGATATTTTAGTACTTTTCAAAAATGCTGACCCCTAAAATGCTGACCCCTAAAATATTGACCCTCAACACGACTAGAATTACAGCCAAAGAACCTATTGAGAGAAAAGAATAGTCCTGTTTTCCTTCCAGCTTATTCATGTACTTTTCAATGTTGTATATTTGTAAAAAATGTAGTTGTTAGGATAAACTTTCGATACAACGAACTCCTGAAAATTTTGGTCAAGGGCGCTCGATATAACGAACCCTACGGCTGGTCCCCAGGGGGTTCGTTATATCGAGCGTCGAATGTATTAATTTTAAAAGAAGAATTAAGATTAGCCTAACATAATCGGCTAAATAGCCGAATGTCCGGCAATTCAATAACCTTATTCTGAGATACCTAGCAGACAAATGTGCTCATTAATTAAACGTATAAAGCTGTTTTTTAACACGCAAAAGACCGATCGTAACTCTTGTTTCTTCTAGACCAGTTTTTTGTGCTGAGTATTTCTATCGCAGTGGTTTTGGCAGGAACGACAGTCGATCCGCGGAAAAAGTTATTTTTAGAAACTGACAGAAATTTCAAAAAAGCTGTTTATATTGAGATTTATAGCTCTATGATTTCACGAGCACTTAAAACATTTTATGATCTTATTTTGTAGATAAGGAAGTGTGCTTTTTAATGCATATTTAATTTCCAATCGGCTGTTCAAAGATCGCAGATAAAATACGTTTCAAAATAACATGTCATTTTTAAGTCACAAAATTTTCGTGGAAAATGCGTTTAACTTTTTTTGGAATCGCAATGAAGCGCTAATCATAAAGCAAATTCAAAATGACAGACACTTCCGGTTATTCCGACACTAAATATAGCAATGGTTGATAAAGCAATCGTTCCAAAATATTCAAAACCAGCACATAAGTTATAACACGATTTCCAAGAACTGTTTTTCGTTAAAAGACATTAAGACTTTAAGAAGACTTTAAGGGGGGAAATTTGACACGAAATGCCCAACTTTGTGAGTCTCTAAAATTTTTATTTTTTTTACTTTCTTAAATATTTCCTATTACAAACTTGCTCTATGCAAATGTCCCCGCGTTTAAGAATAATTTCAGGACTTTATAAAAAAACTTTTTGAAATTTTTCAGCACCGTGATACCGGTATCATGGTTTTTCCTATTTTATTAAGATTTCACCTAGAATCACCAACCCGACGCATAACTTTATTGACATAAGCAACAACACCAAACAAATGAAACACCGATAATATAACAATAACTCTATTCATCCATGGCTTCATCCTCGAAGCTCGCTCCTTCTTCTTCATCATCTTCGAATAGCGTAAAGCAGGCTAGGCGTTCTTCCACTTCGTCCACCAGTTGCCTCAGTGCATCGTCAGCATTAGACGATGATGAAGAAGAAGCGAGCTTCGAGGATGAAGCCATGGATGAATAGAGTTGAGGTTTATTAAACAGACGGAAAATTCAAAAAGCGGATAATCCAACAATGGACAGGGCTTCGAATGAAAAATTTCAAAAAAAGAACATTTGGGTAAAAAAAGGACATTTTGACTGTTTTTGAAGTAAAAGGGTCATTTTATCCAGTGCTTGTTGCCATTTTAAAGCGAAAAAAAAAAAGATTTTGACTAAATTTTCTAAAATAAAAAAAGATTTGGGGTGCCAAAAAAAGACAAATCTTTTAAAAAGGACGATTCGAAGCCCTGACAATGGACGATTCAACAGCCGGATAATTCAACAGTGGATTATGATTATTATTGTTTTCGTCAATAATTGTTTTAACCCACTTTTTGACAACGTATCGAGCTGATTTTTTTCAGGATCAATAGAAATAGCCGAGAAGAACTGATCCTGAAAAAATCAGCTCCATACGTTGTCAAAAAGTAGGTTAAAACAATTATTGACGAAAACTGCGACTGTTGAATAATCCACTGTTGAATTATCCGGTTTTTGAATAATCTGACTGTGGAAAACTACTCTGTTGAATTATCCGGGTTTTGAATAATCCGGCTGTTGAATAAACCCCCCGCCCTGTAAACTCGTGAATTTCGGGAAGTTTTAATTACCGAAATTTTGTAATTTCAAGCTCATTGTAAGTATTTTAATGACTCTGTGTCTTATTTTTAGTAGTACTCAGTGATTCTGTGCCAGACTCGACCAGTCAGTTCGAGTCAGTGATTCTGGAGTGGTAGTAGTTAGGCGGTGGTACCCAGATGGTGGTACCCAGATGTTGGTACCAGGTATCCAGGTGTTGGTGTCCAGATTGGAATACCCTGATAGAGGTACTTAGGTGGTGGTGCTTCGGACAGATAGAACCACACAGGTGGTATTTTTTAATGTTTCGAATTAACAGGCGCCAGATGGCGCCTGTTAGTCTAGTAACTTTAATATTAGCTAGTATAGATTTTTCTTCAAAATCTCGATAATTCACCTTATGGCCATATTTCAGCAACTAAGAATTATTTGAATATTAAAAAAAGCCTGTATTTAAAAAAGCCTGTTTTGCAATTCTAGTTCCTGAGAAAATTGCTCACAATACTGCGGTGTCTCAGAATAAAATTGTTGTCAAGAAAAAACTTCTTTTACATAAAATTATGAAAATTCTGGAAAACGTACTATAATCTGTCCTATGTTTTGGCAAAAAGGTAAACAGACTTACCATTTTGATGTAATCAATGCCATGTGATAGAGGCTGAAAAGAGCGAAAATGAGACCTGGTCTCAAGTCCCCCGAAAGCTGAGCCTACCATAGCCTGTTTCTTGACCACCTTTTTGACATTCCGATTGGTAATCTGGACCTTGTGCTGCTGTGTAGGTGGCCGCACCACATTCATGTGTTTGAACGATTCAGGAAGTTCCTCCGCTGAGTCAGAAGAGTCATTGAAGTGATTTTGATGGTGGCTGGAGTGCTCTACTGCTCCATCTATGTTCCGAAGATTGAACGCTGAACAGGACTGAAGACTTTGGAGGTAGCGAATAAGGCGTTTGCAATTTGACTTTTGGACATGAAACAGGTCTAGTGAGTCACCACCTTAATTTTTGGACATGATTTAAAATATATGGGTATAAGTATATAGCCAAACCATACTTTGGTCTTGAAGAATGGCCGAAGGAAAAGTGGACGAAGTCTTGTTAACTTTCTGAAAATATTTGTAGAATCGGAAGGATAATTTTACATTTTTCTCTGTGGATTTCTAACCGCACGCTCGATTTCCGAAAAAAAACATTTTTACCGTAGCAAAAGTTTTGGTCGAAACTGAAAAATGCCGTTTTTTACTGAAAAGTGCCGTCTTTTTTTTCTTTTAGTCAAAAAAAGCAGATATCTAAAGAATTTTTTCAAAGTGATTACACTGTCAGTTAGCCTCGCGACTCTAGTTTCTAACAGCGTATCATTTGTTACAACGTCTTTGCAAAATATAGCACAAAAAGGATAAAGTACATGTAAAATCACTTTTCCGACTTGCTTCACTTGTTTTTGCGCTAAGTGATGCAATGATGTGCAGCAAATGATACACCCTAAGAAACTAAAGTCATGGGGCTACCTGATAGTGTTTTCACTTTGAAAAAATATTCAGATATCTGAACATATTCAACTTTTCTCCCTAAAACTCAAAAAGACGACATTTTTCAGTTTCGACCAAATCTTTTTGCCACAAAAAATTTTCTTGTGTAAAATGACTTTTGAAAGTCAAAGAAAATTGGCGGAGCAGCAAAAAAGTTTTTGCAGCAGAAGAAAGTCGACGCTATTCTTTTTTGCTGGATACTGCTCCGGTTTAGCTCGCATAGCCAAAACCCCCTGAACTTAGAAGCCTGAACCCGAGTTTTATTGTAAATCTGATCCAGTCAAATTGACCAGACCTTTTTGAAGTAAAAAAACCAACATTGTGTTTTAGCCAGGCACTGTAGTTTTGGCGCTCGTCATTGTACTTTTCAATCAAGTTCCTTTTCTCCACTTTCAAATCAGCCAATACTTCCCTCAACCTCAGAAAAGGTGTTTGGATGGCTTTGATTTTATGGCGAGAATCGCGGATCTTGTCTTGGGCTGCGCGCATCTGTAGCCGAATGGTCTAAAGAAAAAAACAAAATGATATTTTAGTCTTTTTAATTGCTACTAAATTTCCTGATATACCCTGTTTTTGTGACGATCAGCTTTGATCTGGGCTTCCAAAGACTTGCGTTGCTCGACCAGTGGGATGTATTTGGCCAGTTTGGCAATATTCCTCTTGATCCTGTTGACCTCATTGACCTGCACTTGTTCTTCTCGGATGTTGGAGAAAGTGCTTCTTTTATACTTCTCCTCCACCAAACACAGTTTTTGTTGGGCTTGAGCAAGGTCTTTGTAGATCTGAGAGTTGGAGATTGTTTGAGGATTTTAAATCATTACTAAACATTACCAAATCTGTGTCTTCCAACTCCTGGATTTCTCGTTGCTGAAAAAATACTAGTTAGAGGCACTTTAAAAAATGTGAGAACATATATTTTCAGCATCATTGAGTGCTTTGGTGACCTCACCAGGGAACCTCAAGTAGTGTTTTTTTCAAAGACTTCACTAAGAGATTTTTTTAAGGTCCTTGTAGAGCACCCCGAATTCATATTATAAAGTGCTGCTGATATGACCAGATCCTTTGCAAAACTGCGGCAAGTGGGCTCGCCGAATTTTCCCGTCACGGCTTTTCAAAGTGTGGATTGTGACGGGAATTCAAATAGTGGCTGCTTTTTAAATTTTTTATATTTCAATTTTCGCCACAATCCACATTTTGTAAAAAGCCGTGTCGGGCTATTTAAAGAGCTAGTTACTATAAGTATAATATGCATAAAAATACCCCATACAAGTTGGATAATCATAATATTCATAAAACAAGACAGATTCAAAAGACCAAAAACCCATGATACCCATCATGGGTTTTGGGCAACTTCAGGTACCCCGTTCTTCGCAATTTCGCAGAGGACCTGGACATATCAGCAGCACTTTAAAATATAACTTCGAGGTGCTCTACAAGAACATACGAAAATCTCTCAGTGAAGTCTTTGAAAAAAACACTACTTGAGGTTCCTTAGTCAGCTTGCAAAACCAAGACTGCCTCTCACGGCTGTAGGAAGTTTCGTAGCGAGACAATTTCCTAAGAGCGAATTTTTGTAAAAACGAATTTTCGTAAGAAATTTTTGCGTAAAAGCGAGTTTTCGTAAAAAAAAACTCTTTTGTAACGCACTTTTCGGTAACATTAGTGATATGTTGAGTGGCCTTTTGTTGTTTTTAAATCCTCCCTTGATGTTTCTTATAACTTCTGTGATGTTTTGACCAAAAAGACAGCAGCCCGAGTGCCCGACCCCTATAAAGAGTATTTTTCTTTAACTAACTTTAGCTAACTTTTTGTATTTTTGCCTAAGCCTAAGTTAGCGCGCTACACATTGCAAAAAAGAAAACTTAAAAAAATCAAGGGAAACCAACATGGTACGCTTAAAGTAAAATACTCTTTGGAGGGGGGGCGGTCACTTGGGTTTTTTACAGACCAAAAATAGTCAAGAAAAAAAGCAAACAGTCAGAGGGTGGAGTGGAACCGACGGTGAAGAAAGTTCATCCAATCCTTACCTACTGCACCATTCATGCCACTGATATTAATGAGCTATGTGTAACATATAATATGTGAATTCTAGCTCAGAGTCTTTCACCATGCTTTTCGATATTTCAGCTGGTCTCCTAACGGATGAAAAATCTGCGGGTCAATTAATTATCAAAATTTTCAGTCATATGATCTGTGCTTACCAACTTTTGTGCTCATACAGTTAATAGTCATATAATTAACTGTTCAAAGTGTCAAACAGTGACAGAAAGGCCAAAACAAATGAATCAGATGACATATTGAATTAGAAAAATTAATTAAAACCGATTTTTTTGATTATTTCCTCTTACGAAAGAAATTCGTTACGAAAATTCGCTGTTACAAAAAAGTTTCTTACGAATTTTCGCTCTCTCTCGCTCTTACGAAAATGTTTCTTACGAAAGTTCGTTCTTACGAAATGGTCTTGTTACGAAAGTTCCTACAGCCCCCCTCACACTAGTACTTTTTTTTTTTTCGCCGCAAACTTCACTCTTTTTTGCCGCAAAATTTGGACCAAAAGTAAAATTTGCAGCAAAGAGGTATTTTTTCGGCAGAAAAAAATTGCCTGCTTTTCATCGTCGAAATTCATATTGATGTTGCGTTTTTTAAGAAAAATTAGTGCCCGGTGCCCCGTGGCATACTCGACTTTCCAAGAATAATCGTTGTTTGCATTGTAGTTAGAGCAAGAATCTTGTTGTTATGTAATGCGGTATAGAGGATGGAAAAAAGGCTGTCAATAATATTTCGATTCGTTTTCCTGTGCTATAATACATCACTCGAAAAAGGGAGAGGCAAAAGGGACCATGAAGGGGAGAGGGCACTGGCTTAAAGAGCAAAGGCGAAAAGACATAATTCTGCAAGGGCGCGAAATTTTCAAAAAATACCCATGCCATTCTAACAATGACATATAAGAAACTTGTAGGTCATAAAGCAACGAAAAAGGTATCTACCTTAGCTAGATGTTGGGCTTGCAGGTCGTTGATGACCTGAGCCAGTTGTCTTTCTTCTTGATTGCTCTCATAGTACTGCTTTTTGGAGTCAGCAACTATTGTTTTGAGCTGCTTTAATTCTTCGCGTCTTGCCTCCGACCAGTAGTGTTTGAGCTACAAATGAATTATCATTTACCGCTTCAAAAACAAATGCACAACCCACCTCATCATGTCTCCTAGACAAACTATTGTTGACCCTCCAGATCTTGTCCTCGAAGTTGAGTCTGTTAGGAGCTGAACAATGGTCGTGATTGCCACTAGTGGAGGGAATGGCATGCTCTTCACTCATTTCGGCCTCTAGCAACTGCAACCACTGGTCTACTGGCTACTGCGATGATAAAAGCTGAAATGGAAATAAATATAACAAAATTTAGTTTAGACTAGGCAAAAGGTTCAAGAAATAGATATATATTAATTAAATACGCCTAAGGCTTGAGTATAGAATCCCCCACGGGGAGTCATCAGGTCGAGGAGATAACATCATATTCGTGTTTCTCGACCCCGATTTCATGAGAAAGCCGGCTGTTTTTTTTTTTAGTTCTAAAAAAAAATTCGATTCACAGGGGGGGAGTATCATGGTTCTTTAGTCAAAATTTGAAATTTTGAATTGGCGCCTTTTGAATTTTAAAGGGATTAAGGGCTGTATAGGGAGAGGAAGGAAATAAAAGGGGGCCACTGATGACTCAGGGCCCACTAACAAGAAGATGTTAAAGATAGTTTAGAATACTGGGGCCTACCGCATAAATAAACTCTGGTATGCATGCTTTTTCATGCATCCAGAGTCACTTTCGAGTGATTTGTGTCTAAGGTATGTGGGTGTGCGCATTTCAACTCCAAGCCCCCAAGCCCCCTGCGCCCCCTTCAGGGCGCAGGGGGCTTGGGGGCTTGCCCCTGAAGGGGGCGCAGGGGGCTTGAGAGTTAGAGATGCGCACACCCACATACCTTAGACATGATTCCGAGAAGGACTCTTGACCATAAAATGCGCATAGAGTCTCTTTTTGCCACGGCCCAGTTGAAAAACATGGTGAGGCAGTCGAAGAATACAGATATTTAAATTTCTAACGTTCTGCCATAAAAGTGGCCCCCTTTTATTCCCTTCCCCTCCCAATACAGCCCTTAATCCAGGGGTCGTATTCAGGTAGGTTAGTAGAGTCAGTAGATCAAGAGTTACTCTTGATCCTACTCGCACTTGAAACGGGTTGAGTAGAGTTTAGGATCATGAGTTACTCGTGATCCTACTCGCCCGTCTGAAACGAGTTGAGTAGAGTTTTGGATCAAAAGTTACTCGCGATCCTACTCGAGCAGCGAGTAATTTTTGATCTGAGAAGAATTGAGATCTTCTCGCCTAACTCGAGTTTTATTCCCCAACTCGGCTTCCAACCCCGAGTTTTACGAGTAAATTTATTTTTTTCTAATTTTCTCGAGTTCTACTCCCCAAACTCGGCTTTCTAACCCGAGTTTCACGCGTAAACCCGAATTTTTTTTAATTTTTTCGAGTTTTTTTTAGCTAACTCGGCTTCCTATCATCGATTACCGTATATTCTCTATTAGAAGGCCCGGGCCTTCTATTTTTCAACCCTAAAAAGTCGGAAAAAATTTGGGTCGATTTTGAGATTTTTGCGTGCTCAACCAGAATTTTAAAAGTGGAATCAGGTAAGCTCGTGCTAACTAAGAAAACGCGAAAAACAGATTTGCGAATTTTTTTTTCTAGGCTGATATATAGGTCCTTCAGGGGGGGGCCTTCTATTAGAGAGGGGCCTTCTAATAGAGAATATACGGTATACAAGGATTTGTGCCAGTTCGATTTACATCTATTACTGTGGTGGTTATTTCATTGTTTTGGCAGTAATTTGTTTAGGAAAAAATACTTTATGTTTTATTTTTTGCTTATAATTTTTGAATAGAAATGCAGCTCATATTTTTATGGTTTGTCGAAAAGACCCCAGTCTTCTCCTTCAGGGCTAGTTGGCCATTCGTCAATGTCCTGCCATGAATGCATGTTTTGTGGGGCAGAACGGTTCTTGCTAAAATTCCACAAAAGTGCGGCAGCAAGAATATAACTAGGTATAAAATCAATTCCCAGTCTGATTTCTGCATGGATGGAGTGGTATCTTCTTTTAAACCATCTAATAACTCTCTCTACATATGAACGAGTGATGGTAAAAATTTTATTGTAGCTACAAAAATATAAATGTTGGAGTTAAAAAAGAGCTTGTTCAGTTACAGTCAACCTTCGTCTCAAAGTGACCCCGATAAAATATTCACTGAATTAGTTTAGTGGGGTGCAAATAATAATGAATTTCTACTGTAATGCAGTGAAATCTCGAAATAGTTTCTCCTTAAAGGGGGCAACTATGCCTCTAACAAAGGTTTTCGCCTACCTTAATAAAATTCCTAATCATTAAACTTGTCTACGGACTTTTTCACTTGGTTTCTTACACAGCTATACCTGAAATTAAATTGCAGGCTTTTTTTGTTGGAAATCAAGCTGAAAAATCAGTACAGAACTTCACCAATTAGGCTAAAAATTTTCGAATTAGCGGGCTACAATCCAGAACACGTGAGCATGGCTTTTGAAAGCCACTAAATCGGAGAGGGGGTTCTTTACACTGGCCCCTATATTGATGTTTGACTGTACTTTTCACTCTCTCTAAGCTAGGACTCCCTCAAGTTTGTTACCGCCTTGAGTTCGACACTTTCCACCAAGATATCCAAAAATTTTCACCAATTTGATCAGCTTATTCATCCTCAAATGTCGAATTTTTTTTAAATTTCACGGTTTAATTTTTCAAGATTTTCCTATTTTGTCTAGAAAATCCAGTAGTTTTTGATAGGACCGTTTTAACAAGTGTCTTTAATCAGTAAGCATCAGACCTAGACACTATATTAAAGAGACTCTTTTATTGGAAGGCCAAAATCAATCTCTCAATGTATCCTAAAATTATGAATCAATAAATAGTCATTATCAAAAACAACTGTCAAGCTTACTGATATAAATAACGAGTTCAAATTTACTCTAATCATACTAAATCGAGTTCACTCGTTTTTAAAAAAGCCAAGTTGGGCGAGTAAAACCCAACCTGATCAAAAAATTCGGGTTTACGCGTGAAACTCGGGGTTAGAAAGCCGAGTTGGGCGAGTAGAAATCGAGTTGTGCGAGTAGAACTCGAGTTGGTTGAGTAGAATCCGAGTTAGGCGAGTAGAATTCGAGTTAGGCGAGAAGATCTCAATTCTACTCAGATCAAAGATTACTCACAGGTCGAGTATGATCGCGAGTAACTTTTGATCCAAAACTCTACTCGTGTGTCTGAAACGAGTTGAGTAGATCAAAAGTAACTCATGATCTTTGAACCTACTCGGCCCGTCTGAAACACGTCGAGTAGATCACGAGTAACTCTTGATCCAAAACTCTACTAACCTACCTGAATACCATCCCAGGCGCCAATTCAAATTTTTCAAATTTTGACTAATGGCTCATTTATAAACGTTGTCGTCGTCGTTGTCGTTGGAAAAAATGATTTATAAAGGCAATTTTACGCCAACGACAACGACAACGCCAACGACGACCTATTTATAAAAAAATCCAACGACAACGCCAACGGCAACGACAACGAAAATTTTTCTTCCAAATTAGATAAATTTTGCATTTTAAGTCCGAATTTTAAGGATTAACTATATTCTCCACACGTTTTCCCTTGAAATCTCGTCTGAGAATGCGAAAATTGTCCAATTTTGAATGAAAAATTTCGTTGTCGTTGGCGTTGTCGTTGTCGTTGGCGTTGTCGTTGGATTTTTTATAAATAGGTCGTCGTTGTCGTCGTCGTTGGCGAAAAAGGGTTCCATAAAAAAAATATTCCAACGACAACGACGACGACGATGACAACGACAACGTTTATAAATGAGCCATAAAAAACCATGATACCCCCTTGTGAATCGAATTTTTTTCTGAGAACTAAAAAAACAACCGGCTTTCTCATGAAATCGGGGTCGAGAAACACGAATATGATGTTATCTACTCGATCTCATCACTCCCCGTGGGGGGGGGGGATTCTATACTGGAACCAACAATCATGGTTTTCCTAATTTTGAGACACTTTTCAAAAACTTAAAATGCCGCCAAAAGCATCGTGTCGAATCCCCCGGCTGAGTTAATCTTTACAGCTCAATCAAAAACTGCAGATCCAGCTTGTTTAAAGGGCCTGACCTCTTCCTACTCGGTGGTCCCCGCCAATTCAAAAATTTTCCCTTGATCATTGGACTTCTGTACGGATTTTTCCGCTAGGTTTCTAACAAAACTAAGCCTAAAATTTGATTTCAGGCCTAGTTTTGTTAGAAACGTGGCGGAAAAATCCGTACAGAAGTCCAATGATCGAGGGAAAATTTTTGAATTGGCGGGGACCACCGAGTAGGAAGAGGTCAGGCCCTTTAACAAGACAAAAATTTTGAGATCCTATAGCAACAACTGATATTTTTTTTAAGATATTAAAAAAATAACCAGAACAGTACTGCGACCTGGCAACTCAAATTTATTATAAATTTTTGTTTAAGGATCACGTGATTTATGATCTTCTAATTAAATAAAAAAGTTTAAAAAATATTTCCAGAAAACAAAAAAATACTAAAAATTCTAAGTAAAATACAAAAATCGCGTGGAATAAAATTTTAAAAGTGGCGTCTAGGCCTGGCTCTCTAATTTATTGTCAAGAAATTCTTGGCCAATTCAGGGCTGGCTTTTCGACACCCAATGGACTTTCCGACGTAGTTTTCAGGCAATAAGACAACCGGGCTAAATAAAAATAAAAAGGGGTTTACGACAGCAAAGATATTAAAAAATGGAAAAAAATTCAGACAGTCGCCTAGACAAATAAAATGTACATCATGGAAAAAACGATTAAAAAAGTTATGGACATCAATCCTTGCAAATTCGACAGATACGACAAAAGTTGTCATTCAAAACACAACAAATTTGTTAAGCTACCAATTCACTAAGCTTCCAAAAAGGTCTCAGTAGTCCAAAGAATTAGTTATAGTCCAGACAAGAGAATGAATTCAACAAAAGCAAATGCTGAGTCATCAACCAAACGTCGAATTAACAACAGAACCCCAAAGAAAGATAAATTTCCACAAAATTAAGCAAGGATGAATTGGAAGAGACCAAATAAAAAGAAGGAAGCAAACTAAGCAAGTAGTTTGCAACTGCCCTTACAGCCATCAAATGCTTTGATACGTCCTTCAAAAAGTCTAGAACACATAGGAGAAACACATTTTATTCCGAAATTGGGGTTTAAATATATCACAATGCCACACCAAAAACTGATTTTAATTTTGTTAAATTTTTATTTTGTGAATTTCGTCTGATATTCTGACAGTGAGGGTGTTGTTGCTGAAATTTTTTTTTGGCACTTTCGGCTGCATTATGGCTACAATCTCAACTGTAAGCACAAACACAGCGGATACGGGTGAGGGCACAAGCACTGGAAGCTCGTCGGCATGTGAGTTCAATTATTTGCTGGTTATATGGTGAAATTTGGACATACGTCAGGGATCTTAGATGTCCTTTTTAAAAAGAATTGTACTTTTTTGAGACCCGAAATATTTTTTATTATTGAAAATTTTAGTCAAAATCTTTTTTTTTTCGCTTTAAAAATGGTCAAAATGTCTTTCTTTTACCCAAATGTCCTTTTTCCGAAAAAAACATCTAAAAGCCCTGACATATGTAGATTGTGGGGAGCACACCAGAAGTCTCCCGATCTTGACAAGTATTTTCAATGCATTTTTTAAATTCTATCCAAATCTTCATAGATTTATTGTATTCTCCTGGTCCCTTAGTTCAGTAGTAAGTCATAATCGACCAGTTTTCAACCCATATCGCAAACTCTTTTACTAAAGCTATTTATTTAATTTAATCATTTTTTATTTAATCACCATGCCTGAGTTTTTAAACAAATTTGGGCAAGTTATAGTGTGTTTTAAAATATATCACTTTTTCTTACTCTTTTCAATTTTCAGAGCTTTATCTATTGGTAAAGACATGTTTTCCGTATCGCATGGACAGTAGTATTAAACGTTGAAGTTAAGCAAATCTGAATCAAATTCAAAAATTAATTTAAAGAAAACATCGGCCAAATTTTTGAGTATTTAGATCAATAAAATGTGCATCTAAGGATGTCACATAATGGTACTTTTCAGGTAAAAAAAATGAAATTTTGTAAGATTTAGTCACAAAATAAGTAGAAATCTTATAAATAAACACATTTGAGAATCTTGGTTAAATCAGAGACACAGCCATACCTGCACGCAGAGTCTCATTAGCTTAGCTTAAGAGGAGCGCCGGCACTAGCGCCAGCGGTCACGAAAGTATGAGGATTTTTTTTTTAATTTTGAGGAGCGTGCAGGTATGAACACTCTGGATGCATGAAACATGTATGCATACCAGACTTTTTTTTTCCATATTTGTCTTTTGGAATTACTCACGTTAAATTGTCTTAAGCCTCCAAGGTTACAAGTCAAATTTCATTCAAATCAAAAGATAAAAGCCCTAAAGTGCATTTTAGTCAAAAAATATCGGACTTAACTTCGGGGAATGGTCGATCCGTTCGAATTTAAAGGATGTCATTGACTTGACTTCATTTCAGGTCCTGAAATGAGTGCAGAGCAGGAGTTTTGCCTGTACGAACTGGAAACTACGGATTCAACTAGTGTAGGACTGGTGTTGAGGTTGGTTATTCAAACTCTTTCTCCTCTATTAAAAATAAAAAAAGTTCCAGGGCGATTTATGACACTGGAGATGTGCATAATTTTACAAGGGCTCTGGAGAGAAGAATTGCTCATTACGACAAGAATATATTAAAAGTGTGCACTTACCATTACCAGGGTAAAAAATATTGTTTGATTATTCAAATCAACTAAGATGTCTGCAGGTTTCCTTGACTCCATGCGCCAACTGTCTAATTTGAGTGAAAAATGCGGCGAAATCAAGGCAAATACCCTAGATCAATTTTCGCATCCAAATTGACCAATGTTCTGTGGTTTAGAAATGGCAGAGGAGACCAATGAACATGTTCAAGGGGACAGCATCGATTTGCTCAAGGTATGCGTGTCCAGACCTGCCCATGAGCTGTCCCGAATCATCAAAATGTCTTTCCATTTTCCACTCATAGCTCATTTATTACCATCATTGCAATATTTTGAGTTAGCAAACCGGGAAATTTGTGCTCGTGGAATGGAAAGGGCTGTGTGTGCACTAATTATATTGCACCCCTAAGGCGGTGCCCGATAATTTCAATAATAAATTAAGTGATTCGCTTTGAAAGCTCCATTGAAGGAAATGTACTTGGAAGAAATAATTAAAAAGTAAATGTAAAAATGAAAAATTTTCAGTTGAATTGTAACTTCAGTTGAATTGCAGCACCAAAATCATAAAATTTTGACAACGATTATGTCCCAAATTTTAAATTTGCGGAATATGCTAAAGTCTGACGAAAAAAATTGAAAACTGCTAATCGCATACAGTCGAATTCCTGAATAACGTACACCCCTCAAGTTCGTGGCTGGAGTTTAGAATGTGACCTTTTTCTAAAAATGGTCAAAATCAGTTTTTTTAGTTGTGTAACATTGTAAAAAATGCTCAGCATTCATTTTTATTGTTGGGAAAGCCAATTTTTTTGGTTCTGAGAAAAAAAAATTTTTTCGAACCACAGGGGGGTATCATGGTTTTTAGTCAAAATTGAAAAATTTAAATTGGCGCCTTTTGAATTTAAAAGGGAATAAGGGGTGTATAGGGAGGGGAAGGGAATAAAAGGGGCCACTTTATGGCAGAACATTATAAATTTGATTATCTATATTCTTCGACTGCCTCACCATGTTTTTCAACTGGGCCGTGGCAAAAAAAGACTCTATATGCATTTTATGGTCAAGAGTACTTCTCGGAATCATGTCTAAGGTAAGTGTGTGCGCGCATCTCTAACTCTCAAGCCCCTGCGCCCCCTTCGGGGCGCAGGGGCTTGGGGCTTGGAGTTGAGATGCGCACACCCACATACCTTAGACACAAATCACTCGAAAGTGACTCTGGATGCATGAAAAAGCATGCATACCAGAGTTTATTTATGCGGTAGGCCCCAGTATTCAAAACTATGTTCAACATCTTCTTGCTAGTGGGCCCTGTGTGATTAGTGGCCCCTTTTATTCCCTTCCCCTCCCTATACAGCCCTTAATCCCTTTTAAATTCAAAAGGCGCCAATTTAAATTTTTCAAATTTTGACTAAAAAACCATGATACCCCCTGTGGTTCGAAAAAATTTTTTTTCTCAGAACCAAAAAAATTGGCTTTCCCAACAATAAAAATGAATGCTGAGCATTTTTTACAATGTTACACAACTAAAAAAACTGATTTTGACCATTTTTAGAAAAAGGTCACATTCTAAACTTTAGCCAAGTTCGTTCCCATCTAGGGTCCGACACTTTTTTAGCTCGATTTTCGAAGTCTTTTGCCGAAACTGATCCGTCAGTGTGGTTCGAAATATCGCAAGGATCACGATTTTGCGGGTCATTTATGAGAAACACAATAGTTTGGCCATTTAGACCCACAACATTCTCAATAACGTACACCTTTTTAGAATTTAGGTGTACGTTATGAGAATGTTGCGGGTCTAAATGGCCAAACTATTGTGTTTCTCATAAATGACCCGCGAAATCGTGATCCTTACGATATTTCGAACCAGACTGACGGATCAGTTTCGGCAAAAGACTTCGAAAATCGATCTAAAAAAGTGTGGGACCCTAGATGGAACGAACTTTTGAGATGTACGTTATTCAGGAATTCGACTGTATTAAAGTGAACAAAAAATCCTCGAGCAGAGTCATTTTGCAGAAAAGCATGGAGATTGTGAGATACAGGAAGTTGCAGCGAAACGCCAATGTAGCCATTGACCAAATCTCCATGTGTTTGCCTGCCCTGGAGCACTATGCCACCTTACAAAAACTGATGAAAACAAAAAGTATTTGACTTATATATTTTTTGCAACCTTAGTGTCTTTAGATACCTTCAAGCACTGAAAGTGCTGGAGGACTTGGAGCACAATTACTTGAACCAGTTGCAGAAGTACCGTTTCGCCAGCTTCCTCACCCAATCCATCGGTCCAATGAGGGATCAAATTAGGGAGAAATCTGTTAGTTTGGCTTGTTTTTTTCAGTATAATGCGTTTAGTTTTAGTATTCTGAACTAACCGATTTTCTGGAAAATCTACAAAAAGTATCGCAGCGTATAGGAGAGGATGCTTCAAGACATGTAAAGTTTTGAAAAATTGTAAAACTTAGTTCACAGTCAAACTTGACAATTTCGCTCAATTTTTTAATTTAGTTGGCTAGGATACATTTGGCAAAAACGAAACTTGACAAACGTAGGTTTTGTCAAAACGAAACTGTTGTATCGGTAATAGATAGAATAATAGTAGTGCCTAGAGCAGTACCGACAACAAGAATAGTTTTTTAAGCTTATAACAGAACAGACTATACAGCAATACGACACAAACAATAACTTAATAGAAGCTGTGATACAACCACAGCACAATATATTTCCGCTCGAGACAAAAGAGCAATTCAAATACGAGGTCATCACAACACCCCACACTTATTTGAGAATTAAAGAGACAGGTAGATAGAAGAGAAAGAAGGGCGAGAATATCCAAGAAACACATAGTCTAGAGAACAAATAGATTAAACTCAAACATCATAGCTGGACTTTAGCGAGCCGTTCACCTTAGCTACTAGGACTCAGAGAAATACCCCCAAGAGATATATCCCTCGTGCAGGTTAGTTAATTAGCACGGCCATAGATGAGTGAGATAAAGATATAGAAGAGAATTAGTGTACTTGGATATCAAGCCCAACTTAGTCTACTTAGAAGTAATTCTGGCAAAACGCCAGTCTTTGCTTCAGAATTATAGACCATTCTGATAGGGGCCTGTCTAGTTCTAGTAGAACGTCGTAGATTAGGTGTAGGTGGTGATGCCTCATTATTATGAAAAGCCCTACCTGCCTGAGCCACATTTTCAAGATTCCTTGGAGAGATTGGAGGATGCACTTCTTCTTGGACCCTTTTAGCTTCAGCACATTCAAAGAGAGGATCGGCCAGCGAGAGACGTGGACGGATCTGGTTGGCATGACGAATGTGCTTCTGACCGGAATCCGCCATCACTTCATAGAGAACACTGCCCATCTTCTTAGAGACTTCTCCTGGCACCCGTGATTGCTTCAGCCCTGGTAGTGCTTTAGGAAGATCTTATCTGAAACTGAGAACTCCCGCTTCCGGGCATTATTATGAGAGTTAAAGTTTCTCTCCATAGTAGACTTATATGTCTCCTCTCCACTTAGATGATGTTTACGCCTTTCTTGAGGCTTTACTAGAGAGATATCTACTCGAATTTTCCGACCAAAAACAGCTCTGAGGGAGTTTTTCCTTTTATGGCCGTACTAGGCGTAGAGCGATAGCTCCTCAGGTATTCAATAATCGACGCATTTAGAGAAATTTCATTTCGAATTTTATTCACAGAGCGCTTGAACGTATCAACGAAACGTTCAGCTTGTCCATTGCTCTGAGGGTGATATGCAGGGGATCTCAAATGATTCACACCCTTTTCTTTACAATATTTCAGAAACTCGTGCGATGTAAACTGTGAACCGTTGTCGGAGACCAGACTGTGGGGATATCCATAACGTGCAAACACAGACTCTAGAACCCGTATTAAGCCAGCAGTATTAGCATTAGGAGCGATGAAAACTTCAGGCCATTTAGAGAACGAATCTACAATGCAGAGAAACATTTTACCAAAAACGGACCAGCATAGTCGACGTGGATCCTCTGCCATAGACCTTCAGTACTAGGCCATGCTTTCAAAGTATGCTTAAGTGGATTCTTAGCCTGAGATGCACAACTGGTACATGAACGGACTACAGTTTCTATATCGGAGTCTAGACCGGGCCAAAATACATAACCTTTAGCCAAAAGTTTCATCCTAGTTATTCCCGGGTGACCCAAATGTAGTGTTTTCAAAATTCTAGTACGCAAAGAAGTAGGAATCACAACTCTATTTTCATACATCAAACAGCCTTTGGTGATGTAGAGAGCATGACGTTTAGTAAAATAGGAAACGATTGGTCCCTGAGAAATATTTGCTGGCCAGCCTTCACGCATGTAATGTGTGATTTTAGAAAGTACTTCGTCAGTACAAATGGCATTGGCGATTTCTTCACTAGTAACAGGGATCATTTCAATCGAATTTATGAGCATGTTTTCGACTCCAAGGTCGACTAGGTTCAACATAGCGATGACTTGCTCTTCATCTTCCCTAGGATAGTCTGCAATTAGTCGGGAGAGCGAGTCAACTTGACCAAAATCATTGGTACGAATATGGATGATATTGAAGTTGTAAGCACTTAGAATTAGTGCCCATCTCTGTAGTCGGCTAGCAGCATACACCGGAATTCCTTTTTAGAACCAAAAATAGATAGTAGTGGTTTATGGTCTGTATGTAGAGTAAATTTTTGACCAAAAATGTATTTGTGGAATTTCTTTACGGCGAAAATTAATGCTAAACCCTCTTTCTCAATTTGACTATAGTTTTGCTGCGCAGAATTGAAAGCCTTGGAAGCGTGTTCCACAATCTTGATGGATCCATCAGGAAACTTATGACCTATAGTAGCTCCCATGCCATCTTTAGAGGCATCTGCCGCAACAATGATAGGTAGTCTAGGGTCGTAATGGACTAACAAGAGATCAGAACAAATGATGTCTTTGGCTTTGTCAAAGGACTCTTGACACTCTTTAGACCAAAAGTAGGTGACATCTTTCTGTAGTAGTTTATCCAATGGCGCGCGCAACTGCCTCATTTCCTTGATGTATCTACCATAAAAATTGATAGCACCCAAAAAAGATCGTAGCTGAGAAACAGTCTGCGGAACGGGCATGTTGCGAACGGCCAAAGTGCGCTTAGGATTAGGTCTTATACCCTTAGTATCTATGATTTGACCTAAATATTCTATTTGTTCCATGAAAAATTTGCATTTTTCCAATTTTAGCTTAAACCCGAAAGATTGAATTTTATTTAGAACGGCATATATGTCTTTGAGATGCTGGTCTTTCGATGTGCTGACAATGATGACATCGTCTAGATAAGCAAAAGCACACTTTAGATTGACCAACATTTCATCCATGACTTTTGAAAAATAGATGGAGCTGATTTCACTCCAAATGGTAGCCGTTGATACTGGAACAAACCACGATGAGTGTTTATTCCACATAATTTCTTAGAAACCTGATCTAACTCAATTTGGAAATAAGCGTCAGACAAATCTAGACAAGAGAATTTTTGATCCATGGAGTCTGCTAAAGATTTCATCGGGTAACGGCAAAGGATATTTATTCAACTCGATCGCATCGTTTAACCCTGTTGAAAAATCAGCACAAACTCTAATTTGACCATTCTTTTCTTGACAGCCACAATAGGTGCTGCCCACTCACTGTAATCAACTGGACAAATTACATTTAGACGAAGTAAACGATCTATTTCTTCAGAAACGGTTTCTTCAACGCCAAAGGGTACAGGTCGTTTAGGAATGAATCTTGGTTTTCTCCAGGTTTGACATATAAATGCGCCTTAGTTTTAGTGCACAATCCAAGAGTTTTATCGTCAAAAAGAGTCGAGAAAGATTTTAGAAGGTGATCCTTGTCGAACACCTTAGGAGAAGTGACCATTGATTCAGGAGAAATTTGAGCGACTACAGTATTCTGAGAACACACTTCCGTCATGCGGTTAACTAACCTAGAGAAATAAGCCACGGTCGGCCAATAAGATCGAAAAAGCTGTTCTCTACCACATAACATGAAAGATAGTGTTTCTGTTCGGAAGAATACTGTACGTTAACACTACATTTTCCTTTAGCTTGGAAAGTATGACCCGTAAATGACTTTCCTGTAGAATAGTAGATTCTAGGGGTGGTTTACCTATTTGTTCCATGTATTTAGAGTTATCAAGGTAGCGCCAGAACCAGAATCTATAAGAAACTTGATAGGAGATTTTCCACTTTTAGAGTTGTATACCAGGATCGGTGATGCTAGCTTGCACGGAATTAAAAGAGACGTTTGAAATATCCATTTCAACATCGAGGGTTGGTTGCGACTCTATTAATTGCAAACAATTGGTATTGGGTTTCGATCGGTTTTCAGGAGGAGTGTAACATACCGCTTTGATATGACCCTTCTGTGACATTGAGGACAAATAGAATTCTTGTAGGGACAATTAGGTTTACTGTGATCCCTCCACATCCATGACAGAGAGAACCCACTCGGTACTGATATTGCTTGGTCTGTTTATACGCTTTGGATTTAATACCTGCTGGCTTAATAGGATTTCTAGGCTGATATTTAGCAGGTCTATAGGGAGTGACAACATTCGTAGACATGTGATTGAACTGTTTCTGGAGTTGTTTCACATTTCTTTTAGAGATAGATGCTTCTTGCATTCGTCTACAATATCGTCTAGTTTAGGGTCTCTATTTTCTAATTCAGCAAGTTCGATCTTTTGGAGACATTTGATGCGGAGCTCATGAAAGTCAGAATGTAAACCAGAGATGAATACAAGACATTTCAGAGCCTCTCCTTTGATAGGAGGAGCCGCCTTTTCACATCCACTATAACCTCCGCTCCAAACTCTAAGATGTCCTGACCTATCTTTTGCTTTAGTTGGAAACATTCATAACGTTTCATGAAAAGCTCTTAGTTTGAGCAAAAAGTTCTGTAGCTGAGTAGTAGTAATAGAAAGAATAGTTCATAGGGACCCTTAGGTTGATGGATTCAGAAAAACGTTTGAACTCACTTGGTTGCAACTTACCTACAAGCAACCTGACTTTAGCACCTTCACTTAGATCTTTGCCATCCTCAGAGATGATCGACCATATCGAAGCACCAACTGTCCGAAAGTGTCGTCATCCTCTGGAGCATATCGGAAGTCAGCCAGTCGGAATTTAGAGAAGAAACTAGCATTTTCGTTGCACCTGAAATTGAACTAACCTGCGCTCCCGCGCCAGGGGGATTATAACGTTCAGAGATAGTTTTATCAATTGAGCATTTTGCTCCAAAATCTTTTGAACATCCGCAGGCTCCATATTTTAATGCGACTGCGCCAAAATTTGTTGTATCGGTAATAGATAGAATAATAGTAGTGCCTAGAGCAGTACCGACAACAAGAATAGTTTTTAAAGCTTTATAACAGAACAGACTATACAGCAATACGACACAAACAATAACTTAATAGAAGCTGTGATACAACACAGCACAATATATTTCCGCTCGAGACAAAAGAGCAATTCAAATACGAGGTCATCACAAACAGAAACTTCTCAAAAACGAAAGTTCTCCAAACGAAAGTTGTCAAAAATCACCTTGGTCCCCCTGTTGTGTTTAGCAAAAAAAAAAATTTTCCAAAAGTCTCGAAAAGCATTTATATACACGTTTTAAAGCATTTTTCAACAAAAAAATTTTTTTGTAAAAAAAAAAAAAGCCAAAAAAATTGCCTTGATCCCCCAAGCTGATTTTTGACAACTTTCGTTTGAGAACTTTCGCATTTGACAACTTTCGCTTTTGACAAGTGTAACTAGCCATTTAGTTTACGATAGAAATAAAAATATCAATGCTGCGGATTTGTATAATCTTTTTTCAGACGGCAAAAAGTCTCAAATCTTTGGAGGATCTCAGCAACACCAGAAATAGTCTTAAACTAGCCAGGTCTACCGAGCAAGACATTGAGCTGTCCGAGGATGGGTCTTTGCTCAAAAAGTCGCCCAGATCAGAGACCAGCAACTCAACGAAAAATAAAGCTCTTTCGGAGGAGGAAAATTTAAGTGCGCAGGACATGATCGATTTTGGGCCAGTACATAGGTGTTGCCAGATCTTCAATGTTTTGGTGAGGCTAGCTGTAATTTTGTCTAACTAATATATTTGGGCTTTTTAAGGGAGACAAAGAACGCTTCGAAGTCTACAGAACAGAGAAGAGAGCAGGCATTGGTCATCATTCGACCCCTGTAAAATGGTATTTTTTAGGCACATTCAAAAGGCATTTTCTGAGAGAATGATAAGCCGACTTACCACGATTTGTTTTCAAAATTTTTCTGTGATGTCTATCATGTTCTGCTACTCTTTTGAGCAACTTTGAAATAGACAGTCCATGTGAAACATGCATATTGACTGAAATATATACATTTTGAAAAATGCACTCAAAATTTATTCTTAATTTTCACCATTCTGCTATAAATGTTGATTTTCACTTATTTTCACACAGTCTTCTGTGAAATTGGTGTCATTAGAATCGGCTTCAATTTCGCTTTCCACTGAGGTACTTTACTGCTAATATTTCTCATGAAAAATTAGAAGCACCCGTTTTTTGAAAAAGGTGTTTTCCAAAATGCAAATTTTCGTAAAAAATATCAATTTATTCATTTTTTTAATATCCGACCTGACTTTTATTTCATAAACTGATACAACATCGAAAAATGAACAATTTGGCTGAAAAAATTTCGGTTCGAGGTGGGGTAGGGGATGGGAGAAAGTTATAGCCATTGAAAAAAGTAATAGCCGAGACAAAAAATATTTAAAGGTATTTTATTGAGTTATTGGAATTCATTCAAATTACTTTTGTCTCGAGCGGAATTTGAAATTTAAAGGTGACTTTCTGATTTTAAAGCAGTTTCCCATGTAAATCGACCACGCTGAGCATGAAATCGGTGTTAGAATTAGAGGTTGTTAAGCCGAAAAAAGTTATGCAAAATTTGTGTGGGGAATTTCGTGTGAGATGGGAACTTCAAATGGCTATAACTTCCTCTTGAAAAAAGATGAACCGGATGAGAGTCGGAGCTCCAGGTTAGTGATCTTTTTGACTTCTTAAAAGTCTTTACCGATTGTAGATTGTGCGTGGTCAAGTTGGACCTGATCACCGATGTCATGACCTTAATGGTCATGACCGAAATGTGAATCCAAAGGGATGAGAAAATCAGCGAGTACCGATCGAAGTACATGGGTGAGCCGTCACCTCAAGAGGTGATGGCGAATGGACCGGCTATGGATTGTGAGAGGGCGAAAGGACCGAAGCCTCAGGACTTGATAAATGGACCGACACCTCAGGAGTTAGTGAGAGTGGACCGAAGCATCAGGAGTTGCAGAGGAGTGGGCCGATACCTCAAGGAATAGTGGTGCAATGACCGTCGCCTCTGGATGCCGAACTGGCGAAGTGCTCTGATGATGCCTGCGTGGTTCCGAATGCAGCTTGGATGGTGATCAAGTGGAAGCTCCCTCAGCCGATGCCTGGAACCTCGCAACCAATGGAGTAGACCGCCCGACCTCTGGTGGCTCAGCAAGCTCAAGCAAGTGGTGGCCAATCTTCCGCACAGAACTGTATGCTTGACTCAACAGTCCGAAGTGGAATGAGCAAGAATCTCAATGCAGAAACAATCTTCTGTTGTGTGCTTGTGTGATGTTGAGTTGCGTCGCAATAAATGTTAGACGATGTCTGTGTGGAAGGTGCTGGGCACCCAGTGAATAAGGGCCAAGATCTTTTAAACTTTACTGTTTGATTTGGCCTAGACTTGAATTATTTTTACCAAAAATGTACGGTAGGAAAATTGCGACACCTGATTTCATACGGTCTATCGATATAAAGCTACTCAAAACTAGACTGATTTGGTTGGATTTAGCTCAAATAAGGAAAAATAAATCATCCAGAAAAAATAGTATTCAAATCATTTAGTCAGAATCAATTCACGCCTATGTGAGGTATTTGGACGAGGTGATCGGTTTCTTCATAGTTGAAGACCGAATAATGCAGAGCCAGCCGAGTCTGGTAACAATAGCTCACAAAGACCAGTTGTGGGAAATGGCCCTTCAACAAGTGACTGGCACAATGAACTCTCATTTCGTTGTTTTTAGGTGCAGTATTTGTGGCAATAAAATAACCATAACATTTCTAGGGCAATTGTCTTGACGTGGAAATGATGTTGAAAATGAAAAAGGTTGGTATAAAAACGGTGTTTTCAATACCCAGCATTGCACAGGTTAATGGCTTTAAAAAATTAGGACACTGAGTACTGACCAAAATTTTCCGGCACTAGAACGCTCCGACCGGTGTCAATAATGTGCCAAATTTCACCCCATTTATAATAGTGTTGTATAATAGTATGGGCAAAGAACGAGCGCAAGAGTAAACAGGGAAACTTTATATCAGAACACGACACAACAATATACGATAACTTACAAACTACTGAACTGCGGGACAATGACACCAAACACGTGTCAAGACAAAAGTAGTTCAAAATACACATTACGCCACAACACACACTTAGATGATGACATAGAATAAGAATTTTGGACGAAGAAGGAAAGGGATAGGTCGGGAGAGCACGCAGTCAATTACCACAAAGAAGTACACACAAGAAATTAGGAAACCTTCAGTTAAATCAAATGGTCTGTGGAACCGGTCACCGGGTTACTGGGAATCCGGAGTATACATCCCGCTAAGATGCAACTCCCATGTCAAAAACTCGTGAAGAAGTGTATGCAATAAATGACATGGCCACGAAATAACTGTAGGTGAATCGAGAAAAGGTGTGATTAGAATGCAAGAAATTTATGTGGTACCATTGACTTCGAACTCTCCTCCCACCCCTATTGAAAAGTGCTCCTACACACAGCGTAACGCTTTGTGTAGGATCCATAACCATCCTTGGCGGTGGTTGACGAGTCCGATTAGAAAATCTAAGTGGGTTGCGAGGAGCTAAAGGTGAATTTTGACTAACCGGAGAATGATTACTTTGAATTGATTCGTTTCCTGAATTGAGATCGCTTTTTTCTTTAGAACCACCTTCATCGAACATTGGATCCACAATAGAGAATCGAGGCCGCAGCTGGTTTGCATGACGCATGTGGAGAATACCTGAACTAGAGACAACACTATACAAAGTCTCACCAACCCGCTTTGCAATCTCTCCGGCTCCAACTAGCTTTGAGACCTTGATACTTGCGGAAAAAACTTATCTGAAATGTTGAACTCCCTAGGTCGGGCATTATGATGGGAATTGAAATTGCGCTCCATGTTTGAATTATATTTATCTGGATGAGGAGGTTTTTGAATTTTATCTGGCTTTACAAGAGAAATTTCAGTGCGCAGTGACCTCCCTAGAACAAATCGGCAGGTGTCTTACCTCCAATAGTTGAATTAGGAGTAGACTATATGTTCTTAAGTACTCAACAATTGAAGAATCTATCGAGTTTGAAGGCCGAATTTTTGAAATAGTACGCTTGAAGGTATCGACAAACCTTTCGGCTTGACCGTTACTTTGCGGATGGTACGGCGGAGAATGAATTAATTGAATGCCTTGCTTTTGCAATAATTTTGAAAGTCAAATGACGTGAACTGAGATCCATTATCCGAAACTAGGACTCTCGGATATCCATACCTCGCAAAAAGTGACTGCAAGACCTAATCAAGCAATTAGAAGTTGTATTTTGCATTCGAAAAACTTCAGGCATTTAGAATGTGCATCGACAATACACAGAAAATTTTCTCCATGAAAGGACCAGCAAAGTCAACGTGGACTCTGTCCCAGGGATTAGTCGACTTTGGCCATGGATGAAGAATATTTTTGATCGGGTTCTTTGCATGATTGGAGCATTCAATGCACCCTTTAACTGTAGTTTCAATATCAGAAAATAGGCCTGGCCAATATACATAGTTTGAGCAAGAGCTCTCATGCGTGTTATGCCTGGGTGACCTAGATGAAGAGTCTTTAGAACTCTATCTCTCAAAGAAGAAGGAATGACGACTCTATCGTCGAACAGCAAACAACCATTGATTGCGTAGAGAGAATTTCTTTTAGCGAAGTAGGAAGACATAGGTCCCGGCTGAATATGTTTGGCCAACCATTTTGAATGTTGTGTAGTACTTCCGTTAACAGGATATCAGACCGAATGGATTCCGAAATCTCTTGACTAGTAACTGGAAGAATATTTAATTGGTTTACAAAAACTGCTGTACACTTCCTTCGATCAAATGCAATGTGGAAATTACGAACTCATCGTCATCCTGATGACAATCCGCAATAAGTCTAGATAAGACGTCCACTTGACCGAACTCAGAAGTATTGATGTATTGAATTTCGAAATTGTACGCGCTCAAAATTAATGCCCATCTTTGAAGCCTACTTGCAGCGTATATAGGAACGCCCTTTTTAGAACCGAAAATAGCAAGTAGTGGTTTATGATCTGTTTGCATCAGAAATTTATGCCCGAAGAGGTACCTGTGGAATTTTTTAACGGCATATACAAGTGCCAAGGCCTCTTTTTCAATCTGACTGTAATTGACTTGGGCAGAATTTAAAGTTCTAGAAGCGTGTTCTACAACCTTGATCGATCCATCCGGAAATTTGTGAGAAATAGTTGCCCTATGCCATCTTTAGAAGCATCAGCCGAAACAATTATGGTTTACGAGGATCAAAGTGTACGAGAAGAAGATCAGAAGTGATGATATCCTTAGCCTTATCAAAAGAACTTTGACATTCCTTCGACCAGACAAAGGGAACATCCTTCTGAAGAAGTTTTGTCCAAAGGACCTCGAAGTACCTTCATCTCTTTTATGTATTTTCCGTAAAAGTTAATCGCTCCCAGAAAAGATCTCACTTGGGAAATATTTTGCGGTCTCGGCATATTTTTGATGGCAGCAAACTTGTTTGGATTAGGACGAATTCCGGTTGAATCGATTATCTGTCCCAAATAATTGATTTCCTCGAGAAAAAATTTGCATTTGTCTAATCTGAGTACAAAGCCAAACGACTCAATTTTATGTAGCACGGCATAAAGATCTTTTGCATGTTGCTCTTTTGTAGAACTGGCAACTATTATGTCATCAAGGTATGCGAACGCGAATTTGAAGTCTACGAGCATTTGGTCCATGACCTTTTGAAAATAGAAGGGGCAGATTTAATCCCGAAAGGTAGACGTTCGTATTGAAATAAACCTCGATGAGTGTTGATGGTACACAACTTTTTTGAATATGAGTCTAACTCAATTTGAAAGTAGGCGTCAGACAAGTCCAAGCAAGAGAAGAATTTAGCATTATTTAGCTTTGCGAAAATTTCACTCGTAAAGGCAAAGGATGTTTGTTCAACTCCAGAGCATTATTAAGTCCTGTAGAAAAGTCAGCACATACTCGAATTTGACCATTTTTCTTTTTGACCACAACTATCGAGCAGCCCACTCACTAAAGTCGATGGGACGGATCACACCTAATTTCAGTAAGCGGTCTAGCTCTAAGTCGATATCACCTTCGACTCCAACGGAACTGGTTTTTAGAAATGAAAACAGGCTAGCCTCTGATTTTATGAACAAATGTGCCTTGACTTATTACAATGACCCAATATGTTCTCTTGAACAATTAGAAAAGCTCTGAACCAACAAGTTTTTATCGAAGTTTTTGCTAGAGCTAGCAGCCTGAATCGTGTTATGCTGTGTAGAGAAAGTAGTCAGAGAACAAATGTCTGATAAACGATTTACCAATCCCAAAGAAATGAGCCACGGACGGCCTATGAGATCGAAGTAATTGTTATCAACAACATAACACTCCAGTTTCTGCATGCTCTCATTATTGTACTGGACTTGTACTGAGCACTTGCCCTTTGCATGGAAAGTATGTCCTGTGAATGATTTGCCCAATATTTTAATTGGTTCAAGAAAAGGTCTCCCTATTTTACGCCAAGTAGCTTCAGTGAGCAGGGTAGACGACGAACCGGAATCAAACGAAAAGTTTGATTGGCAAGCCCCGAATTTGAAGAGAAATGTACCAAGGGGCAAAAAATTTGAGGAGTTGGTACTCAGAAAAATATTGGAAACGTCCATGTTTATGTCCTCGTCTGAGACCTGAGAATTTTCGGTATGTATTACGTTTGTAGAATTATGAAAGGCAGAATCTCTTGGTTTGCTTTGACATACCCAGCCGGCGTGACCTATCTTCCCACATTTATTACACTTTTGGTTGGCGTACTTGCAATTGGTAATATGGTCCTTGTTACACAACGCCAGCAAAACCTTTAGGCATGAACGGGTAAGAGTTCTTGAAATTGGGGTTGAAATTTTGTTCTTGTACCCGGCGGCTTGATAGGATTTCTGGGCTTGATATGCTTGCGAAAATTAGAAGGGCCGACCGCATTTGTTGAAAGCGAATTGAAGTTTTTGTTTAGACTTCTAAGGTTTTCCTTGAGAGCCAAGTGCTTTTTGCATTCCTCTAACAATTCGTCTAGTTTTAAATCCTTATTTCACTTTCGGCCGCTTCTAGTTTTTGCAAACACTTAATACGCAGTTCATGGAAATCGGAGTGCAAACCAGAGAGAAAAACAAGACATTTAAGAGCATTGGCATTAATTGGTGGTTTTGCCGACTCACAACTTCCATTAACTGTCGCACCAAATTGAAGGATATCCTGACCCACTTTTGTTTTAACTGGAAACATTCGTAACGTTTCATTAGAAGGGACTTTGTGCTAGAGAAAAGAATTTTTAAAGTGGCCAGGGTATCGAGCAGAGAATTTTCGTATGGCCCTTTAGGCTTTACTGCATCACAAAAACGATTAAACTCACGTGTCTGTAACTTACTAATGACCAGCCTCACTTTAGCATCTTCTGGCAATTGACCTCCATCCTGCTCGACAATTGATCCATATCTGAGCCACCAATTCTCGAATGTAAGGTCATCCTCTGGCATGTAGCGAAAAGTTTCAATGCGCGCTCCCAACGAAGACATGAGCGTTTCTTTAGTACCTGAAATTGAAAGAACACCGGCTCCCCGGCAGAATTATCACGCTCCGCAAGCAATTTTAGAATTATTGCATTTTGCTCACTCTGAGCTTTCATTAACTGAGCATTTTGCTCAAGAAGCTGTTAATATCAACAGGTTCCATTTTGAATTTTGCGACTGCGCCAAATATGTTGTATAATAGTATGGGCAAAGAAGAGCGCAAGAGTAAACAGGGAACTTTATATCAGAACACGACAACAATATACGATAACTTACAAACTACTGAACTGCGGGACAATGACACCAAACACGTGTCAAGACAAAAGTAGTTCAAAATACACATTACGCCACAACAATGAATCATTGGGCTTTGCCCGCGCAGGTTCGAATCCTGCCGACTGCGCCAATTGTTGTAACGTAAAAAGTGGGAAGCTAACCCACTGCGCTACACGTGTAGATCTTGAAGAAATAGTCGTAATTTGACCTATATGTAACAAATAGACCGCAAATTTCCGATTTTCGGTGGGTTGAAAATTAAAAACCATTAAAACCAAACAAATTTTTCTTATCGGAATTCTGTTTTTTAGGTGGAAAAATTCCAGTTCAGTCAAAGTTGGAACCTTTACGATATTTGGCACCAGACTGTCAAAACAGGCCGTCACGATTTTCTCGGGAATTGGGATATTCTGTTTAATAATTTTCATTAAAGTGGTTAAGGTCATTCTCCTCTTTATACTAACTATGAAAAGCTATGGCTACAACACAAATCCACTCTACATTTTGTTGCAAAACTTCCGGTGGGTCCTAAAAAAACTTTAAACACTAATTTCCAAACTCCAAATTTTCAGCGACCAATACAATGAAATTCTCATGAGAGAATATTGTGCTCAATTTGAAACTGCTCTCCAATCCGACAATTACACACCTATAACAGTCTATAACGACAAAGAGTACAGGGCGGTTATTGAAGAGTTCCCTTACAAACGTCCACTGGATAAGGCATTTCTCATATTTTTAAATATTTATGACAAAATTATATTCTAAGGAAGAGTATCCACGGAAATTTCCCTTTTCACAATTTGTGCCCACAGTGTTCACTCAAGCCAAAGGTTATTTGTTGGGATGTCTCCGCTTCATGGAGAATCTCGAGCTATCCCAGTCAGAAGTCAATGACACTGTGAGAAGGTATGCCAATGTGTTGCTAGCCAGATGGTCAGGCTCTTTGAAGATGTTTGTACTGAACAAAATAGGTCTTTGATACAGGTTACACAATTTTTTGTTTAATTACTTCAGATTTATATCCTATTTAGCTGATCCAAATCACAATTAACATGGGCTACTTGGAGAGATCCTGTGAACAACTAGAAACTTACATTTCTAAAATAGTGAACCATGGAGAGGCTTGCACAGAATCAGGCCATTTGCTAGCACTCAACAATCAACTATTCAGAGATTCTCGCTCAGAAGTGAGCAGTTGATTGATGAAGCTTTGAAAGAAAAAGTTTCTGCATTTTTAGAAATTTGTAAGTTTACTGTCGCTAGTGTAATATAATAACCAACAACCCTCAGGATCTACCCGCTGATCGGTCCGTTCATTACACTAACATACATTACATTAAGTATATATACCACTCCAAAAACGCTAGTATATATGCCCTCTTAATATTAGGCTTTTTCTTAATTCAGGCTTAGGCTCAAGGCCTATCCATTATTAACAAAGGATTTTGTACAATTTTTTCAAAAATATTTTTAGGTAGCGTATTTACTCTAATAGTATGCCCCCCCCCCCACTTTGAGGGTCTGTATTTCGGAGCAGAGTCAATATTTTGGAAAGTTGTTTATTGCATTTTCTTATCTCCCACGAGCTCTACCGATTCTGCTTTTTAGATTTTATATTTCACCCAAAAATCTTGAGATCGACCTCAAATTTTTCCGATTTTCGGTGGGTTGAAAATTAAAAACCATTAAAACCAAACA
Source organism: Ditylenchus dipsaci (assembly GCA_004194705.1). Classification (NCBI taxonomy): domain Eukaryota; kingdom Metazoa; phylum Nematoda; class Chromadorea; order Rhabditida; family Anguinidae; genus Ditylenchus; species Ditylenchus dipsaci. Next base: position 77,595 of record SADC01000027.1, on the reverse strand, counting down.
AATTTTCAGCCAACTACGACTGGGAGTTGGCACAGCCAAATGGAGTAGGTATGGAAGCCTCTATAAATCTATTCAAACTTATTAAAAAGGCATACCAGCGCGTTACAGAGCAAACTAAGGTGACTAAGGGGACCAGCAATTTTTCAAAAATCGTTTTTGTTTTTATTCGTTTCGTGTTAAATCTGATATTGACGACCCCATACTACTTTTAAAAATTACGTAGAAAAATTTTGCCAGATCAGGTAGAGCGCTCATGAAAATTCTCAAGAAAGAAATTCATGCCCTCGCCTTTTTTACTGTAGTGGTATGCTTTTTTAAAAATGGTATGCCCCTTTTTTCGTAAAAACATAGTATTTAGCATCGGACTACGTAACTGACTTGCTCAACTTTCTGAACACTACTTTTACCTCCTTCACCAACTTACCAAATGTATTGGCCAAGCATGTTTGCATGCAGGTGAGAGCAAACATTTTTTTCCGTAAAAAAACAAAGCTAATAATTTTTAATGTATTTACTAGTGTTGGAGTTTCGGGGTACACGCAGGAAACAGGAAAGGATTTTCAAAAGCTAGCAGTAACAGGATTCCTGTGTGTTAAAAAAACAGGAACCCAGCAGGTTATAGGGTTTTTAAACAAAAATATAATTTATTCGCAAAATTTTCTTAACTCAACAATAAAACAAATATTAATAAGCGAATTTAACAATTTCCAGCGCTTTTTTTAAAAGATTATTTGTTCAAGAATAGTTGAAACATTAGTTGTTTTAGCAAGAGTTGACTGCGTAGCGAAAGTTGACTGTATCGAGATTTTACGAATTTCGGGATCGGGACGGTCGAAATCGATCGGGAGCGGTTTGGGGTCGGGATTAACAACCAAAATCTTTGGGGTCGAAATCCGGATTCGGGAGGGATCACGATCCCGTGCACAGTACTATTAAATAACTGATCGTGAACGCCAACTATAAACATTCTTATGCCTTTGCACCAGCTGATTTAATTTTTTTCCTATTACAGTCGACTCTCCCATTAACATACACTGAAATCCAAAACAGGTGTATGTTAATGGGAATTTTTGCTTTTTAAATGTCAAAATCATTGTTTCTGCAAAAATGATCGGCAAAATCGGAATCCTTGCGATATTTGCGACCAGACTGTCAAAACAAAAATGGAAAAATTTGAAAAAAATGCGGCTAAAAAAAGTGTGGGACCCTAGGCGGGAACGAACTTTTGGGGTGTATGTTATTGGGAGAGTCGACTGTACATCCGTGATTCCATGTTCACGAACTATAGTCATGATTAAGTAAAGAAATAGACTGGACCGTGCACTAGCAATAGCAATAGCGTAGGCGGAGCAGATCCACGCCAAATACAATTTATTTTTCACCCATACATACAGCAACGGGACAAGTACAATAGATTCTAATATTTATTCGGGAACTTCTTTTCGGGCTGTCCACTTCTTCGCTGTATTCGGGAAGGCGAGGAACTATGCGGGAGCTGTCCACTTCTTCGCTACTTGCTGGCAACGGTATCCAGAGCGCAGTTCGGGAACGGGAGATGCTACTTGACTGAACCCATAACCAGAGGAGGTGCGACCGCCGCGTCTTGGAGCTAAAGCACCGGAGGCCAATTGATCCTTGGATGCTGACGGGACTGCTGCTGCTTCGGGACGGGAGCTGACCACAACCAAAGACGAGACTCGGGACGGGAGATTGCTTCGGGCGCTGACGAGGCTGATTCGGGACGGGAGAGCCACAACCATAGAAGCTGACGAGACATGACCACATGCACTTGAGCGGACTTCCACCACAGGCACTGACGGACGAGAAAAAGCGGATGAAAGAGGATGCTTGTAGACGGGACTCCCAGATGAACTAGAAATTGAAGAAGAGAAAATAATGAAAGGGACTCACCCTTTGATGTTTCCCTCAATTGATGACGATGCTGATGACGAAGAGAAGACAACTCCTTTGAGCCGGCAATCCACTTGACTGCTTCTGCTTCTTCGGGCTTCTGCTTCACTGAGACGGGATTCCACTTGACCATGACGAGCACTGATTCGGGCTTCATTCGAGAGACGAGACCGCGGGCTAGTTCCACCAGGCTGTTTCCTAAGATTTGACAGAAGTCGACCCATCGAGAAATAGCGGGCTGCCAGAAAGACGAGAGACGAATACCATCCTGACTGAGGCCTAGAAACTCAGTCACATTAATTCTCTGATAAATGTTTCCCCTCAGGACCAAAATCTATTCAAATCAAACTAGACTTACGGCACTCTCGGGAATCGAGAGCGCGAAGTCGTCCAGCTCTTACAATTATATAGTCAGTATAGCCAAAAATGGAACAAGCAAATAAAAATATATTAAAAGAGTGGTAAAACGTACATGTTGGAACTATTTTTTTTTTCAAATTGTGCAACTTTTATCGAAACTGGATTTTTTATTACCGAACAGGAATCCTGCAGGAATCCCTCACCCACTAACAGGAAGCAGGACAGGATTTTTAACGAACCAACATTAATCCGAAACAAAATACCTGTCTTTGCTTCCAATACTATATTTTATACAAAAAAGATCACGAAATTCCCCAATTTACTACTAAATTCCAAAAATTTCAAAATTTAAGCCGAAATTCTAAAAAAATCAAAAAATTTTGAGCCAGTATTCACTTACCGCAGAATAGATTGTCCAATTGTCCGTGCCAATTGCACATTTTACAACCCTCATCCGACCTCTTTACAAAGACTGACTTACGACTCGCTACAACAAATGACTCGCTACAACGACTCGCTACAGCAGTTTTTGGTTTTCTTGTCTTACCTTGTTTTTCATTATACAAACTACACATTTAAGCCTTATTAAAAGGTCATGGTCACCTGTTTTTGAATTTGTCCCGCCAATTCAAAAAATTTTCCTCATCATTGAACTTCTGTACGGATTTTTCAACTTGGTTTCTAACAAAACAAGGCCTAGAATTTAATTTTAGGTGTAGTTTTGTTAGAAACCAAGTTGAAAAATTTTTACAGAAGTTCAATGAATCAGAAAAAAATTTTGAATTGGCGGGACAAAATTTGTAACAGGTGACCATGCCCTTTTCACGGAGCTGTCATACCCTGCGTCCAAGGATATGCCTAAGTTTCAAAAAATTGGTAAATTTCAAAAATAGTTTGGTATTTTTTGCGCTGGTTACCTATCGGACGACAGTATCCAGTTGGTAGTACGTATGAGTCCAGGTGGTATACTTGAATTGTAAGACTCAGGTTGAGATACCCAGTAAAAGATAGCATTCAGTTCGACGTACCTAGGTATCCGGTGAGTTAGGACAGCAGCCAAGTGCTCCCCCCCCTTCAAAGAGTATTTTTCTCTAAGCTAACTTTTTTTGACTTGTCACCTATTCACACATTTTCCGCCCACAATACTTGCGCCCACAATCTTTGTCCGTTTTGCGGGCAAAGACCATCACACCCACAGTGCAATGAATTAGGGTTTAAATAAAATCTATTGGAATCTATTTGGTTAATTTACCGCGGCTGAATTCGCCATAAATAAATTTACCTATAGCTCTCTACTTATCAAAATCGGACATTATTTATGTTTCAAAACACACACATTTGAGTCCGTCCTAACATGCGCTGGCTTACCCTGCGCCTAAGGTTACGCCTAAGTATGAAAAAATTAAGGATAAATCTTTTTTTGCCTGCTTCTGGCTTTTTCTGCCCGTTTATGCTTCTTTCTGCCCGCTTTTTTGAAAATGATCAAAAATAACCCCAATTTGTCATATTTTTATTATTATTAGCCGCACTAGTATACAAAATTTCCTAATGAATCCGAATTTGTTTACAGAATTTCTAAAAAGCTATTAGCTGTCTAGTCTTGGCCACTTTGCAGAATTTAGGCGAAAAAACCTCTAGCACGCAATAAATGGTCACATCTCAGCAGCCAAGAGCTTTTTGGAAATTCTGTTACAGTCCACTCTCTACATAACATAACTCGAGGGACCGACGAAAATGTTATTTTATATAGAGGTTATGTTATATAGAGTCTTATGTTAAGTAGAGTTCTTTATTCTAAAACACTTCAAAATTATGTTATATAGAGTTTCTAACAAAATAGATTGATTGTCGAACAATAACATTCGATATTAAAAAGAACGATCAGTGGTTGACAGTAAGATAATCGGCTCTACCCCGTTTGCGCAAAATTGTTCGCGCCAAAAATCGTTATAGCCAAAACCGTTACATTTTTAATCAATTAGCTTGCTACATATGGTTATTCTAAGTAATTTCATGATATTCTTGTTCACAAGTTGATACTCAAATTGATGCCAGAGAAAAGGGCTATATTTTGAGCATAAGGTTGTGAATAACCATATTTGCAAAATTCACTAAAAACCCCAAAAGTTCTCAAAAAGTCCAGGATTCCGGAAATTTAGGGGATTTTAGTAAATTTTACAAATATGGTCATTTACAACCTTATGCCCAGAATGTAGCCCTTCTCTCTGGCATCAATTTGAGTGTTAACTTTTAAATGAGAATCTCTATGAAATTACTTAGAAAAACCAAATATAGCCAACTAATTAATAAAAAATTTAACGGTTTTGGCTATAACGAGTTTTGGCGCAAATAATTTGTTCGCAAACGGGGTAGAGCCAAACAATCCAATAGGTTGTTTTGTTCAATTTTCTTCGAGCGTTCTCGGGCCAGGAAATCCTCGAGTACGTCGGATAAGATGGAGGACGGCTGGATCCTTGGTGTTCTCATCCACGTATCGCTGTAAGATCTTGAGTGCTGCGGTTGCTTCTCCATTGGTGACTGGCAGCACTGGCTCTTCTTTGACCTCCATCAATTCAGTGTCAATGAAAAATCGAAATAATTAAGCATTACCTGCTTGCTTCCGGCTCTTCTGCATCCGCTTTCGAGACAACCGCCACGATTTCTGCCAGAGTGAGTCTTCCACCGATCAATTAATTTGACATTTTAAGAGATTATGTTATATAGAGAGGCAATCTATGGGCTGGGGGTCGAGAAAAACTTATGTTATAAAGAGTTTCATGTTATGTAGAATCATGTTATATAGAGAGTCTATTCGGCTTAATTTAGGAACGACCAACCAAATCGTTTCCAGGATTATGTTATAAGGAGTTTTATGTTATGTAGATTTATGTTATATAGAGAGTCGACTGTAATAATTCAGATTCCTTAGGAAATTTTCTATACTGGTGCAGCTCAGAATGAAAAAATTATCACAAATTGAGGTTATTTTTGATCATTTTCAAAACAGCGGGCATAAAGAAGCAAAAACGGCAGAAAAAAGCCAGAAGCAGGCACTTTAAATACTTGACCAAAATTAATTGTTTTGGTACAATATAAGACATTTAAAAAATTGCTGTAGCGAGTCGTTGTAGCGAGTTAAATGTGTAGCGAGTCGTTGTAGCAAGTCATTTGTTGTAGCGAGTTGCTGCTATACCCTTTACAAAAAACGTATTAAGGCAGTTATACGTGCAAAAGGCAGGCACAGACTAATCATTTTTCTATTTAGACATGCAAACACCTGGCAGACAGCATGCACAGCATGATGCTATCCCCAGAAGTCAAATGTGTGAGTATGGGTGCTCTAGAGCAGTTTAGTTTAGATGTTCTCCAGTGCGAATTCTTCACAGCTCAATGTCCTGTGGCTGGCTTTGAGGATGCCGCCTTGTCCATTACCTTTGCACATCTAAGACAACTGCTTGACTTGGTGATGAGCAACGACTGGACCACTTATTTAGCTGAGCGAGGTCAACGAACCAGCAAATACTCCAGAGTCAAGGCTTCCAATGCAGCCGTTTTATTAGAAAAGTAAGTTTTGGGAATGTATATTGGTTAACTAAATGTGTTTTTCGCAGGATCATCGAGTATGAGAAGAAAAGCAGTGGCTTTTTCGGCATTAACAGGGGCGATAAAAAGAAGCTGTTTGAAGCGATTTTAAGAAATTTGAAGGCAATTGATGGCTAACGAGTTGGATTGATGATAAATTTATGCATCGAATTTTTTAAGTTTATTATTCAAATTAATTATTCATATTGTCATTTTTGTATTTTTATAAGCATCATTTCGATACCAAAAGTGTATATAAAACATTAAAAATGTAAGAAGGCCCAGAAGGATTTGAACCTGAGAGTTCAAAACATTCGCTTTTCGATGTGCATAATTAATTTTTATATACCCAATAATTAATTTGACTGATAAAATAGGGCACAGTCAGTATATTTATTAGCCTGTTTGCACATAAAACAACCTTTTTTAGTTCTATATAGAAATAACTATGCAAATGCACAAATAAATTATTAAAGTTTGTGTTTTGAAATATTGAATTTTAAAACGCGCATCTTTGCTAAACCAGTGGAAATTTTTAAATATGCGGTGTGCTTTCTCCAAGAGAAACAAAAAAGTATTTAATTGCTAAACATAGAATTACGAAAAAGATGAATTTTCTTTTGTTAAAATTTTTGGCTGTTCACAAAGTTCGTAGACACCACCACCTCCTCCCCTCTATAACTCACTTTCTTACCAACTATATAACAAATGTGATATTTAAGACTAATAATATTTTTGCAAATTGTTTAGTCCGAGGGCGCATTTTATATTTTTTCGTAAATCATTTTAAAAGCCTTTCATACACTTTTCTGATTTTAAAAACGATAAAAACGTCGTTTCCTAAAACTTTTATACAAAAAAATCAATTTTTTGGCACAAAAAATTTGACCAAAATCTTAATTTACCGTGGTCCCCCAGAGCAGAAAGTCAGATTTCAGCCAAAATTTTTTTTGCCAAAAAGTCGAATTTTATTTGAGAAAATATCATCAACAACGCTTTCTATCATTTTTAGCATCAAAAAATGACTTAGGAGACTTTTAAAAATGATTTACGAAAAAATATAAAATGCGAAACAAAAAATTGCCTAGGTCTCCCTGTGGTTTTCGGTCATTTTGCGCCTTGGTCCCCCTATGGTTTTTAATCATTTTATGGTATTTTACCCCGTTTTGGTCACCGGAGCTTTGCAAAAAGAGAGTCTATATGCATTTTTTGATCAAGAGTACTTCTCGAATCATGTCTAAGGTAAGTGAGTGCGCGCATCTCTAACTCTCAAGCCCCTGCGCCCCCGAAGGGGGCGCAGGGGCTTGGTTGCTTGGGTTGAGATGCGCACACCCACTCACCTTAGACACAAATCACTCGAAAGTGACTCTGGATACATAAAAAAGCATGCATACCAGTGTTTCTTTTTGCGGTAGGCCCCAGCATTCAAACTATGTTCAGTTTTTAAGTCGAAGAATGACCAAAAACCATAAGAGAGGCCAAGGCGAAAATGACCAAAAACCACAGGGGGGACCAAGGCAATCGAATTTTTTTTCGAAAAATAGCCTTCCCACACTTTTTTGCAGTTTCTATCGTTTTTAGGGCATATGAAATACTTAGACCTCGAAAACTCACTTTTGGCTCTGGCCAAATAGTATACTTTAGCCAATTCTAGGCCTTGTTTTGTTAGAAACCAAGTTGAAAAATCCGTTCAGAAGTTGAATGATTAGGCAAAAAATTTGAATTGGCGGGGACGATTCAAAACAAGTGACAGTGGTTTTTTAAATTCTTCTTTTTTGGACTTAAATATTGACTTCAATATAGCTTTGCAATCATTATCATACTTGCGCGGCCGCCGGTTGAGGCGGCGAAATTTTGAAAACACCGGCGGCAGGATTCTGGTTTTACTTTACGGTGCTTAACACGGGAATTCCGGACTGTAAGATGCGTTCATCCTGGGCTATTTTCGTACGGAGAACATGAATAACACAAAAGAAGGCACCGGTTACTCGTTGGAATGCACTCAATTACCCCCATTGTGGTGGAAGCTTTTTGAGGAACCACAATTCTTGTTCATTGCACTCATTCGTAATGATTTTGTTCGGTTTTACATCAACCCTTATATTCGTTAGAAAGCCCTTCGTCTGGGCTTTCTAATGGTATGTCGTTTAGCACATCTTCACACAAATTTCGCAGATAAAAATGCAAAAGAATTTAACCAACACTTTTTGAAAAACCAGAAATTTGACCGAAAAAGTGCGAAATTTTCAACCAGAAAATCGGAATCGTAAAAACAACATCAGATTCGGAATCAGCGAGAAAAATGGCGCCTTGTAGTGCTTTTTGGAACTTTTTTCAGTCAAAAAACCATCTAGAACTAATGCCTGCAAAGTAAGGCACAAAATTATCTGATGATAAGATAGATAATAAAATAGCGAATCACTTGCTCATTTCACTTTCATTCTTATTCTTGGCAATTGTTTATATTCATTTTTTGGACACTTAATTATTTATTTTAGTTGTCCGCCATGTCCGATTATGAATTTTCTGATGCGAGTGATTATGCTGAAAGTGATGCCGAAGCGGAACAAGAAGAATATGTTTCCGACTTCGAAGATGACGAGGTTCCACTCCCCGATAGGCAATCAAAGTGTCAAAAGAATCGTTATGAATCGGCGTCAGGAATCTGGTCTGCCACTCCCCTAGTTTCGGTCGATACGTTCCTCGTTACAATTCCGCGATTGCTGAACCAAAGGAAAATAATTCCGAGGCAGATTTGTTTGGTTGCTTCCTCTCAGTTGGAATTGTGAAAATGTGAGTCTTATTAATTGTTTGCCATCTAAATTATTATTGTTTAAGATTGTAAAGCACACGAATGAAGAACTTCAAGCCATCAAGAAGAAGGTTGAGCGCAAAGGTGTGGCAAATCTCCTCCGCTACAACCGACAAATGAGGACGAGATTAAAGCTGTATGTTTATTGTCATATTTATAAAAAAGATCATTTTATTTTAGCTTCTTGGATTACGGCTGAACCTCGGCATATCTGGCTTCAAAGGAGTTTCTGTTCATTATATATTTTCGACTGAATCTGGTTCACATTCGCGTCCGGCGCATCTGACATTTTCCCGTGACAGATACCATGTTCTTTTTCGGGCCGTTCGGTTTGACAACAAGCTTCTCCGACAAAAGAAAGACAAACTTGCTCCTATAAGAGAGGTTCTTTTATTTTTCCTTAAAATAGCAATTATAGTTTGTAGTGTTTTGAAAAGTTCATGGCCAACTGCAAGGAGAATTATGAACCAGGGGAATTCGTTACAGTTGATGAGACACTGGTTGGCTTCAGAGGCAGATGCAGCTTCAGAATGTTCATTCCAAGCAAAGCAGTGAAGTTCGGCATCAAAATTTGGACATGCGTCGACTCCCACAGCAAGTATCTCCACAATGCAGAGATTTATTTGGGCAACAAGGGGAGCACGAAGAGTAATTTCCATTGATACTAGAATATTATTGAGTACTATAGATGTAAATTTCAGAAACCTTGGAATGGAAGCTGTCAACCGCCTTACAGAGAGCTTACTGATGCTGGCCGAACAATTGTGTGTGACAACTTCTTCACTTCTCCTGAGCTCGGTCAAAGTCTGTGGCAGAAGAACACATGCTTGCTGGGGACTGTCAGATCAAATAGAAAAGGCATGCCAAAGGAGTTCGTCAAAGAGGAGCTGGAGGTGCAGAATACCAAATACGCCTATAAGAAGCAGGAGTCTCTGATGAAGTTGCAAGTTGCCAATAACATGTCTGTGTTCCTCTACTCCACTTTCCATCACCGTGCTGCGTTCAACAAAAAAGCCAAGAAGCCTGTGGTTGTTTCTGATTACAACAAGGCAAAATGTGGTGTGGACCAATTTGATGAGATGACAAACACTTCTCCTATTCTCCGGCAACAAGGCGTTGGCCATTGAAGGTAAACATTATTTTGAGTTAAATTATTTAGTAAACATATTTCAGATAATGCTCTGGCTACTAAATGTGAGAGCAATGAATGCCTGGGTTCTTCATCAAAGCAAACAAAATTGGTCAATGCAGATGCAGGAAAGAGAAGAAGCTTCCTATTCAGTCTTAGCAAGCAATTGATGGAAGTGCAGCAACAAAATCATTCCCGTTCCGAAAATTATCTGAATGCTGAATTTCGCAAAATAGCTGAAGCAAATGCCAATATCGAGAAGAAAGTTAGAGGAAATTTGCCATCCCCTGCATTCTGGTGCCCAATATGCAAAACTACAAAGCGCAAGTCAGTGGAGTGTCAGGTTTATTTTCTATCTTTTTCATAAAAACAAATGCATGTTTAGAAGTGTCGCAGACAAATTTGCATAGACGATGTCGTGCAAATGGTTCATTGCAAAGATTGCCAGACTCATTCACCTCCGAGAAAAGTAGCAGCAGTTCCTGCAAAGCTCTACCACTCGAAGCCAAACCCAATCTGCAAAGCCCAAGGTAGGAAGATGCGCATTGTGCCTACAAATCAGAAGGTCAATTCTGCTCAACGATGCAAACTATGTGATAATCCGATGTGCCCACTACACCGATCTGCTGCAAACAATCTATTTTGTCTACGATGTGGTTAATTGATGCTGTGTTTTGTATATGGTAATTTTATATTGAATAAAAATGCCTTATACTTCACTTAGACTTTTTGTGCCTTACTTTGCAGGCATTAGTTCTAGATGGTTTTTTGACTGAAAAAGTTCCAAAAAAGCACTACAAGGCGCCATTTTTCTCGCTGATTCCGAATCTGATGTTGTTTTTTACGATTCCGATTTTCTGGTTGAAAATTTCGCACTTTTTCAGTCAAATTTCTGGTTTTTTCAAAAGTGTTGGTTAAATTCTTTTGCATTTTTATCTGCGAAATTTGTGTGAAGATGTGCTAAACGACATACCATTAGAAAGCCAGACGAAGGGCTTTCTAACGAATATAAGGATTGATGTAAAACCGAACAAAATCATTACGAATGAGTGCAATGAACAAGAATTGTGGTTCCTCAAAAAGCTTCCACCACAATGGGGGTAATTGAGTGCATTCCAATGAGTAACCGGTGCCTTCTTTGTGTTATTCATGTTCTCCGTACGAAAATAGCCCAGGATGAACGCATCTTACAGTCCGGAATTCCCGTGTTAAAATTAACACAATTATTATCCTTCAGAAAGTCGACCAGGAAAGTGCCGAACCCGGTATCCTTCAAATTTCGATAACAGGAAACAGCTGGTCTCACCTCTTCTCCTGTAATTTCTGAGTGACTTTTGTCAAATTTTTGTGGTGGTTTTCTCCTCATCTTTTACCTCTTAAATTTCTCTTCAAATATTGACCAGGCATTATACACAGCTGCGACATTCTCTTGAGAGGCTTTAAGTGAAAATTTGATAGGTCAGAAAAAGGTGGTTTTTTTGTGTTGGACGCTGGTTGTCAAACTTTTTGCAGGCAGGCTGCTGCTCAGATACACTCATATGAAAGAGCAGATTCCAGCGCTCATTTTGGTATATCACAGGTATAGCTATGTCTTACGAAAATTCTTTTTGCTTTGGAACAACTATCATAGGATCACGTCATTTAGAAGATTTTCGAACTGCTTTTTTCTCGACTTTTTCGGCCGTTCATTGAAAAACGACTGGCACCACGAGGATCAGCGTAAAAACTTCTCCTAGAAAAAGCAGAAGTTAGGATCGGGCATTCTTCTGTTAAATATCATATTTGCAATGTAGTTGGTAAGAAAAGTGAGTTATAAGGGACTACGAATTTTGTGAACATCCCACAATTTCGCCAACCAAATCAGTATGAGCTTTTTTTTTAATTCTCAAGCCTACTTGTGACCAAAACTCGGGATATTCAACTCCAATCTCCGGCAAGCTAGACGACATTGTGAACTATGGACACTTGGATGCGGTTTAAGGGGGGGGGAGACTTTTACGGCTACTTTTTGACATCGACTACTACTTTACTTCACATACACTTTTTTCACATTTTTGGTTTTTCTTATCTCAGATCTTTTTACACCGTTTGTAGCTGAGATTTTTCTCTATCGATGGAGTAGTCGATGGAGTAAAAAATAATTTTTGAGAAGATCACAACAAACTCACACTAAAAACCATGGTTTTTACCTAGCTGTTTTTAGTGAAGTTTCACATTATATTTGGTGTGATTTTCTCGAAAATTATTTTAATTAGGGTGTTTGACCACTCAATCGTCAGTCTACAATGAGCACAGGAATCTGAGCACTTATTTACCTGGTGGGACCCAATTTTTGAGTTATACACGTCTCCTAATTGATTTTTACACGCTAAAAATGATAAAGACATTGTTTTCTACAATTCCTTTACTAGAAAAAAGTAAGGCTCTCAAAAAAATTGTTTACCACAGGTTAATCAATCGCCTCAGTCCCCGAGCTATTAGATTGATGCATAATTTTTACGGTTTTTTAAACTAATAATTAAGCATCGAAATTATTTCGACAAATTGATCTTAAAACACCATTGTGTAGCTCTGTTATTTTTCTTCAAAATGTGTTATGTTATTTTTTGGATTATTTTAAAAACATCGGCATTTGGGTCCAAACAATAGTGATGACATCATGGCTAGTTGACACGTACTTTGATCACTTCAATTGATCAAACGATTTTTTCAGGGTTCAACGTTTTATTAACTTTTCAGATTGTACTCAAGTTGTCCAGCTGGACGTCCACTTGGAAGATGGGCGACTACCTCAGTATCGAAGATGTTAATGAGTCCAAACCATTTTTTACAAATCTTTCTAGGCACCTACATTTAATAAAGATAGCACAAATTGTTTGAGCATGCAGAATAGTCTCCCAAATTTGAAGTCGAACACCTTGGAAGGGGTACCTACCCAATGGATTGAAATTCGGTTAGACGAATCAATATTGTTATCTCAATAAAACCGTTTTCAGCACACAGTTTAGGCAGAATAGCATGGTTTGTTTGCCTTTAAAGATGATGAAATTTTTTTTGCGAATTGACCTATAGACCATCTTCTCGACCAGATTACATTAAGACGGACTAAAAAATATTGACCGGGTTATATAGAAAGTGAAAACAAACCGTCTCTCTGCCCCTTAGGTATTTTCTCTTTTTGCTCTCATTCCTAGCCGTCCGTTAATCAATGAGTTTTTGCTGGCCTATCCTGCGAATAAAACTAAGTCTAAGCACAAGCAAAAATACAACTGGCAGACCAAGGCGGAAAAATTTCTGATTATAGGATAGGGGCATATTGACACTTGTTTACTCTGTTGGTCGACAGGTAAATTAGCCAAATCACTAAACAATTGGGAGAGGAGATGTTTAAGATTGAATTTGTAGCAATAAAACATGTCAATTCAAAAATCCGTTGATCAATTTACCGTCGATCAATTCACCTAGAGCCGTTTTCTACTGCTAAATTTTGTGATGTTTAGTACAAGGGTCGTTTACTTGGACCGTAGTCAGAGATTTTCTTTGTAAAATTAAGAAATGAAAATTTTTTTTTCGCCGCAGAATTGTGTCCGAGAAAAGAAAAAAATATTATTTTAGAAAAGAGCATTCATTTTTGTCTGAAAAAAGAAAAGATAGTATCAAGTCAAAGAGGTTTTACATCTAATTTGATTGATGTGCAAACAGCAGTTCAATGTTAAACACTTTGATTATTTATATAAAAGTTTAGGACAGACTTTTGTAATTGCCAATTTTTTTATTGATTTCAAAGTGGGCTATGGGTGAACGCAACAATGTATTGGTCTTAGGAAGTGGAGCAAGGTTAAGTTTGTTCTAGATTTCCAACTTTAAATGCATTAAAATATGGTATTTCCTCTAACAAGCCCTTTTTTGATTTAAATCAGTACTCTTGACATTGTGTTTTTGGACTTTTTTCCAAACCGTTCTTACCAGAAACCTTCAGAAGTGTTTTCCAGTGTTGAAACACTTTATCAAGAGATTTTTTGAAGATTCTTGTAGAGCACGCCAAAGTTATATTATGAAGTACTGCTGATATGTCGAGGTTTTTTTTTTAAATTAGGGACAAATGGCCACCCGAAGTTACCGAAAAACCCTGGGGCCGTATGCATTGGCAGCTAGGATTGAGGATAGGATTAATCCTATCCTCAAGCCGATCCATATGCATTAGGACGGATAGGATTGAGGATAGGATTAATCCTATCCTCAAGCCTATCCGTATGCATTAGGACGGATTGGATTCTAGATCGGATAATTTCAGTGCATTTTCAGAAACGTGAAATTTTGGAGCTCTCGACATTAGAAATTATCCGATCTAGAATCCAAGCCGATCGTATGCATTAGGACGGATAGGATTAAGGATAGGATTAATCCTATCTCCAATCCGATCCGTATGCATTGGAACACGGATTGAGGATAGGATTAATCCTATCCTCAATCCTAGCTGCCAATGCATACGGCCCCTGATGCGTCATGCGAGGTATCATGGTTTTTAGCCTACTTTTGAGTTGCCGTTTTTTTATAAATATTTCGAGCAGTGTTGTAAATCGATGTTTTCGCGTTTTTTTGGCACCGGCAGCGATTTAATTTACTTGAAATCGTTACACAGATATGGATGATACATCATTTCGTAGAGAAATTTCTCCGCTACAGAACAGTGCTGATATATTTTGCATATAAGCATATTTAAGGGTTTTTTAGGGTCGTTTTATAGATGAACTGCCCGGTGCCGCACGCCCGATGCCGCATTTGTGCCGATGCTTTTTTCGGCACCGGGCGCCATACGCTGCGCCCAGTTACGCTAAGAAGGTTTCTTATATACCATTTTGTGTAAGAACAGTTAGTCTACAAAGCTCATAAAAAAGTTTTGTAATATAATGTGTTTTTATGAGTTACTGAGCTCCGGTGCCGAAATTCTAGTTACAGTAAAAATTTCCGGCGCCGGAGCCCAGTAACCCATAAAAACACATTATATTACAGAAACTTTTTTACAGGCTTTGTAAACTAACTGTTCTTATACAAAATAGTATATAACAAACCTTCTTAGTGTAACTGGTGCAACGTATGGCGCCGGTGCCGAAAAAAGCATCGGCACAAATGCGGCACCGGGCAGTTAATCTAGAAAACAACCATGAAATACCCTTAAATATGCTTATATGCAAAATATATCAGCACTGTTCTGTAGCGGAGAAATTTTTCTACGAAATGATGTGTCATCCATATCTGTGTAACGATTTCAAGTAAATTAAATCGCTGCCGATGCCAAAAAAAACGCGAAAACATCGATTTACAACACTGATTTCGAGTATTTAACTCGTATGGGGCAATTTCTAGCTCTTTATGATAGATGATTAAATCCCGGCATCTAGGCTACACAATAGTATGAAGAACATGTGTAACTATAAAAAACCAGAATGTTTTTACGGAGAACGTCAACACGGAGACGCCAATTTTGGAATCCAGGTGTCCTTTCAATTTTTTGATGAAACTTTTCTAAATATTTTTATACAACTACACCCGTTCTTTAAACCATTGTGTAGCCTAGATGCTGAGCTTTCAGCTCGCGAAGAATATGTAAATTCCTGGGAAAAAAGCAGCGACTATTTGAATTCTCGCCACTCTACGATATTGGCCTCTTCCGGAAATTTCGAAAAGCCGTGAAGAGCTTTTAAAAGTACTTATCAGCATAAGTATGATATACGATAAATCAACGCAAAAAAGTTGGATAGCCGAAAAATTTATGAAACAACGGCAACTCGAAAGTAGGCTAAAAACAATGATACTCGTATCATGGTTCTTCGGTAACTTTGTAGGGGCGCGGTCTCCCTTTTTTCAAAGGACCTGATCATATGAGCAGCACTTCAAAATATAACTTCGGAGTGCTCTACAAGAATCTCCAAAAAAACCTCTCAATGAAGTCTTTGAAAACAAGACTTCTAATGATTCTCTGGTTTGACAAAGCGCCATTCAAATTATAGCCAGTGAGCTACAAAATAAGTGGTAATTTGCCTAAAAAGAAATCAAAAGTGGGTCAAAAACACAATTCCATAAACACGTTTTTGAATTCACGGGGGCACCTTATTATAGGAAATAGTATTATTTCCGAAATACGGTCAAATTAAAAAAGTCAGCCAATTAGCGATAGCTAGTAGCGATCATTGTAAGCAGGCTAGCTTTTGAACAAAAAAGTTATACATTATCAACTTCCTGTTGCAGAGAACATGCTATAGCTTGGAAGTTGGATCAAAGTGATTTAGTGGACAAAGTATATATAGCGCCTGGAAATGCATGCAAATATTCAATTGCTGAAGGTAACTTTTCCTCGTAATCGTAAAAAGCCAAAAAATTACCTAAATGATTAACGACATTATTTATGAATATACTTTAAAAAATTTTTTATTTGTTTATTACAGAAATCCCGCATCTAAACGACATCAACGCTGTTCGCAAATTCTGCATTTCACACAGAATTTCTTTGGTAGTGATTGGTCCAGAACAGCAGATTTGTGAGGGATGGGCTAGCCAGTTGGAGGATGTTTGTGCTCATGTGTTGGCGCCCAGCCATCGGGCTGCTCAATTAGAAGCCAGCAAGACCTTTGCGAAAGGCTTTATGATCTCAAACGGCTTGCCAACTGCTCAATATGCCACTTTTCACGACTTGAAGACAGCTTCAGACTTTGTAAACAGGTGAGTTTGTGTTTCTTATTGGAAGAATCATATTAGAGGCCCGATTTGGTAAAAAAAAGAGTTTGTCGCAAAATTTATTTAAAAGTCCAGTTGGATCAAGCACTTTTAAAAAAATTCCAATAATGGCCTTAATTAATTTTTTTTCTACACTATTCCACGGACAAAAGGCTACAACGGCTAAAAGGCTAAAACAGGCCAAAATTCTACAACTTGAAAAAAGGGACAAAAGGCTAGAAACCCGAAAGAACGGGACAAAACGCTACAACTCAGTAAAATTGGGAAAAAGCGCCGCAAACCCAAAAAAGCAACCGTCAAATGTTTCCAAACAACCTATATAGATTTAAAAAAGACATTATTTTTAAGTTCTGGTCAATAAAATTTTTTATTTCGGGACCACCTAAAAGGGCGGAGGTCTATTCGACAGACGGTAAATTAAAAACCCGGATAATTCATCAGAGGATTATTCATCAACGGATAATTCAAAAGCGGATAATTCAACAGAGTAATATTCAACAGTCAGACATTTCACCAATTTTTTTGCAAAAACGTCAGCATTGGTGTAATTTCCCGATTGAACCGAAATTTTTCTGTTGAATTATCCGACTTTTGAATATGCAACAAACAGTTAAATTATCCGATTGGTGAATATTACTCTGTTGAGTTATCCGACTGTTGTAAATTACTCTGTTGGATTACCGTATTTATTCTAATAGAAGGCCAGTCTCTATTAGAAGGCCAGTCTCTAATAGAAGGCCACCCCTGGGGGCCAAAACTAGGGGGTAAACCATGTTTTATTGCATTTTTAGCACAAAGCCAAAAAAATTTTGGAGGTTGAAAATAGAAGGCCATGGCCTTCTATTAGAATAAATACGGTATCTGCTTTTTGAATTATCCACTGTTTAATTATCTGCTTTTTGAATATGCAGTTGTTGAATTTTCGTCTGATGAATTATGCGGCTTTTTAATTTCCCGTCTGTCGAATAGACCCCCCCCTAAAAGTACCCTTTTTGAATACAATTTTGTGCAAAAAGGATGATGTTGAACATAGTTTTGTTAACTGGGGCCTACCGCATAAATAAACTCTGGTATGCATGCTTTTTCATGCATCCAGAGTCACTTTCGAGTGATTTGTGTCTAAGGTATGTGGGTGTCAGCATCTCAACCCCAAGCAACCAAGCCCTTTTGGCCTCTTGTAGCCTTTCAGCCGTTGTAGCTTTTTGACACGTACCGCCACGGATAACATTTTTTCTCGCCGCATTTAATTTTCCTTATGTTTTTTTTTGTTATTATTGAGTATTTTTAAAATTTTAACTGGATTTCGTCTTCCCAACAGCGTTTCCGTGTTAAAATTAATGTAAACAGCAAGAAAACATTTAATGCGGCGGGAAATGAGTATTTTACTAGATATTCCCAAAATCTTTCTATCTCAATAATTATTGATTTTTCATCAAAAATTCCAGAAAATGTAAAATGGTCTGTAGGACGCAGGATAGGTCAACGTAACTTACCGCGTTCAAAAGCTTTACACGCCAGCGTACCTTCGATTCCGCCTAACATACTCTGGGTTGAACTTAAACCTAAGCCAACAAAACAAACGCAATCGAAAAAGTAAGAGCCCGACCGATAAATTTTTTTAGCAACTGTGGAAATTTACAATGAACTCACATCTTTGACTTTTATTCAGACTAGATTGGACTAAAATAGTTGTCAAAGAAGACGGGCTGTGTGCTGGCAAGGGAGTTAGCATAGCTGAGAACAAACAGGAAGCTATAAGAATCTTAACCTTTCTCTTCCACAAAACTCAAAATCTGATATTGTAATAGAAGAGTTCCTAGAAGGATTTGAAGTATCCGCCCTTTGCTTCTCTGATGGTCACACAATACAGAGAATGCCTTTGTCACAAGATCAAAAAAGGCATTGGAAGGTGATTGCGGAGAGAATACTGGTGGAATGGGTAAGTTAGCATATTTGGCTAAATTTTTTTCATATATGAGTTCAGGTGCCGTTGCCCCGATTTTTGTAACCAAAGAAATCGATGACCAAATCACACACATTTTGCAGAAAACTGTGTCAGCTTTGAAAGAACAAGGCACCCCTACAAAGGTCGTTTTAGAATCATTTAAACTAAGTTTTTTTAACCCTCATCCTGTGAAGCTCTTTTTGCTGAGTCTATGTGAAACTGGGTCAATTTGACCCAGTGATTTTATCTGACGAAAATATTTGAAAAATTGAAAGCGTGTTAAAGAGGCATGCCCGTGCGCGACTGGTGAAGGTGAAGGTGAAGACCAGCACTTCTTTCCTTTTCAGAACAATTTTTCAACGCGTTCTCATCCTGATTTTTTAAGTTGTTTGCCTAGTTTTTAAAAGTAGTATAAGGTCATCTATATCACATTTGATGCACAACGAGTCAAAAATGGAACGATTCAAAAAATTTGCTAGTCCCGCCTCAACTTTTCAAAACGCAAATCGAAATCGAATTTTTGACCGGTCAAATAAATAAAATGTATGTAAACTTTTCAAAATGCCCCACAAATGTTTGGGGCCGAATTTCGTTGTGTCTGAAAAATAATTTTGGTTGGTCTAGAAAGGGCTACATACTAAAAGGGCTACAAAATCTCCTTTTTGACATTTAAAAAATGGTTGAGAGGATAAAACTTATGATCATTCAGAAGTTATGGTCAAGTTTCTATAAATTCTTTGCAGACGATCTAAAAATGATTGCAAAAAATTAACTTATTTGTTAACTTTTCAGGTATATATTTGGTTAAATAAAGTTACTGGGTCAAATTGACCCAGTTTCACACGGGCTTAGTTAATTTCAACATTTTTAATACAAAATGTTTACAGCATTTATAAAATCGATTCAAATACATCATAACACAGAGCAAGGATAGCTGAACCTAGAAATAGGATATGGGATTTGGGTTCATATATAAAGAGAAAGCTATAGGTATTTGAAGCTTCACTGGGTCAAATCGACCCAGTTTTACAGTTTGAGGGTAAAGAACGACCATGGACCAATTGGGCAAAAAAAATTTTGGATCGAGTTTTTTAGTTTTGTCAAAAAATGTTGTTGATTTTAGTTGTCCACTTTTCGGAACTAATTTTTTTTTAATTTTCAAAGTTACATCCAGAACCAAAATGTCTTGAAGAAGTTTCATTAATACCTGGCTATGATTGTTAATATTGCTAAATTACGAGTTAATAATTGCTATCGGTGAGGATAGGACGGCATTTGAAAGAAAATCGGAACTTAAATGCAAATCTGAAGTTCGACAGAAGTTTATCGAAAATTTTAAATATTGTGCATAGTGCAAAAAACTTTATTTCAAAACTTGAAAAAAAATTTCCGAAATTTTTTGAAAAATTTCATTATTTTTCTGGATAACGGAAATCGGAGCGAAGACTGGGAAATGGAAGTTCTGTTCCATCCTTATTACACAAGCCACAGAGATTGCGCTATTCAAAGCTAAAATAGAAAATATGTTACTTTCAACCGTCTTACGGCAAAAATCGCCCCTTTTGAGTTTCTATAATTTTTTTATATATTTGACGAACTCAAAAAATATACCTATATTCTCTCCAATAGAATGCCATCCCCAAGGGGGCTGAAGAATGGAACGCCATGGCGTTCTATTAGAGAGAATACGGTATACGACATTCTAGGTGTTCTCTATGCCGGATTAATGATCACATCCGAGGGACCTCGTCTTTTGGAATTCAATTGCAGATTTGGGGATCCTGAGACAGGTGAAATTCTATTTAGGTTCAAAAAATTTGTAATTTTTTGTTTTTTAGAGGTACAGTGAAAGCAAATGTGAAAAATGGTTCCAACTTTCACCAAAGACAAACATTTTAACTATAAATTTAACTTAGACCAGCATTATTTTCCAGGTCTTGCTGAGACTACTGCACACTGATCTCTACAAAATTTTCGTGGCTTGTTGCACTAAAAATCTTGCTACAATTGATATCGATTGGCATAAAAATATTGCATCGGGATTGTGGTATGATCTAAAAATCTAGAAAATCTTTTAAAAACCACAGTTAAGATTGCTTCTCAAGGCTATCCCGCAAAAGTTTTTCCGACCAATCTTTCAATTACAGGTGAGTGAGGAAGTTTACACTCACGAGTGAAGCACCAAAATTTATTTGGCGTTTTAGTCATCATCTAGACCAAGGCTCCCGAGTGGGCTGCTTTTTAGCGTAAAAAAACATATGTCTGGCAAATAATGCTCACAACATGAAAATAATACAAAATATTAAGCTATTCTTAGAAAAAATGGAGAGGGCTTGGTTCACTCTGTGGTTTTAACCAAATTTTGCAACAAAAGATTTAACAACGGAATGCTGATTGTCCTTAGATCACATCCTGGTGCAGAATTTTACGCTGAACACGATAATGAAAAAATTTAAAAAAAAAAACTACTTGCGGGTCAGCTGGCCCTACGAACCGACCAAGTCAATATTTTTGCGTACAAAACTTCAAGAGAACAGATATCGTCAATTTCTATTAACGAATACAAAAATATAAAACTTAAAAGAAAGCACAGATCACGGGATTTCTGATGAGATATTGTTGAAGAGACTATTCAATGTAAAATTTTAGTTCAAAGAAAAAATCGTGTCATTTTGAAAAAAAACGTTGTTAATAATTACGAACGGAACAAAAGGTGTGATAACGTCCTTTTTTAGAGCAAGGAAAACTGCAGCAATAAATAGCTTTGAGAAAGGGTAAACAAAGCTTTGGGAGTGTTTAGCAAGACTTTTAAAAAAAGCTTAAAAATCAATTTCGACGTGAAACTCATATTTTGCCAAGGAAAAGTCAATTTTTGACACCGGATTCGAGTTTAGCGTGGTCAATTTGCTTAGAAATCTGCCCTTAAACATTAAACTTGGTGTCAAATTTCAAATTCCGCTCAATACAAAAAATCATTTAAATTTCCAAAATGAATTCTAATATTTTTGGCCTTGAGCGGAATTTGAAATTTGACATCAAGTTCTTATATTTAAGGACAGATTTCTAAGCAAATCGACCACGCTGAACTCGAATCCGGTATTAAAAAATGTACTTTCTTTAGCAAAATATGAGCTTCACGTCGAAACTGATTTGAATTTTTCTGAAACTCTTGCTTAAACACCCACGAAGCTTTTTTTACCCTTTCTCAAAGCTATTTCTGGTGCAGTTTTCCTTGCGCTGTCGAATGATATATCTCGATAACTAAAAAAAGGACGTTATCACACCTGTTGTTCCGTTCATAATTTTTAACAACGTTTTTGAAAAAAGACACAATTTTTCCTTTAACTAAAATTTTTAAATTGAATAGTCATAAATACCTCAACCATATCTCATCAGAAAGCCCATGATCTGCGTTTTTTTAAGTTATATATTAAATTATTCGATGATAGAAATTGACGAGATCTGCCCTCTTGAAGTTTCATACGCAAAAATGTGGACTTGGTCACTTTGTAGGGGCAGGTGACCCACAAATAGTTATTTTTTTGCACTATCGTGTTCAGCGTAAAATTCTGCACCAGGATATTTTCTTAGGACAATCAGGCATTTCAGTGTTAAAAAACTATTGGCTTTTTTTCTCAGCAAATCACCCTAAAAAACCGTGCAGCAAATCTTCATGACCATCAAACAATTTTGTAGACATCCCTGAGGATGATGACCATACAGCCACCTTCTATGCCGGAGCTAAACATAGACCAGATGGTAAGCTTGTAAGAAGTTTCCATACGTTTAACCTTATATTTTTAGGTCAACTTGTCAGCTGTGGTGGACGTGTTCTGTGTGTAACAAGTCTGGCCAGCTCACCTTTTCAGGCCAAATCTTTATGTCTAAAGGCGGTTGAAAGCATCCAATTTCCTGCCAAACACTATCGCAGAGATATCGGCGACTTTGTCCTGCTTCCTAGGTTAATCTTTTTCAAATCTCGGCTTTGATTCAGACACGGCACCAGGAATTGACCTAAAAATTCTGGGCATCGAGGATCTAACCAGCTGTATCGAGCATAGGACCGACAACCATTGGGTTTGCTGGACCACGCATAGAGCATTTGTCCCAATTTTCTCAGCATCCGTGTTACATCACTACCGCTTACCAACCATTTTTTCAGATCTCAACTCAGCTATGCCAAAAGTGGTGTGAACATTAGTGAGGGCAACGCATTTGTGGACAAAATTCAGAAATTTTGTGGCAGAACTCTCACACCTGGCACAAAACAGGTATTTTTACTAAAGCGTGATCAAATACCATCTTCCTCAACAATTTGCGCTCTATTTTCAGATAGGTGGTTTCGGCGCATTAGTCGATTTGCAAAAAGAAGGGTTTCAAAGTCCCCAGTTGGTAATTGGTATGGATGGAGTAGGCACTAAAATTGAGGTAGGAAATTGCTCATATTTGTTCCGTTTAAAATTTAGTTACAGTTGGCTCAGCAATCTGGTCACCTGAAGTGGTTGGGTTATGACTTGGTGGGAATGTGTGTCAATGATGTACTGTGCCATGGAGCAAAACCTATTGCTTTTCTGGACTATTATGTGACTGGCAAATTAATCAAAGAAGAAGCTGTTCAGGTGAGTAACCCAAGGAGGTTGTTTGGAAGCGCTACCGGAGAAAAGAAATGAAAAACATAACCGTGGATCAGTAATCTTGATTTCTCAATGGTAGAACACCGGACCCTGCTGCGGTGTAGCCGTGGGTTAAATTTTTCCTCCACTTTTGCTGATCGCACGATGTGGTTGTGATCCACCACCCTCTAGGTCATGCGTCAGCACCCACTGAGCTACGGTGCTCAATGCGTTGTTTTCCCCCGACTTTCACCGGGACAATACTTTTTTTTGGCGTAAATCCATTTTTCGGCGCAAAATTGTGTTTCGCCTATTTCTTTCAAAAAATTTCATATTTTTTTAACTTTTTAAAGTGAGGAGAATTAAAGTGAGGAGATAGTCTTGATACGAAAGGATTATTCCTAGTTTTTTTTTGTTTTTTAAATGTGGTTTTAGAGCCATATTTTGTCGACAACTTGGAGTTGCGATCACAGACAAGCTTGTGCAGAATTAAAAGTTAGATTAGCATAATCAATATCAGCATTTCTGAATTCCTTCCAAAATTCCCTAAAAATTGAAATGCATTGGCTGTAATCATAGTCGAGGTGAACATTTTTGACCGTCAACATTTTGTTGAGGGTCAACAAAAATGTTGACCTCTCAATGTTGACCCTTGGGGTTTCTTGAGACAAAAATCTTGGTTTTAACCACCTCGCCCCAAAATTCAGGATAGATTCCACCTAGTCGGGTGGATTTCCACCTGCATGCCCTGAAAAAATAATTTAGTAAAATTTTGAGAAATAAGAGACTAATTAAAAATGAGGTGAAAAATAAGGTGTGCGCCCATAGAGATTCGAACGAGCAACCTCGGTTATAAGTAAATGAATCACTAAACCAACCTCTCTTCTTTTCAGGATCGCTCAGAAAGCATTCCGGAGTGGCCAAAAGCCAAAAATAATTTGTTTTTGGGGGTTTACTAAAAGGGGTAACGAAATAGCGATTGAGCGAATCAGAATTACAGTCTGATGTGCTCAATCGCTCAAAATTGTGTGGTTCGGGATAGTTTGAAGTGGTTTAATTGTAATTGTAAAATTATTAGCGATTAAGCCCGTCGGACTGGAATTCTGATTCGCTCAATCCCTTTTTGTAAAAAGTTTACCCCCCCCCTTTTAGTAAACTCTCAAAAAGGAATTATTTTTGCCTTTTGGCCACACGGGAGTGGGTTCTCAGGTGAATAACGGCCTGACCATGTGGTACCCACCTCGGATTTCGGAGGTTAAAGGACTAAAATTGCAAATCCGATTCTAACAAACAGAATTCCCCACACAATGTTTCGTTTGTTTTTGTTTTTCACAAAAATATAATTTTTCAGGCCATTCAGGTGGATATCCACCTGGCTAGGTGGTACCTACCTCAGATTCAGGGTCAGGTTGCATAAAATCGCAAATTCGATTCTAAAAATAGCATTTTCATTTAAATCAGAAAAAGTGGTTTGTTTCAGATTTTGACGGCGGAAGGTTGGCACCGAAAAATTGAGCGGTATAGCTCCAAACTGCCCAAAACTTCTCTAACTACCGAAAATTACCTGAAACACTGATTTGTTTTGATTTGGGATGATTGGAGTAGTTTTTGGTAGTTTCGGATGGTTTAAGGTGATTTAGATGGATTAAGTAGCTTCTCTTTTTTGGAGTGGTTTGAGGAGTTTAAGACGGTTTGGGTTGATTTGAGGTGGTTTGAGCAGTTTGAGGTGGTTTGGACGGTTTGGAGTGTTTCGGAGTGATTTGGGGTATATTAAGTAGTTTCTCGTATTTTAGAGTGGTTTGAGGAGTTTGGGTGGTTTGGGATGGTCTCTTGCGATGAACTAATACCAGTGAGGATGCATCTAAATTTTTTAAGATAGCTTTTGAATAGAAAAAATAAATGCAAAAAGAAAACAATACTACTATAGAAAAAAATTATGTTGAAGGGGTCAACGTTCATTTTCTAGTCGAAAATGTTGAGGGTCAACATTGGGATCAACAAAATGTTGAGGGATAATTTGTGAAGGTACTATCAACATTTGAGGTCAACATTTAGGGGTCAACAACAAATTTTGAGGGTCAAAAATGTTGACCCCGACTATGTCACAGCCATTAGAAGAATAAGCAACCTTTTTTGATGGTTTTTCCCTTTCCCATTCCATTTTTGGGTCATTTTTTGAAGGAATTTAGAAATTCTGATATTTGTTGTGCTAATCCAACTTTTAACTCTGCACAAGTTTGTCTGAGATCATAACACCGCGTTGTCGACAAAATATGGCTCTAAATCACATTTAAAAAAACAAAAAAACTAAGAGTAATCCTTTCGTGTCGATACTACAGTCGACTCTCGATATAAGATACCACCCTAAAGTTCAATCCCACCTTGGATCCGACACTTTTTTAACCTTATTTCTAAAAGGTTTTTTTTGCCAAATGTGATTCGTCCGTGTAGTCGAAATATCGCAAGGATTCTGATTTTGCCGATCGTTTCTGAAAAGTTGAAACTTTTGCCAGTAAGACCGCGGCTCTCGATTTAACATACCCTTTTTTTAAGATTTAGGGTATCTTATATCGAGAGCCGTGGGTCTTACTGGTGAAAGCTTCGAATTTTTCAGAAACGATCGGCGAAATCAGAATCCTTGCGATATTTCCGACTACACTAAGGAATCACATTTGGCAAAAAAAACATTTTAGAAATGAGGTTGAAAAAAGCGTCGGACCCAAGGTGGGAACGAACTTTAGGGGGTATCTTATATCTAGAGTCGACTGTATCTCCTGAACAGCTTTCACCCTCCCTTTAACATCGGGCATTACTTTTTTTTGCCGCAAATATACTTTTTTTTGCCGCAAATATACTTTTTTTTGCCGCAAATCTGCTTTTGCCGCAAATATACACTTTTTTGCCGCAAATTTTCACTTTTCTGCCGCAAATTTGCTTCTGCCGCAAATATACTTCTTTTTGCCGCAGATTTTCACTTTTTTGCCGCAAATTGAGATTTTACAGTTGTCAAATGCCTTTATTTTATATCTGTCTTTTTTAGCAACCGCAGGTGTAATGTCAGCTACTGTACGACACAGTTCTCTAGGTGTTCCAGGTAGCAAACTAGGGGCTGCTACGGTCTATGTGCGTGAGAGAGAATTCGCCAACGAAGAAGATTTCAATCAGTGGTTTAAGGATGAGAAAGTCAACTGGAGAAAGTAAGCAATTTTTTTTTATTCATAATTTTGCGCATATTTATTCAATTAAGTCCGCATACGAGAGATCTGAGCGCCAACAAGACAGAGGAATATCAGTGCCGATATGCTAGTATGAAAAATTATCGATGCAGTATCAAGCTCCGAGTCCTTTATCCGCAGGATAACTTCAAGGTTTGATGATGGTATAACAAGGTCAACCTGTAAAGTGTAATTTAAGGTGATCGTAGAGCAAAGCAAAGGTAGCCATGATCACGTGCCGGTGAGTCAGCCCAAGCTTTCGGACCAACACAAAGAATTGATGAAACAAGAATTGGATTCGACTGCTCTGATTATACAAGGGAAAATACAGGTTTTTTTAATATTTTTTGGTTAGGGATGACCGTAATGTTCAAAGAAAACACGCCGTATGGGAAATGATCCGCTGCCGCCTTCTATCAAACAGATTAACAGTTTCAAGTACCGCCAAAAGAAAGAAGGGATAATACTTTCCATCGAACAGCTAAAAACCTATGCCGAAGCAAATTCAAGAGTTCCTGAAGAGGATGACGACAAAAGTTTCGTCTGCGCATTCGCATCGTCAATTATTGACCAAAAGCAGGTGTTTTGCCTAACCTGGACTACGCAAAAACTCAGACGAATGCAGCATCTTTCCAAAGTAATTCAAGTGGATGCTACTTACAAGTTGAATTGGCACGGCTTTCCAGTTATGGTAAAACTCTTTGACCTGCCTTGTTGCTTTATTAATTAACTTCAGGTCTGTGGATTTTCGGATGCAGAGCAGCACTTCTTCGCTACTCATCTAGCTTTGGTATCAAATGAAAATACTTGGTGTTATGAGCGATTCTTCGAAGCAATTTCAGCTCTGAATTATATCCCTGAAATTATTATGGGTGACGGAGACACAACGATTTCCGCAGGTTGCTAATTTCGATTTTGTTTTTTTGCTCATAGCATTTTTAGCAGCGAAGAACGTCTGGATGCTGATTAAGCGAGCTATGTTGAAAATGTTGGAATGCTTACCAATTGAAGCAGGAAAATCGGAACATTTTGGATGTATTGGCTGGTGGAGTACGTCTACAGTCTTATATCATTCCTTCGTCATCTGCTCTTAACTTGGTTTGTATTTGAGTTCCCTTTTACAAACACTCATACTGATTTGCATTAAGAGTGAAGAGGAACTAGGCTTGATGTACAATGAGCTACAAAACAACTCTTTTGTTGACTGGAAGCGCTACGAACTGATCCGTCACAGCATTCGAATTGTTCGTCCATCTACGATCTGGCCGTCGTATGATGTCTGCAATTGCAAGGAGGGTATGAAAAAGAAACTGTGCAAGCATTCGGTTATGGTCATGTGCAGCAACGGGAAACTGTGCTATCCGCCTGATGCAAAAGAGAATCTGCTTCAGAGAAAAAGAAAAATGGGCGGTCCAAAATTAGCATCCAGAGCCCTGTCATTTAGTTAAAATTCGTTTTTGTTATGATAAATTCTCCGTTGTTGTTAATGTCGTCGGCTTTTCAAATAAACATCAGAAATGCTTTTCTGTAGCTTTGGGCAAAAGCAGTCTAGTAGTTGTAAGAGATAATTTTTATTGACATACCCTATAACCTCTACCAATACACCATGGAGAATTGATGTTCAACCCCTGAAAATTCAGAAAGTGTTAAAAAGTAACGGCCTTAACACTAAAATGGTAGCTGATAAAATGAGTAAGAGGATTATTAGAGGGTGATGGATTGAAAAAAGTTACGCGGTATATAATTTTCAAGCAGGGCTCCCAAGTTATTCCGTCAATATCGAAGCAAACTCAATATCACATCCAAGACCACTAACAAGGCCTCCATATATATGAAGAAAATTTGCAGCAGAAGCAAATCTGCGGCAGAAAAGTGAAAATTTGCGGCAAAAAGAAGTATATTTGCGGCAGAAGCAAATTTGCGGCAGAAAAGTGAAAATTTGCGGCAAAAAGTGTATATTTGCGGCAAAAGCAGATTTGCGGCAAAAAAAAGTATATTTGCGGCAAAAAAAAGTATATTTGCGGCAAAAAAAAGTAATGCCCTATCGAGAGTGGACTGTATTGTCCCTTTTACCGTGCATGTATTTATTATGCCAAAAACTAAACACTTTTTTCTATTTTAGTTAGTTGAGTCCATCTCTGAGGCATGTCTCGAGTCTGGTTGTGCTGTAGTAGGTCCGCTTTATTCTGTCTCATTACATCGATAAAGAAACCTACACCGTTATTTTTATAGGAGGGGAAACAGCGGAAATGCCTGGAGTCTACGGCCCAAACCAATGGGACTTGGCTGGTTGTTGTGTGGGTGCTAGAGAATCCACCTGGCCAGAGCTTCCACTTACTTCGCAGTAAAGTTTTATTGAATTTTGTCAAAATCTTACTACTGGATTACTTCCAGCGGTTGGAAAATTAGCATTGCGATTTCGCGATTTTCGCATTGCATTTTCCAAACACTGATTACTACTAACAATTTCAGAGTGGAAGAGGGTGATGTCCTCATTGGCCTAACTTCAAATGGCTTGCACAGCAATGGATTTAGTCTTGTGCGGAAAGTCATGCAGTCTTCCGGCTTTTCCGTGACTGATCCATGTCCTTGGGATGACAGTATCTCTTTGGGTAAGTGAACAACAATTTGCACACAAAACTAAGGTTGAGAACCTGTGCTGGTGTTAACTCTGATCTTTTACCCTTACCTTTACCTTTTACCATTACCGGTAATAACTATTTTACCGTTACCTTTATCTTTGACCGTTACCCTTGCCTTTACCTTAGCGGTACTAAAAGACATAATCTGTAAGAATGAACCATGACCTGGCCGTGCCGAATTTTTTTTCTACTTTTTTATCTATCTTGTAGAAAATTTCGTGGGAAGTTCAAAACCGTTAAAATTGTCCGGTTCTATAAAAAAAATCTTCGCAAAGAATTCGTTTTACCTTGGTAAGTTAGTAAATTTTTGGGAGCCACATTTTTTGACACATCAACTTCAAATGGCTCTAACTTACTTTTTCTTTAGTCAACCCCAATCCCATAGTATCGCATTTCGCAATTTTCCGGCATGGCCAGACCTGTCGATAGACTGGTCCATTCTTACAGATTATGTTTTTTAACCATTTACATTACCTTTACCTTCGCGTTCCAAAAAAATTACAAATCTTTTTAAAAAGTACATTCAGATGCCCTGCATTAGGTGCTTCACCTCTATCCTTTGTTTTTTTCAATAAACTAAAACAATCAAAAAATCAGAACAATCGAAACGACTTACAAGGAAACCGCCCGAACTGTACGATCGAATTCGAAAATTCTCTTAAAGCAGAGATGGGAATCGTACTTTTTTAAAAAGATTTGCTCTTTTTGGGACCCAAATATTTTTTATTTTTGAAAATTCTAGTCAAAATCTTTTTTTAGCTTCGAAATTGCAATAAGCACTGGATAAAATCACCTTTTTTCTTCAAAAGTAGTCAGAATGTACTTTTTTCGGAAAATGTACTTTTTTTTGAAAAAATTTCATTCCCATCCCTGTGTTAAAGCCATCTTGTAAAGCATAGTCGATTTGTATAGTGTAGCTGGAGTTATTTTGGCAGACAGCGACAAAAATTTTGAGTTCTAGGTTGAAGAAATCCGAAAAAACCCCGAAATTGGATACTTTAGTGCCTCAATCATCCACAATTAGCGTTTTTCGGATGGTTTTTAGGTTTTCTTTAACCTAGAACTCAAAATTTTTGTCGCTGTCCGCCAAAATAACTCTGGCCACACTAAACCAATCGATCATGC
Organism: Ditylenchus dipsaci; assembly: GCA_004194705.1. NCBI lineage: Eukaryota > Metazoa > Nematoda > Chromadorea > Rhabditida > Anguinidae > Ditylenchus > Ditylenchus dipsaci. Next base: position 47,526 of record SADC01000027.1, on the reverse strand, counting down.
TCCACAATATGACTCTAACAGAATTTGCGAATTGGATCGTTTCCTTTTAGGTTTCCTTGTAGTACATCATTTGTCACACCTTTTCCAGGACCGCCTTGAACTTGCGGTTCTGACCCTGCTTCTTTTGTGCTTTGAGATGGTTTTATCTTTGATCTTCATTGGTATTTTATTGAGCTCTCACATCTTTACTTTGATTTTAATTTGGTATGTGCAGGAGAGAGGTCCACCGAAGTAGTTGAATTCGAGCTCGTAGAAGTTCGTAAATTATGTTATCGTTCTCCATTCAAATTTTCAAAATGAGTGACATTCTAAAAAAAGATGGCAGATTAACAATAAAACATGCCGAAGTCTCAATTCAATCGTAAACAATTACTTTTGACGGGTAAAACAATTTGAATTTTTACATAATAAAATTATTAAAAAGGGCAGATAGTGGGATAGAACCAAAGATCTCACTTTATTTTTTTGCTCTCAACTGTATACAATTATTTTATTTTCCACGATTTTTAGGCCATTCTCTGCTTCAACCGACCAAAATTTATGTAAAGGACTTGTTGAAGCTATCAATTTCTGGTCACATTAAAGCTATGGCCCACATTACTGGAGGTGGGATTTTGGAAAATCTTCCCGTGCTTTACCACCTCAAATGGCTACTCTTGTTGTAAAATAGCTTTTTTCTACCTGAAACACTACCTCAAAAATCTTTATTTAGGATTGCAGCAAATGGCCATCCCAGCCAGTGTTCTCCTGGCTCCGCCAAATGGGCAATATTGATCCACAAGAGATGCTAAGGACTTTCAATTGTGGTTTAGGCATGATTCTGGTGGTCTCACCCGACCATGCTCCCTATGTTCAACAACAACTTCAAAGCTGCTATGCAATCGGACATGTGTGTGGACTCAATTCAAGAAGCAGCAGAGTAGAAATCAGCAATGTGGATCACCTATTTAGCCAATTCCATTTCAATGCCTCACTTGTGCACAGGAAAAGAGTGAATGTGGGCATTTTGATCTCAGGCAGTGGTGGTTTTTTGTTTAATTTTTACTTAAGTGGCAGTCTTTGACGGTCCAAGTTGGACCCGATTGGAACTTGAATTTAAAGTTTGTGAAATTTCCAACGATCATTCAAGGTTCCAACATGGCCCGACTAATTCACGAAAGTCGACGCAGAAACAGTCACTGCCATGTAAGCGTGGTGATCGCCAACAAGATTGGTGTGCTCGGCTTGGAAGTGGCCAGAGAACTTGGAGTGGAGGCTGTTGTGATTCCTCATGGCAACTCAAGACCAGAATTCGAGAGGAAAATCACAAAAGTACTTTTACACAAATTTTTGAAATAAAAAAGATAAAATTTTAGGAACTAGAAGAAAGAGGAGTTGAATTAATCTGCTTAGCAGGATTCATGAGGGTGCTCACAGCCGAGTTTGTTAACCGATGGAGAGAAAAAGTAAGCATATATCATTTACTGCAAGTTTAATTCAAATTCATGTTCTCCGGAAAAATTACTTAGATCGTATACTCGTGTTCAAAAAAATCCACGAACAGGGTTGAAAAATTTAGTTATAATGATGTTTCTAATTCAAAAGGTCGAAAGTATTTTTTAACTACTGTACTATATTAGAGTATTTCCCCGGGGCGTTTATTGTTTGACTAACCTACAGAAGGAGGGTGTTAGTTAGAGAGGTAGCCGTTTACCTTTCAACCAGGAGCCGACGAAAATTTTGTTTATTTTTGGACTTCCATACAGAAGGCCCTTTTAACTTACAAGAAATTAGCAAAATCAACAGACTTCTGATGGAGGAATTTATTAAGGTAATCAATATCCATCCATCTTTGTTGCCCTCATTTAAAGGAGCCCAGGCTGTTCCCTTAGCATTGGAAGCTGGAGTCAAAATCACCGGCTGTACAGTGCATTTGTTGAGGTTTGCAAAGGAAAATATTTATTCATTTAAAAGCTGTATTTAGGAAAATATCGACGCTGGAAAAATTCTTGGACAAGAATCGGTGGCGATAGAATCAGAAGATGATGAAGACAGTCTACATAAAAAAATACAAGCAAAAGAACATTATCTTTTTCCAAAAGTTATGCAAGAAGTAGCTAAAATGATGACAGACAAGCAGAAATAAATAGATACAGTTAGTTTTTTGTTTAGATTGATTTATTGTTTACTGTTTTAGTAAAGAGTTCTTATAAACACACTTTTATTGGAAATTTAGGTACTTATGCTGTTCCCACCCCTGCCATAGTTTTTAAAAGTGACCCAAAATTAAGTTTTTAACTTTTTTACTTGACAAGATCAAAGACGCATTTCTAAAAACTTTCTAAACTTAAAATCTTAGAATTTGCAAAAAAGTTCGCTACCCACCCCTTTGAAGTAGATGGTCATTTTAAAAGAGGACAGAATTTAGGGGTACCTGATGATCTTATCACTTTAAAAAAAATTAAACATGTCAGTTTTAAACTGACTTCTCACAGTTATCTCAAATGTCAACTGACATTTAAGGCTGACATGTCAGCTCTAAACTGACATGTCTGTGTGAATTATAAAAACACTGGTGCACATCGAGGAGCGAATATTTAAAACTCTGAGGTTCGAATCTCCGTGGGTGCACACCTTTTTTATACTGCATTTTTTCATGTTTTATGTACAATTTTGGTTTCAAAATGATGCTCAGGCTCTTGGCTACTCAACAACACTATCAGAGTTCGCTCCAACAACTGCCCGGCTGAGTTACAGGCCAAAACACCACATGAAATCTGTTTTTGTTCGAAAAACCATTCATTTTAGGTTATTCTTTGATCGGTTTGATTGATACCTTTTGACTTTTTTACAGCTCTACACGTTTTGTATACCAATGTGTAGCCAAGATTCAAGGCTTCTTTAAAGCTACCATAGAAAGAAAAAAAGTAAAAATTGGCTAGAGCTAAAATCCAAAAATGTTTGATTCCATGCCATCCTAACATTCAAATATACTCTTTTGTCGCTGGGTCAAATCTTCGCAAGCTACCCAATTTTTAACCGATTTCGGTGTTAAATAGTATCCATGTGATTTCCCTTGAAATTCTGACTCTAAAAAATAGATGAATAAATGGACTAAAAAAATAGGATGTGCAGCCAGTGGGAATCGAACCTGAGCGTTCAAAATATTCGTTCCTCGATGTGCACCCCGTTTAAAAGATTCAAAGCTAATTACAGTCGAACCTCGATAGTAGATGCCCCTCGGGACCGGGCTAGGGGTATCTACTATCGAGGGGTATCTATTATCGGGGGTATCTACTATCGAGAGGCAGACAACCAAATTTTGGGTCAGAAGTATCCATTATCGAGGGTAAAGTGGGAACGGTGTAAACGCTAACCAAACATTGATACTTTATTCAACTAACGAAAAATAACAACTGCGATCAGACAAGAATCAGGTTAGCGGCTTGAAGAAATCACTGAGAGAGCTCTGCTACTTTTGCTTTTGACCATCCTGCCAGAAAGCTGTATCCAAGGCGTCGCTCTGACGGAGGAGCTCGGGATTCGCAAAATTGTTTTCCACGTATTGACGAACCAATCGCAATGCACGCTGAGCCTCTAGACTACCAAGACTACCAAAAAAGTTCAAAAACGATTTTCACGTAAAACTATAATTTCGCTAGAGAAACCTAGATTTTTGACATCAGTGACATCAATAAACCGATTTAACAACCGGTATTTGACGTGTTAAAATAATATCGCGAGATTTCGAGCCAAACATAAGCGCCAATTTAAAAAAAATGGGCAAATCTGAACAAATAAATTTCAAAATTACACTTTGAAAAAGAAATGGCTTTTCATTTAGACTTGAGTGTCAGAGGTATCTGTTATCGAGGGCAAAATAAAGGTCAGTGTAAGAGTCAGAGGGTATCTATTATCGAGGGTATTTATTATCAGGGTATCTACTATTGGGGGTATGATTTGCCTTATTTTAAGTAAAACCAACCAAATATGCGCTAAGGGTATCTACTATCGAAGGGTATCTATTATCGGGGGTATCTATTATCGAGGTTCGACTGTAGACAAAATCAAAATTTGCCCATAAAAAGTAAATTCCTCCCAAAAAAGCTTTGTCCTGATTTGACATAAAAAGTAAATATTTTTAGTAAACTGTACAATCAAGTCTTCTGGCAGATAATTTAGTGCTTGTTTAACACTTTAAAGGCGGTTTGTACCAATGCAAGCGTTTTGTTCACAATTTCATGCTGAACAAGATAGGAGAAAAAAATTCTCTGACAAAGTGCTAATAGCGGTTCGTTTCAGGGATCGATTGTATGAAATCGGAGAGTTCAGGGTTGTTTCAGTTATTTGATTGCACTTTTTTTCATACGAGAGCAATTTTGCGTACATGAAACACTTATCTGGTTCAGAATTTAACGAGCTTTCAAATAAATACAAGGTCACTGGGGTAGGTGGCCGTATAACATGCAAAATATTAGAATTTTAAAAAAAAATATAAAACACAAAATTCAGTTCCATTTTATTAGCATCAAGAAATTGAACGACACCCAAATGGGAGGACTCTCAACTGGCAGCCCTCAAATGGCAGGACTCCCAACTGGCACCCCCAACTGGCAGCGAACAAGGGTCAACAGCCGACGATTCCAACTGCCGACGATTCTAACTGCCGACCCTTAACCAGGGAACTGCATTTGGGCACAAGTCCTTATTAAATAACTGGTGACCATAAAGTTCGGAATGGACTTTTGAACTAATTTCTAGCAATAAAATTTATTCCCCAAAAATATTCCAAACATAGGGTTTTGTAGGCCTTTCCTTCCTCTTTCGAATGGTATATAAAGTTCTATTAGAATATTTTAGAAAAGCCATTATTTGGTTACAAACATATGTGAGGTCATTTTAGGATGTTGATAGGCATTTTTATCACTTTAGCTGATCAAAATTTTAACTAAAAGTTCAAGGCTACAGCACAATAAAAGCACCCTGTTGTAGCGCAGTTCAAGAGCTACAAAAACCACTTTACAGAGTAGATTTTAAAAATATGGGTGTTGAGATATGGCTTTTTTGAAAAAAAAACAATTTCTTGAAAAATTACCAAAATCAAATTTTATCCAAATTTTTTAGATTTCAGTCATTTTCGAAAAATTGATTTTTTCAAAAAAGCCATATCTCAACACCCATATTTTTAAAATCTACTCTGTAAAGTGGTTTTTGTAGCTCTTGAACTGCGCTACAACATGGTGCTTTTATTGTGCTGTAGCCTTGAACTTTTAGTTAAAATTTTGATCAGCTAAAGTGATAAAAATGCCTATCAACATCCTAAAATGACCTCACATATGTTTGTAACCAAATAATGGCTTTTCTAAAATATTCTAATAGAACTTTATATACCATTCGAAAGAGGAAGGAAAGGCCTACAAAACCCTATGTTTGGAATATTTTTGGGGAATAAATTTTATTGCTAGAAATTAGTTCAAAAGTCCATTCCGAACTTTATGGTCACCAGTTAGTGCTAATTAAGTGCTTTTTTAGCACTTGAAAAAGCACTATTTAGTGTAGGCACTAATTTAATGCCATTGGCATTATTACAGTGCCAGCACACATTTTGTGTAATGAGCCAGGGTTCGACAAATGTGCCCTTTCAGGGCACAATGTGCCCTTTTTTTTTAATTTTTACAGTTGAAAAAATTATGTGCCCTCGAAAAGGCACAATGTGCCCTTTTTAGGGCACATTTTTTTCGCGCCATATTTATGTGCCTTTTTTAGGGCACAATGTGCCCTAAAAAGGGCACATTGTGCCTTTTCGAGGGCACATACCGTATATTCTCTATTAGAAGGCCCGGGCCTTCTATTTTTCAACCCTAAAAAAGTCAGAAAAAAAAATATTTCGATTTTGAGATTTTTGAATGCTCAACTAAAATTTTAAAAGTGGAATCAGGTGAGCTCGTGCTAACTAAGAAAACGCGAAAAACAGATTTGCGAATTTCTTTTTCTAGGCTGATATATAGGTCCTCAAGGGGGCCTTCTATTAGAGAGGGCCTTCTATTAGAGAGGGGCCTTCTAATCGAGAATATACGGTAATTTTTCAAAAATAGGATGTGCCCTGAAATGTGCCCTTTAGGGCACATTTGTCGAACTCTGTAATGAGCACAGCATAAATGGCACTAATTTAGTGCTAAGCATCTTTTATTGCTAAATCACGTCTTCTTATTATGAACCAACTACTAATTCTGACACCGTTAGTTACTGCAACCGTTGAATACTATTTTTTTGTGTTACAGCTTAGTGCTTATGCTTAGAATATGCCCCGTACCCGAGATTCGTAGATCTGTGATAAAAGTTTGCCGAATAAATTGAAAAGTAAGCTTCAAAACACCCATTTTTACGTAATGCCCAAAATGCCGATTGAATTTTTTTGGCGCTACTCGGTTATACCCACCCCCCCCCCCCAAAGTGCTACTCGGGAATACCCCCCCCCCCCAATCCTAGGAGCTACTCGGTTATACCCCCCCCCCCAAAATCAAGATTTTCAGGAGTGGTCAAAACACATTTTTAAGCAATAATTTTGCCATAAAAGGACCAGAAAAGCAATTAAAATAGGGTTCAAGGGCTGTATTGGGAGGGGAAGGGACAAAACAGGGGCCACTTTTCTAGTGCCTATAAGTTCCAAAGAGTATTAATTCTCTAAGTGTTGAAGTCACTTTCAAACCCAGCCATTTGTGGTGCACGAAAAAGTATAAGCACTCGAAATGATCGGACCGATTAGCCGGGTGGATCCTGATGGTTGTCGTTTAACTTTTGGATGGCTGAGCTTCTGGCTCGTAGCCTCAGGCTGGAAAATGGAAAAAAAAAATGTTCGGCCGAAAAATCAAAGATGTAGAACATAGTTTTGAATGCTGGGGCCTACCGCATAAATAAACTCTGGTATGCATGCTTTTTCATGCATCCAGAGTCTTTTTCGAGTGATTTGTGTCTAAGGCATGGTGTGACAAATCGATAAATTTATCGATTTCGATAAAATCCATTCAAACAAGAATTATTCAAAAAAATCGATAAAAAATCGATAAAAATTTTTATCGATTTTTTATCGAAATTTTATCGATTTTTATCGATTTTTTGGGCTTAGAGTTATTATGCTCTTTGGTGTCTGGTCGTCAGTTTGAATGATATTCTATGACCTGTACTGTTAACTTTGCCTACGTTTTCACTTCCGACTTACGTCTTTTAGTTTTTTCACCTTTTGGCTTCCGCCTTTGGCCAGAAGTAATCTTTACTTCATTAACTATGTCACTTTTCAGCAAATTGTCTTCCATTTCGATGCAACAAGTCGTAAATTTGATAGAAGATGAGGACGAATCATGGCCAGAAGAAGCCGAAAGTCTCAGTCCAAGAGTAAAACAAGCTAGACGATGTAAGGTACGTGTCAATTTAAACACCAAGGCATTGCCGGCATTGATTATGATGGCTTTAGAAGATGGATGTTTGCTTTTTCGGATTTCTTTGGCGGCAGCAGCATTAGAAGCTTTCAATCGGAAGTTTGGTGAGTTTTCCGAAGAAAACTGGCATTCGTCATCGTCTGGAAGAATTAATAAAAAGTTGGTGGTCTGTGCTGCGTTCTTAGACCCCTTCGAGCATTCGCAACTAAAGACTATGTGTGATTTAGCGCCTGGTCTCAACTATGATATGGTATTATTTTGTCGTAAGAAATTAATTTTTTTCTTTAATTTTAGATCAAGAAGACCGTAATCAACGAAGTTAGATTACTTACACCAGTTGATTTCGTTAGAGTTCCCGTGTCGAGCCGATGTGCAAGATTTGCTCAAGGTGGTCAAAACGCAATTGAGAAAGAGGTCAACAGCTACACGGCACTTTTGTCGATTGGAGAAAGTCCGCTGAATTTTTGGCGAAACAGTGAAAAGGTAAGCGATTTTTCAGTTCAATTTTTAACCTTATTTTTATAGTATTTTCCGTATCTTGCTACACTGGCTCGTTATCTTCTCTCCGTTCCTGCCTCATCATCTCCAAGTGAAAGAGCCTTCAAAGAACTACGTTGCATTATGGTTGATTTCACCCGAAACCAGATGAGCGCAGCAAAAATCGCGTCTCTAATCCATATCAGAACTTCTTTTTTGAACAATATTTGATTTAGTCGATTTGTTGCCCTGTTATATGTTTCCTTGTCTTGCTTCAATAAATTTTGCTTGGTTAAAATGTTAAAATGTTTACAGGTGAGGGAGGATATAGATCGTGGGTACATAAAAAATTCTTTCAGTTTTTCTAAAAATGATGATGATAACCAGAAACTAATGGGAAAAAGTGAAGCCATAAGCTAGGTATGATAACATTAACTCCAACCAGCCCATCCTACTAAAAATAAGGATTTACATTGGAAATTATGTGGTAACTTCAAGTACAATATTAACTGCAATAAGGAAACCAAGTTATATAAATTTGAGATCTTTAGCCGAATTGTTGATTGCGATTAGCGACCCAGATACTGCAAAAAAATTGTCTCATACACGTCTTTAAAAAAATAAAAAAAAAGAGATGAAAAATAATTACTAAAAAGTATATTATAATCTGAGGTACACTAAGGAGATGTGCATAGAAAAAGAGGTATAAGTTATATATATACCGTATAACTGACTCTAACACTATACAATTGGCGATCCTATTTTAGCAAGTCTATACTATAAACGAAAAAAACTTGACCAAAATTTTGAAAAGAGAGACCAAAGAGTAGAAAAACTCTAAGTCAAAAAAAACGATAAAAATCGATAAAAAATTTTATCGATTTTTTATCGATTTTTGCTATGACATAACGCCAAAGGCCATTTTATCGATTATCGATAAATTTATCGATTTGTCACACCATGGTCTAAGGTATGTGGGTGTGCGCATCTCAACTCCAAGCCCCCAAGCCCCCTGCGCCCCCTTCGGGGCGCAGGGGGCTTGAGAGTTAGAGATGCGCGCACGCACTTACCTTAGACATAATTCCGAGAACTACACTTGATCATAAAATGCATATAGAGTCTATTTTTGCCACGGCCCGAGTTGAAAAACATGGTAAAGCAGCTAAAAAAAGTGGCCCCTGTATTATTCCCTTCCCCTCCAATACAGCCCATAATCCCTTTTAAATTGCTTTTCTGGACCTTTTATGGCGAAATTATTGCTTAAAAATGTGTTTTGACCACTCCTAAAAATCTTGATTTTTGGGGGGGGGGTATAACCGAGTAGGTCCGATTTTTGGGGGGGGGGGGGCGGTATTCCCGAGTAGTTTTTTGGGGGGGGGGGTATTACCGAGTAGCGTCAATTTTTTTTTACTATAAGCTTATATTTTGAGTTTTTTCAGAGTGTTGTTACGAAAAAAACCTTATTTTTTGTAGCCCGTTTTCTATACTACCCGACTGTAAGTTTATCCCCTCCTAACGATAGGAAAAATAAAAATTCCCTGTGCGGCGAAGTTTTAAAAAATCGATAAAAATCGTGCTTATGCTAGTGCTTATGCTTAGAATATGCCCCGTACCCGAGATTCGTAGATCTGTGATAAAAGTTTGCCGAATACATTGAAAAGTAAGCTTCAAAACACCCATTTTTACGTAATGCCCAAAATGCCGATTGAATTTTTTTTTACTATAAGCTTATATTTTGAGTTTTTTCAGAGTGTTGTTACGAAAAAAACCTTATTTTTTGTAGCCCGTTTTCTATACTACCCGACTGTAAGTTTATCCCCTCCTAACGATAGGAAAAATAAAAATTCCCTGTGCGGCGAAGTTTAGTATAAATTCAACCACCCCGAAATCTGTTAGGTCTAACGTTCGGCATTGGTTAAATCCGATTTTGAAATCCTTATTTTGAAATTTTAGGCTTAAATAAAAGCACGAAGCACACTCTACAAGATTAGTGTTCATAGAGCACTGTGTGATTAAAATTTGGGTTTCCGAGATATATGAAGTTTAGACAAAGAACTTGGAGGTAGCAAATGTATGCTAAACTTCTCCGCGCAGTGAAATTTTTATTTTATGTTTGTGAGGAGGAAATAAACATACTGGCAGATAGCAACCAAGCTTACAACCAAGCCCCCTGCGCCCCTTCGGGCGCGCAGGGGGCTTGGTTGCTTGGGGCTGAGATGGGCACACCCACATACCTTAGACATAAATCACTCGAAAATGACTCTGGATGCATGAAAATGTATGCATACCAGAGTTTATTTAAGCGGTAGGGACCAGTATTCAGAACTATGTTCAACATCTCTCTCTTTACCCTGGCAGCTCCCAACTGGCAGCCATATTTTTTCTATATTTCCTAGACAAACAAACCGTTTTAAACTAGTAACACTAGAGTTGGCCCAAAACTCCGGTTCCGGTTTACCAGTCCTTTTTCGGATCCCGATTCCGGTTCCTGCCCCCATCCAAATATCAATTCCAAGCCAAACTCTTTCATGATTTTGCTCTTTCTTGGCTGACTTTAAAGGCGTATTTTTCACTTTTGAGCGAATTTTTTGTGTTGAATACCAAAATAAATAAGAACACATGAAAAGCAGCAGAGACTAGTTCCAAAAATACGTTTTTGAGACTCCGGTTTTGGTTTCGGCATAAATAAAATTCCGATTCCGGTTGCGGTTTTTACAAAACTCAAATCCCGATTCCGCTGTTAGCAAAAGTCAAATTCCGGATCCGGTCTAAATATCGATTTCGAGACAACTCTAAGTAACACTATGTTATAGTAACACTAAGTCAAAATGTAAAACAAAACATTAATTCTCACGTCAAATCGTATAGGGATTTGGGTTTGATAGTACTAAAATTTCGATTTCACACGTTCGTACCCGAAAAAAGTTCAGACCAGCAAGGTGGATATCCACCTACTCGAAGATACCTACCAGTGTGGTAAAAGTACGAAAATAGCCACCACCACCGCCACCAGCAAGTGTGGCAGCCACCGCCACCACCACCGGTATCGGTGCCTGCCACCGCCACCGGTGGCCACCGGTGGCTGCCACCACCACACACCACTTCCGGAAACCACGGAAAAGGCGCAAAAAAGCGCGAAAATTGCAAAAACTCAAAATATTAACAGGTGAATATTTTCATTACAGTCGAAAGTTGGACATCAAATTCCAATAAAACGCGTATTATAGTTCAGAAGAACTCGTTTTTTTCAGAAGTTCGGGTCTAAACACCCGATATCGACTTAAAATGGCCTCAGGAGTTCGAAAAAAAAACATTATTTTTAAGTTCTTGTCAATAAAAAATTGAGTTTAGAGCTTTTTGAAATTTTGACTTTCTATCTGTTTTACCATGTTTTTCACTATGAGACTTGCCAAAAAGAGCCTCTAAATGCATTTCCGATCGAGAGTCTCGCTCGGAATTATGTCTAAGGTAAGTGAGTGCGCGCATCCATAACCAACCAAGTCCCATGCGTCCCGAAGGGGGCGTAGGCGACTTGGTTGCTTGGGGTTGAGATGCGCACACCCACATGCCTTAAAGGGGCATGCCCGTGCGTTTCAAAAAGTTAAGGCGGGTACCAGCAAAAATTTTTGAGTCGTGCCATTTTTCTCTCGTCTTGCATCAAATCTGATATTAATGACCTTATGCTACTTTTGAAAACTAGGCAGAAAACTTAAAAAATTCAGATGAGAACGCATGTAAAACTTGATCGAGAAAGAAAAAATTGATGGTCGTCCCGCCTTTTCTCCGTGCCCTTTAAGGCGCATTCACAGTGAGGAGACTGTTGGCGGATGCTAATCCAGACTTTACACTTGGAAATGGCCATAGCTTTTTTTAAATTTTTCAAAATTCTTTTTTTGGTGCCATCTCGTAGCTAATATTCAGGGCTACAAGATGAGCTATTGATAAGTCAGATATTGTTAAAAAAATTAAGTTAAAAAAGAAAGACTCTGCCCAAGCATCCGCACACGAATTCGAGTTAGGATTCTTGGCGGAGTCTTAAAATTTTATCTGAGTTTTTGAAGCAATATTTACTAGAGCTGTGATAAACACCGGTGATAATCTTTCCGGTAATATTCCCGGGAATATTACCGGTGATAATCTTTTTTTTCGGTGATATTCGGTAATAATCTTTATTTACACAACTCAGCCCAACTCAATCAAAATCGCACGCAAACATATCACATTCTTCATCAAAAATGCTTTTTCAAATTCTGGTTCTCTATCTTCTTCGATTTCTTCTGATTGCTGTTCCACTCGCATTTTCTTGAAAAGAGCAGTGTACTTCAGCATAAGATTTTGCTTGATGAACGTTACTTGAGAGACGATGTGGACTTTCATGCTGAAATTGATCATAAAAAGTTGCCACTCATTCCACTTCAACAAAACTAACCTGCTGCGCAGTTTAGTGTGATTTTCCGCCTATGATTAACCAATTCTTTCTGTTGACGCAGCTGTGATTGGCACGTTGTGAAGCATTTGGACGACTTTGGACAAAAGCGTATCCGAAAAAAAAAAGCTTTCCACCATGTGAGCGCTTCATTGAATCGACTGCTTTCCAAGCATAGCGACGCATGTTTTTTTCAAATTTGCCTGTACTAGACAACCACTCAGCCCATTCTATCATTACCTAAATTAAGATTTTATTCTACATTTTCTACAAAACGTTTTATTTGCTACTTGTCGTTCTTTGCCAGCAAACGCTGGGTTTTTTAGGCACTTGTTTGCCAAGAGTTCTATTGCTTTTTGCTTATCCTCATTAGTTAGCGCTTGTCCTAGGTCTGACGGCTCGAGCACATCCAAGAGATACGCGACATCAGATTTCGCAAATTTTTCGCGGCTTTGCGAAATCTGAACAATCGTTTACAGCCAAAAAAAATCGAAGCGATCATACATCGATAATCTCATCCTTAATTTGGTCGAAGAATCCACTGGCTCCAACCGCTGCTCTAGATTTGGGAAAGGGCTTACGAACAATCTTGTAACACCTAAGAAAAACAGTTGAAGCAATTTAAAGTCAATAAAAATGTTTACCTTCGTGAATTAAATTCATTGCCCTCAATGGCGACAATTGCACTTGACAGTGAATTGAGGATCTTCTGGGACACTCCTTCACATCTAGCCAAAAGTCCTCGCTGTCCCACAGAAGTCTTCTCAAACGCTCTCCTTCTTTCTTAAGCGACGCATTGTTTAGAACTTCTTGACCACAAATGGCAGACTTAAGAGCAGTGTGATTAGACGCAATTGATGGCTTGAAATGCTTTTGGATGGTTTTTGGTGGTTCGGACATGATCTGAAAATTTTCGAAAAAACGTAAAAAAACTGCCTTGGTCCCCTTGTTGTTTTTGAACGTTTCTCCGACTTTACGCATTTGCGTATTTTCGGAGAAACGTCCTTTACCAAAATAAAAGCACATAAAGATAGCAAGTCGCTACTACCATTCATTTTTCATATGATAAATAAGAAAAAATGAAAAATAAATGCAGGGACAACAACTTTTGGTAAATTTGAAAGGCATTTTATTAGCAAAAGATTATCACCATTTTTTGTTCTCTCGGTGATATTCCAGGTGATAATCGGTGTTTTTCTAGGAATATTCCCGGGAATATTACTGGGAATATTCCCATTTCACAGCTCTAATATTTACTCAGTCAATAGCTCATTTGGTAGCTCTAAACCTCAACTATATGATGTCAGAAGCTATATGAGCAACTGAAAAATAAAAAACTGCAATAACTGAATAATTTTGGGAGAACAGTAAAAAAGCGAGGATTCTGTTTCGCTGATTCTTAGTGAGTAGTCTGCTTTAGCATGCGCAAACAGCCTCCTCATGGTGTATGCGCCTTAAGACCCAAATCACTCGAAAGTGACTCTGGAAAAATCATGCATACCAGAGTTTATTTATGCGGTAGGCCCTAGTATTCAAAACTATGCTCAACATTTTCTTTTTTGTTCAAAATTGGTCTTTTTCGGTCCATTTCCATCCAAATACACTCCTAAATTCCTTAAAAATAGTCAAAATGGGTGATTTTGGGTGGTCCTGAGACTCAAATTTTAATGACCAGAACTCAAAAAATGCCTTTTTTGACTTCCTGAGGCCATTTTTGGTCGATATAGGGTTTTTGGAAACACTTTTAAAAAAGTAGATTAGGAAGGATGGGGGTTTATATCCAAGTAGCGCCCTTTTTTTTAAACAATGTTGTTTATGAAACCTACTGTGTTCAATTATATCTTCATCCTCTTGTCATTTAATGATAAAAACCGTTAAGTTCAATAGTATGTCTGATTATGCAAAACTTATCGAAATACAGGGTGGGCCAATTTTTTCCACCACATTTGTTTTGGCCATGACTTTTGAAATTTGCGGTCTTTTTTTTCGACTGACCATTTATTCGAAAGCCCTTACTTTGCCATTTCGTTTTAAAAAAAGAACGCGTCGATGTCATTAAAAATCACCGACATATGGCTGTTTTTTGTGAAGGCATCGATTTTGGACTGCTTATCTATCGCTTTCATAGCTTCATACACTTTCATCGAAGACAATTCTGAAGCACATTTTTATTCGTAAGAAACCATAACATCCAAAACAACACAATGACAAATACTCAATTAACATTTGCAAAAGTTTGCTCCACACTTCTGCCACCAACTGCAATGCACCGGTTGAGACGCTGTTAATAGGCTTGAACTGATCGGCAATCATCTGCTGAGGCAAATCTCGAAAGGCATTTCGGATTCTTCTCGTCAGTTCATCCAAGTCGTTGATAGGAGTTCGGTACACTTGGCTCTTGATCCAGCCCCACAGAAAGAAGTCACCGGGAGTCAAGTCCGGAGAATATGGCGGCCAAGAAAGATTCGGAGAACCACGACCCATCCACCTGTTCGGAAAAACTGCTGTGAGATAGTTGCGCACAGCTAGAGACCAATGAGGCGGGGCTCCATCCTGAACGACAAAGCATTTGGTACACAATAACTTTTAACCTGTAATCTACCTGCATAAATACAAACCGCCCAAAATTTGGCCACTGCTGAAGTTCAGGAACCACTTGATCTTGAAGGAGGCGGAGATATGAAGCGCCATTGATATTCCCCTGGATGAAGACAGGTCCGATGACTCTCGCGCGACCAAGTAAAGCAAAGACCGTGACGCGAGGAGAATGGAGAGGAACTGCTTCAAACCAGTGCGGATTTTCATCGTCATAATAGCGGAAATTGTGTCGATTAACCCCACCCTTGAGATGAAAATGAGCTTCGTCACAGAAAACCAAGTTGTCGAGGAAGGACAGCCATATGTCGGTGATTTTTAATGACATCCACGCGTTTTTTTTTTAAACGAAATGGCAAAGAAAGGGCTTTCGAATAAATGGTCAGTCGAAAAAAAGGACCGCAAATTTCAAAAGTTATGGCCAAAACAAATGTGGTCGAAAAAATTGGCCCACCCTGTAAATTTAAAAAATCTAAAACAAACAAAATCTACTGAAAGTTAAAAAAAAATCTGAAGATTTAGCCACCAAAACTGCCACCGGTGTGTTCTGCCACCCACCGCCACCGCCACCGGTGGCTACCAAAAAAACCCCACCACCACCGGTGGATCCACCGGTGGATTTACCACACTGATACCTACCCCAGAATATTGAGGTACCTACCCCAGTCAAGACTACAAAATTAAAAAAAGGCTGCCCGTTGGGGGCTGCCAGTTGGGAGTCCTGCCAGTTGGGGGCTGTCAGTTGGGATTTTACCGAGAAACTGCTGATATCACCGTTTTATTTTCAGTACATGATTGCAAAAGAAAACGCAGCAACTGCATATCATTTTGATACCAAAACAAGGCAAATTGTAAATTATTAATTCTTTCGATTAGTTTAAGTTAGGCAGCAAGTTTTGAGAAGAGGTAGTCCAAAAATCAACAAATTCATTAGAGCTTAGGTTTTTTCTGAGTCATTTCAAATTCGCGACTATTGTGGCGTTCTGTATTTTCATGATTTTTAGACAGAAAATTTTATTTCTTTGTAAATTTAGGCCATTTGACGTTGAGAAGGACTCAAAAGTGTGTCCCAAACAGCGATCTTCCCTTAGGATTGGTTTAGAGATCAAAAATTCACAAAAAGGTAATAGATTGTAAATTATATATTCTTTCGATTAGTTTAATGTAATCGCTTGTAAACTTTTGACTCTTTCGATTATTTTTATGTAATCGATTGCAAATTTTGATTCTTTCGATTAGTTTCAGGTAATCAATTGTAAATTTTGATTCTTGCGTGTAAATGAAAGAATAAACCAGTAAAAAGGGTAATAAACTGTTTTTTTTTGACTAAAAACATCTGTATAAAGACGAACTTCTGCTTTCAACGTCATGTTTATCACAAAATGGCCTTTTTTACTAACTTAGTCTTTCGATTACACGGAAGAATCAAAAATTAACCATCGATTACATGAAACTAATCGAAAGAATCAAAAATTTGCAATCTATTACAGAAAAGTAATCGAAAAATTAATAATTTGGTACTATTCCATTGTATCCCCCCCCCCCAAAGCTATTCCAGTGTCCCTATAGCTATTGCAGTGTCCCTATGTCCTTAAAGCTATTCCGACCCCCAAAATTTGAACCCTGGTGCAGTATAAGAATATTTTTTTGCGAAATTCAAATTTTTAATCGAAAATGTTATGCTGTTTCTTTCCACAGTTTTAAAAATGTGCGATTCAATGATTTTATGGCAAAGATCCGTTTTCCAACAATCTCTACTATCTCAAAAGACTCAAAACTCTATTTCTCTACTCTCTACTCTATAGAAAACAACAAATACTATAAATTAGTGGATAACAACGATAAAATTAACGAGAATGAATAATTATTCTTCTTGATACTGACAGAGAAACCCCTTCTTTTCGACGCAGCCTATTTCTTGGGTGAGTCATCAGCACTCGGACATAAGAATTAATGCCAAAACTTTCCCTTACTGACGGCGCACCATAAGAAGCTTCCAAAAGACGATTGCATGCGTTATCAGACGCTGAAAGCAAAGCATTTAAAGCTTCTTCTTAATTGGAGAATCCAGTTTCTTTTCTTCCACCGTCTGATGATTGCGATGTCCACTTATCTCAACTTCCACTTTTTCAGAGTCTTCCGGTTGTCGCACGCGCATTTTCATCTTGCAGTCGTATGCTTGATTGTACTTTTTGTAGTGATCGCAGAGATATTTTAATGTTGTCCCACCATCATGCTTTTCAGTCTGATCGCTATAAATTAATTAGTAAAAAAGTGAAAAAAAAAGAGTCAATAAACTTACTATCGCCAGCTAGCCCACCATTTTGAATCGATTTCTTTCCACTGCTTGAAGAATTTTTCGTCATCACAAGTAGCAACGCTTTCCCATTCGCGAGTCATCTCAAATATTTCCTAAAACAAAATATGCATGAGCTGAGAAAAGGTTAAAACTATGACATAATGATACATAAGAGCTAAACATGGCAGAAAAAAAATAAAAACGTGGCAGAAAAAAGCAAAACGTGGCAAAAAAATTAAATCGTGGCAGAAAAAAGCAAAATGTGGCAGAAAAAAATCTAAATGTGGCAGAAAAAAGCTTTTTTGACTAAAACTCGAAAAACGTGGCAGAAAGAAGCAAAAACGTGGCAGAAAGAAGCTTTTTTGACTAAAACTCGAAAAACGTGGCAGAAAGAAGCAAAAACGTGGCAGAAAGAAGCAAAAACGTGGCAGAAAAAGCCAAACCGTGGCAGAAAAAAGCTTCGTCCTTATCCTTAATGTTATCTTATTTGTGATCTTTGTAATCTTATTTGTGCCTTGACAGAGGCGAGGGTGTCCGCCGGTAGGCGAGCCCCCGATCCAGAAGAGTGAGTAAGCGTGCGAGGAGAGTGAGACGGTATGCCAAATGAGTGATGAGCGAGTAAGTAGGCGGGTGTGCCAGATGGGCACACCCACAACTGAGCACAAAATATCTTAGAAAAAATTCAACTGAGCAAAAAGTCATCTAAGAATAAATTCAAATGAGAAACAATTGGTCTTGGCAAGATTTGTTTCCAAAATAATTTTTTAGTATTAAAGCGTTTCTAGAAACAATACTTTTCACACTGAACAAAGTGATCAATAAAATATCTAATACAGTTGACCCTCGATATAATATACCACCGATACAGGCCATCTCTTACTGGCTGTACAACACTATATTAACTGAGAATTTTAGGTAGGACTAAAACATTTTCATTTGAATAGTCGAAATTTCACGGTTTCGAATCCAATTACCTACAAACCCTATTTATGAGTTTTGTTTCTACAAAAAAGGTCGTTTGGCCTGGATCAAAAGTGGATATCCATCTGAATGGCCGGAAAAAAGTTTAATCAAAATAAAAGAATGGTTGATATCCAGGTAACTCTAGAGTAGGGGTATATGCACCCAAATGACCTGAAAAGTCAAACTCTCGTCTTTTTATATCTAAAATTAAAGTAAAAAAAGGTATACTCCCATGTGGATTCAAACCAGCAACCTCTATATCACCCCTTAGAATCGCTCAGAACTCCATCCAGAGTGACCAAACCAAACCAAGTGGTCGTCCACTTGGATCAATTGTTTTTTCACGTTTTCGGGTTCAAAACAATTTTTTTGCACTAATTCAAGCATGCTGAAGATGTTTTCATGCTCGCAGGTGAAAAAAAATCACATGAGTGGTAAAATCACGTTTTATCGAGAAATTTTTGAGTTATCGTAAATTCTTGATTGATAAAAATCAAGAACTCACAGTAACTCAAAAATTTCTCGATAAAACGTAATTCCACCACTGTCACACCATCTTCAGCATGCTTGGATCAGTGCAGAAAAGTTGTTTTGGAACCCAAAAACGGAAAGAAAATTTTTGATTCAAGTGGACGACCACTTGGTTTGGTCACTCTGGATGGAGTTCTAAGCGATTCTAAGGGGTGGTGTAGAAGTCGCTTATACGAATCCACCTGGGCGGAGATCTTATTTTTTTATCAAGATTTTCAGTGTTTGAGTGGTGTAGAGTAGGGTTGGCCTCATCCCCCTGCTTTTCGGGGTGCGGGCGAGATCAGCCTAAAATTTTTTGGCTTGGGGCTTAAGGCTTTCGCCACCCATATGACGTCAAGGCCACGCTAGTGCCCCCAACCCTAGTGTAGAGGTCCATATACTCATCGCCAAGGTTAATCGTTCGAACCCCTCCTGGTTCAATCATTCCTGAATAGAGCACCTCGATTCATGGTACTCGTCACTAGGTGCTCAACTGGGTTCGGGGAGGATAAAGTACTTTTAGAAGATTTGGGTTGATTTGGAGTAGAGAAGACAAAATTATACAACCAATTATTTACAAGAAAGTTTTCCGTGAAATAGTCTTGTCAAAGAACAATTATTTTGGAAACAAATCTTGCCAAGACCAATTGTTTCACATTTTAATTTATCGTTAGATGACTTTTTGCTCAGTTGAATTTTTTCTAAGATACTTTGTGCTCAGTTGTGGGTGTGCCGCCAGATGAATGGAGTAGTATGCTTGATAAGCCGATTATGTTATTTAATTTTAAGCTGATTTATGTGAATAGTAGTCTTCGCTGATTATATGAATAAAGAGATGTTAAGTGTCATAAAGTTTGATTTTTTGAGTTAAAAAGAGTTATAGAGATGCGGTGCATCAAGCAGCGTGGCCGCGAGCGTAGGGCGCGGCGTAGCCGGGCCCACGCGAGCTAGTTCATTTACTACCAGCCAATCTGGGATCAGATATTCTCCTCAACAATAAAGAAAGGATGGTACTTTCTTCTTACCGCAAAACACTTGAAAATTACCGCAAATCATTTTTTTATTACCGCAATTTGATTTTCCCGCAAAATACTTTTTTATTACCGCAAAATACTTTTTTCTTACCACAAAAATACTTTTTTCTTGACGCAAAAAATTTTCTCGTCGTTTTTAGTCAAAATTTTGCGGGAATTTGAATTTTTCAGTCAGGAAAAAACTTGGATCCCTCAAAATCCCACCCCAGAATGGCCAGAAGCCCCTGAAAGTTGGTTTTTTCGGGGTTTACTAAAGGGGGGGGGTAAACTTTTTGCGAAAATTCGATTGAGCGGATCAGATTTCGGGTCCGATCGGCTCAATCGCCCACAACTCCACCCTGAACCACTCGAAACCACCATAAACCTGGAATTCTGAGCGATTAAGCCCATCGGACCCGAAATCTGATACGCTCAATCGATTTTTCTCGAAAAGTTTACTCCCCCTTTAGTAAACCCCGAAAAAACCAACTTTCAGGGGCTTCTGGCCATTCCGGGGTGGGATTCTGAGGGATCCGAGTTATTCCGCGGTAAGAAAAAAGTATTTTGCGGTAAGAAAAAAGTATTTTGCGGTAAGAAAAAAGTATTTTGCGGTAAGAAAAAGTATTTTGCGGTAAGAAAAAAGTATTTTGCGGTAAGAAAAAAGTATTTTGCGGTAAGAAAAAAGTATTTTGCGGGAAAATCAATTGCGGTAAGAAAAAAGTATTTTGCGGGAAAATCAAATTGCGGTAATAAAAAAATGATTTGCGGTAATTTTCAAGTGTTTTGCGGTAAGAAGAAAGTACCATCCATAAAGAAATAATAATTTTTGAATAAATTGCAAAATAAATTTTGAAATGAGAATTTGTCCTGTTAGGAGACTTTTACGTACCGTATTATTATGTTTCTACAAAATTGTTGAGCCACAAGTTAGTGGGTTTTTGATTTTTCTCAATAATTTCTTACTTTTTTGATTTTAACTGTGCGCATATTGACAAAAACCTGTTCTATATTCTCTTTCTGTAATCGTGAGAAAATATTTTTGCGTAAAAATTCTTATTGTTTTTTTTTCAGATTGATCGCTGAAAATGGGATTTCAAACGGAGCCGATTATCATTGATGGGAAGAACCATTTGCTAGGTCGTCTTTCTGCTACTATTGCCAAGCAGTTGCTGTTGGGGCAGAAGTTCGTCGTCGTCCGCTGTGAGGCCATCAACATTTCTGGCAACTTCCATCGATCCAAGCTGAAGTACCTCAGTTTCCTGCGCAAACGCTGTAATGTGAAGCCAACTCGCGGTAAGATTTGAATATTTTTTAGCCTACTAGCTCATCTCTGTAGTTGTTCCTTTCAGGGCCTTTCCACTATCGTGCGCCAAGCAAAATTTTCTGGAGAACGGTGCGTGGTATGGTGCCTCACAAGACTGCCCGTGGAGCCGAAGCGTTGAAAAAGCTAAAGGTTTTCGACGGTGTTCCTCAGCCTTACGACGTGAAAAAGAAGGTGGGTTGTTTCACATTGTGCTGAGTAGTTAACTCTCGTTTCAATGCACTGTTTAGTTCGTGCTTCCATCAGCCCTTCGTCACATTGCTTTGAAGCCGCGCAGAAAGTATTGTACCGGTAAGTTTAGCTCAAATAGTAGTGGTAGTCTAGATTATACTTTATGCTGGGGTCCTCTCAAACTATCTCGGGAATAGAGAGAGGCGTAAAAACAGTCAGAGTTTTAAAAGTTTGCGTAGGTAGCTCCTTGCCCTATCGATTAGCCCCAGGAAATGGATGACAGTATTTCAGCAACCTAAGATCTAATAAGGTCCTAAGATACCATATTCCAAACCAAACAGAAGGAAATTGTGTATAGAAGACAGCTACTTCACTAATAGACACTATTTAAAATATACGGGAAATAGAGAATTGGCTTTTGCGCGCAGCGCTTATCCCACGCCGATTCAAATTTTTCATAATGGTCCTTTAAGGAGGTTTTTCATAAATATTACTTTTTGTGTCACCCTGCATTTGAACCGTATTTTTTATGAACCTAAAATGTTTGGAAAATTATAGTATCTCTGCTATTTTTTTTTCAGTTGGACGTCTTGCTCATGAAGTCGGATGGCAGTACCAGGGAGTCGTTGAGAAGCTTGAACAGAAGCGAAAGGTCCGAGGAGCAGCTTTCCACGAGCAAAAGAAGGCTAATGCTAAGCTTAAGGCTCAGGCCGTCAAGAACGCTGCACCGAAGGTGGCTGCCTACCAGAAGATTCTCGAGCAGTATGGACATGCCTAATCAGACAATCAAATCGTTATCTGCTTTGTTGATTGGTTGTTGGACAAGAAATAAAACTGTTATTCTTTTAATCCATTGTTGTTTTTAAGAGTGGTGGTCCAAATAGGATTTTTAATTTAGTTGCAAACATAGGTCATTTGCGTGATATTTGAGACTCTTTCCAGATGCTGCTCCAGAACATCGAGAAAGTGTTGGTTGCCAAGAGTGGTGTCACTCTTGTTGAATATGAACCCACCTTGTCGCCTCTATTCATTTTCTTTAACTTTCTTGAAGATTGTCTAAAAGAGAAGAACAATGTGGTTTTTGTTGCATTCAATCATTCTCCGGAGTCATTAAGGTTTTATATTTGACAATCTTGTGAAATATGTTGATGCGGCTACTAGTTTAATATATTCCTTGTAGAACAGCGAGTGCCAAAATGGCTTTGAGAATTGATTGTGGGATGTTCCACTTTGTTGCATTCAAAGATGTGATCACGTGTTGCTCCTCGTTTGATAATGTTGCAGATAGCTTACGGGCTGTGAGTTATTTTTTTCGACTAATTAATTTGTTGAGGCAGAATCTTTTATACTTACTTTTATTAGCGATTGTCGAGATTTTCCTATTGTTCACGCATTACGGCCTAGAATGTTGAGTATAGTGTCAAAAAAAATTTTTTTCATTCTGCACATTTTTCAATCGTATTATCACAGTGGATTTTTTTGTTTATTTCCTCCGGTCTAAAACTAGCCAAAATTTTAAGCCTAAGCTAGTGAAGCTGACTAAAAAGTGAGTACCTAGCTAAAACCATCGTTTTATCCGATAATCCATTATGGCCGATTTTTTTGATTTGAGAATAGTATTTAAACATCTTTTAAGTGATTTCTATATGCTGAAAACGATAAAAACGTTATTTTCTGACACTTTTCTTCAAAAAAGGGATTTTTCAACAAAAAAAAATCTTGACCAAAATTTGACATTTTGCCGTGGGGGATCGAGGTAAATCCACGGGGTTTCAAAATTTTGAAAGTGAGTTTTGTCATCAATTTTAATTTTATATGAGGTCAGCAATTGGTCAGCCCCAAATGAAAGCCGAGAATCTCCTCCTTCAGAAAATATAGACTAAATTTTGCAAATCACAGAGAAAAAAGTAGAAAATGGAAAGCCTCATTGAAATGGAAAATGAACTGACAGTGGTAAAAATAGAGCCTTTTCTTTTCTACTTTTGTAAACTCTCTAATTTACTAAATTTGGTCTGTATTTTCTTAAAGAGGAGATCATCAGCCTTTCATTGGGGTGTGGGGTGTCATCAAAAATAAAAAATTCAGCTAATTTTCATACAAAATTAGAATTTAAATTACCACTTATTTTCAAGATTCTGAAACCCCGTGAAATCACCT
The DNA here is from genome assembly GCA_004194705.1 of Ditylenchus dipsaci. Lineage (NCBI taxonomy): Eukaryota > Metazoa > Nematoda > Chromadorea > Rhabditida > Anguinidae > Ditylenchus > Ditylenchus dipsaci. The sequence goes on along the minus strand of SADC01000027.1, from coordinate 24,179 downwards.
TGTATTAAGGTGTTCTACTCCGTTTTGATCACTGGAGCAGGGCAAAAAGACTCTATATGACTCTATATTTACATTTTTTTTATCAATTTTTTTGTTAAAAAAATCAATTTTCTATGTAAAAAATTATCACAAAACAACTTTTCTATCGTTTTCAATATTCTATCGTTTTCAGCATATCACTTAAAAGACACTTGAACACTACTCTTAAATCAGTAAAAAAATCAGGCCCCCAACCCAATAAGTGCCTTTTTGAGTGCTTTTTTCTGGGTATTCAAAGTCGAAGTCCTTATCATTGTCTCTTACAGAGCGGTTGTTATCACTTTTCTTTCGCAATAATTTACTAACACATCCTTATTCAAAATTGTTTTTTTTTCAGAAGATTTTATCACTTCTAACGAAAGACCAGAGGAACCTTGTTGTTTTTGAAGATTTTGACGTGCTGCATGACTTGGGATATGATCTGGGAAGTGATTTGCAATTTTTGCAAAGATTAAAGCTGGAACTGCCAGAAAGTTCGCAAATAATAATTGGGTCATGCAATCCAGTGTATGACAGCCTTTTCAACATCTTTAATCTTCGCTTCAAACTTCGACCAATCGGGGCTGGATTTGGGAAGAATGTGACGGGAGAGGTAGATTTTATTGATTTTTCGTTGCAGTCAAGTCTCCTAAAACCTCCTTACCCTCAAGTTTGAACCACCACTAAAATACGAATATTTGCAACACATTTTAGTGCCTTTTTACCATGCTTTATTAATGTCTATGAATTCAAAGTCTCGTGAATTCTGACTTTGTCGCTACTTTTAAGAATAACCACACTATACAGTTGAGTCTCGATTTAAGACCACCCATCGAGATCGACCTAGGCTGATCTTATATCGGAGTGGTTTCATATCGAGACCCGACTGCAGAGCCTTTAAGGGGCACGGTCACCTGTTTTTGAACTGTTTCCCGCCAATTCAAAAATTTTTTCGAGTCATTGAACTTCTGTACGGACTTTTGGCGCAGTATAAAATATCACCCCCCCCCCAAACCTGACCTTAAAAAAATCGCTGTAACTACCCTTTCGAACAAAAAATTTAGGTTTAGCTCTTAAGCTTGGGGGTAGTTCTATACTAGGGTTGGATTTTCCAGCTTGGTTTCTAACAAAACTATACCTAAAATTAAATTCTAGGCCTTGTTTTGTTAGAAACCAAGCTCAAAAATCCGTACAGAAATCGAATTATTAAACAAAAAAATTTGAATTGGCGGGTGAAAAATTTGTAACAGGTCACCATGCCCCTTGAAATAAAAAATTTGATCCAGCTAAGGACGAATTTTTGAATTTTTTTACTTTTAGAATAAAACTGTTGTTTGACAAAATGGTTAACAATGTCAGATGTTCCATAAATTTGGTCTACAACCATTTTTTTGTTTTTCGAATGTACCCAGCAAGAGATCAATCTTGAAAAGAAGACGTTTTAAAAAGTTTCGGTTTTTTTTGACTACTACCATATCGAGATTTGACTACGATTTGACTACAACACCATGCTTAGCTGTTGTGTTTAAGTTTTCATGTTTTTCAGATGAACATCTTCCAAAGAGATGTGTTTGGTCAAAGTTGCGGGTCCACACACACATTCCACTATTTTGTCGGCGAAAGAAATGTCCAAATATTCTGTCCCGGTTCTATTCAAAACCTTATGTAGATCAGTCCATTTGTCATTTTTCGGTATTGTGTTACTGTAATTGAATAAAGAATGAATTATAAATACTTTTCATTTCTACCAAACAGGATTCGATATTTCTTTATACATACGAATAACATGATAATTTTATTATTGATCCATTTTATAAGCTTTTAAGAATGAATCAGGAATTGCCCCAAAAATTTTTGGGAAAGTTCAAGCTGGGAAAAAGCGAGCACTTCGATGAATATTTGGCAGCTAAAGATACTTTTTTATATCTCTGGTTTTTTTAATAGTCAATGAAGAGTAAAAATTTTGCAGGAGTTCCCTGGCTTGTGAGAAAGATGATTCAGTTCCAATCAGTTACCAAGGTTTTTGAAAAATCTAAGCAGGAAGGTCGCTATAACATGCAGAATATCACTTCCAAAGAAAGCCCCATTTATGAAAATTGGGCTCTGGGCGAAAGTTTTGAGGGCAAAGGACTTGATGGAACACAACACAAGGTGTGCTTTTTTTACGAGATGTACGAAAAAGTTTTTTCAATGACTCTACGCCTTTTTTGCTGAACTTGTGATTCTATAAATCAGGTAAATTCCATCTAGGCTTCTGGGAACTAAGTTTGGGAAACACACAAAAAATATAAAACACAGAATGCTAATTTGAGAGACTTCACTGTTTTTATAGGGTTATCGGCCGGCCGAAAATTTCGGCCGGCCAGGCCGAAAAGCCGAACTGAAGCCAAAAATTTCGGCCGGCCGAACTGAAACCAAAAATTCTAGGCCGGCCGACCAGAAAACAGAAAAGTTTCAGTTTCCTTGCGAAAAACATTGTCGTAGCTTTTTGTTATTTTTTTAAATTCCCACATTAAAAATATATTAAAATTTTTTTTTAATTTTCGTCAAAACATTTTAAAGGGGATTAAGGGCTGTATTGGGATGGGAAGGGAATAAAGGGGCCCACTTTTGTGGCCAAACGATAAAACAGTAAATAATGCCATATTTTGGCTGTCTTACCATGTTTTTCGACATGGGCCGTGGCAAAAAAACATCCATTTTTTGATCGTGAGTACTTCTCGGAATTATGTATAAGGTAAGTGAGTGCGCGCATCTCTAACTATCAAGCCCCCGCGACCCTTTGGGGGGGGGGGGCTTGGAGTTGAGATGCGCACACCCACATACCTTAGACACAAAACACTCGAAAGTGACTCTGGATGCATGAAAAAGCATGCATACCAGAGTTTATTTATGCGGTAGACCCCAGTATTCAAAACTATATTCAACATCTTCGCTTTTTCACCGAAGAGCATTTGCCCTCGTTCTACAAGGCCGGGCCAGAGGCCCAGCATCCGAAATTTCAGCCTAGCACTCAAGAAGTGCTAGGGCAAGGTGTAAACCCGCGGGGTCCACCGCGCTGATCTGCTTGGTCCATGAAAAGTACTCATACTTATGCCTGCACCACAAGTTCCTGGGTTTGAAAGTACCCTTAGACGCTTAGAAAATTAATACTCTAAGGATCCCAACCATCTCGAAAAGTGGCCCCTGTATTATTCCCTTCCCTTCCCAATACAGCCCGCAATCCCATTTAAATTGCTTTTCTTGTCCTTTTATGGCGAAGTTATTGTGTAAAAATAGTTTTTGACCATCCCAAAAAAGTCGGTTTTGGGGGGGTTGTATATGACAGTAGGTCGATTTTTTGGGCGGGGGGTATATTACAGTATTACAGGGGGGTTGGTTAAGTTAAGACTAGCCGAACAAAAAATCACATGGATGCGAAAATATATGGAATAGACTACAGAATGCGTCAAAAAAAGTAGCCGGTCGAGCCAAAAACCAACGAAATTTTCGGCCGGCTGTTCCGAAGGCCGAAAGATAGCCGAAGATCCCCCTTTATAGGACCATACTTGCTGATGCAAATAAGAATTTGACAAATTCGAATGCGCGCGGGACACTTCTCTTCTGTCTCTCACTGTACTCTTATGAGTCGCTCGAATTAACTCCAAAGAGTAGAGTGCGAGACGAAAGAGAAGTGTCCCGCGCGCATTCGAATTTGTCAAATTCTCATTTGCATCATCAAGTATGGTCCTTAAAGCCCAATTTTCATGTCTGTCCGCAGCTAAAACCTTCTCTACATTTGAGGCTTTCCTACAATGCATCTTTTTGCATTTTTCAGAGCAATATCTTTAAATTTTTTTGCAAGTATAGCGTCATATTAAAGCCGAAATTGAGGGCTCTCATTTAGTGGGGAAAAAAGTTTAATTAATTTTCTATAAAAAAGTATAAAATATCTAAATTTAGATAAAGTTTGACATGATGGGAGACGAGCTCACTGAAGAGCATTTTCGATTAGAAGATCCTAGCGACAAAGGCGACATCTACCACTACACTGTTGAGGGCGACCAGCTTGTGCTTGTGCGTCATCTTTACCGTTTGCTTTCAATAAACCTAAAAATTATTCAGAAACTTCAAAATCAATCCATCGTGTGCCGTCGCTTTTTCAAACGCATTCAGTGAAACTAAAGATCTAGAAAAAAGAATTTACACGCCATCTTATGCTCATCGCCTTTTACTTAATTTATTTTATTACAGTTAAACTTCCTTTTAGTCAAGTTCTATCAAGTTCGATCCCCAGCTAGCTCCAATTATATTCTTCCACCTTAACTTCGGCAATTTCAATCAACCATCCTAGCTTAATAGGTGCAAGTAGGCAGCATTAATTATAACATATCCTGCATAAAGAAAGTTTATTTTATTTTTTTTCAAACTTTTAAAGGGGCATGCCGAAGCTAATAAAGCTGGTGCTCGGGAATTAAAAAATCCTAATCATTGAACTTCTGTGGGAATTTTTCAGCTTAGTTTTCAACAAAAAAAGGCCTAGAATTTAATTTTAATTATGGTTTTGTTAAAAATCAAGTTAAAAAATTCGTACATAAGTCCAATGATTGGGATTTTTTTTGAATTCCCGGACACCACTTGCAATAGCGTAGGCATGCCCCCTTAAAGCTAAAATAAGCTTTGGTTTTATAATTATGAAAAAAGTTTGAAATAAATATTTCTTTGTTTAAAATATAATTTTCAACTAAAATTTTCATTTATTCAGTTAATTCAAGACGGACACAAACATGATATTCTTTCTTTTTTGTAGTTCGAGTGAAAAGTTTGATTCAGCTCTAACCCGGGCCTAAGCCCAAAAAGGGCAAACAGAAAAATAATCTTTTATAAATAAAAAATTACATATACGTATTAAAAGAGAAGTTTTGTAATTTTGTCCTTTTATAAATAACACCTCGACCTCTCGGAAAATTGGAAATTGAGTTTTCTGGTTTCAACGCAAGCCTGCGATGTGCTGAGTACGATAGTACCACATTCAGTCTACTTTTCTATGAGCTGTGGCCTCCAAAAGTTTGGCACTCAGAAAAACCAGTACATTTCTTAAAACAGTTCATACTTAGTAAAAAAAACTTATGATGTGCACTTTTTTAAGAGCCCATTGACGCAGAATGAGTTGCTCTTTCTAATGAGCACAAAAACTTCACAATTTGTTGTAAGTTTTGGCGAAAAATGTGTTTTTCTAAAAAAATCAGCTTTTTCGAACTCTAATTTTCGGCCAAAAAACCGCCATAGAAATCGGAAATCTGCCCGCTCCATCCTAATTTTTAGTGCATCAGAAAGAAAATTAATTTTTTCTTTTTCTGACGAAAAATTTCCCGAAAAAGTTGGGGGAGGCAAGAGGAAAAAGGTTTTTGAAGTTTGATATTCATCCAAACTCCTTTCAAACTCCAGATTTTTAACGTAAAACTTTTTTACATAGCAAACCGTCAATTTCGACACCGGATTCGTGATCGACATATCTGATTTGCTTATGTAACTACTCTTGGAAATATAATTTGACTACCATATTTCGAATACCTCTCAAGACAATAAATATTCGAATTAAATGGTATTGACTTGTTTGAATATTTATCGTCTTGAGAGAAATTTTGAAATAGGACAGTCAAATTATACTTCTAAGAGTAGTTTCATGAGCAAATCAGGTACGCTGATCGTGAATCCGGTGTAAAAATTGAGGGTTTGCTAAGCGAAAATTTTTTTTCACGCTAAGAGTTTAAAAGAGTCAGGACGACTGGCAAACTTCAAAGGCATTTTTGTCTTGCCTCCCCAACTTTTTGAGAACTTTTTTGCTAGAAATGCGAATTATAAAATTCTCTTTCTGATACATTAAAAATTAGGATGGAGCGGGCAGATTTCCGATTTCTATGGCGGTTTTTGGCCGAAAATTAGAGTTCGAAAAAGCTGATTTTTGTAGAATTAGAAAGAACAACTCATTCTGCGTCAAATGGGCTTTTAAAAAAGTGCACATCACGAGATTTTTACTAAGTATGAGCTGCTTTAAGAAATGTACTGGTTTTTCGGAGTGCCAAACTTTTGGAGGCCACAGCTCTGCGAATTCTCAGCATAAAGTGGCCAAATTCGATGTTATCGTACTCAGCACATCGCAAGTTTCCGTTCGAGGTCAAACACTAAATCTCCCATTTTCCGAGGGGTCTGATGAAAGGACAAAATTACAGAAATTCTCTTTCAAAGTTTTTCTCATTTCTTAGTCGATCGTTTTCGTCTTCAAAAAACGGGCAGTAAAATATAAAAAAATGCGGTCGTACCTAGCGAGGATCGAACTTGATAGGGTGGTTTTATTTATTCCAACTATGTATTGGTGCATCATAGCATTATTCACAAATAAAGTGCTTTGCAGTATAATATCTTTGTGTTTACATATTTCTTCTCTTTCTAGTCAAAAAAAAATCAGAAAATTCCATTCTTCCCACAAGCAAAAACATCTCAGTCAGAATATACAGTCGATGTAGCCCTTTGTCCAAGACAGTCAGATAACAGAGGGGTCAATCAAAACAAACCCCAGTAGTCTGCAATTCTCTAGCCATAGGCCAACAACCAATCACACACACTCCCAAGCGGCTTTGTTGATGCAATAGTGGCTATCTATCTATATAACAGCCGGCCGCTGTTCCCAGGCCCTAAATGCCTGCTATCTACTCGTCAGGCCGCCTCCTGTGTGTGATTTATTACATTGTGTTTGTTTGCTAGCACCACTTTTATCAGTTGTGAGTTTAGTCAAGCCTTGCTGATCAAAGATTGCTGGATTTTGCTATTTCTGGGCCATGCTGATTTATGTGTCCAAACTAGTTAGATATATATCGTTTTAGTCTGCTGAGTATTACCCCAGACCTCGTGACTTGATACTATTGCTCATGTTTTTTAGGATAGAGGAATTTATGGCACATGTTTAATTAAAGTCACATTGTTCGGTCCCATATTCCAATCTAAACCCTCTTTTTGGAATCTTTTGATATTAATGACTCTACGGTAAATATCGCTTGTATTCCAAAAACTTATTTCTTCGAAGCGTATTATTTTCGTCAATAAAAAGATCATTGTTAATCAGGGCTCGGAAATCAAAATTTTCAAATAAAGGACATTTTGGTAAAATAAAGGACATTTGGTCAAAAATTGCCATTTCATCCAGTGCTTTTTGATCTTTGAGCAACAAAAATGAAGATTTTGACCTAAAATCTCAAAAATTCTAAAGATTTCGGATCTCAAATGAAGGACAAATCTTTAAATAAAGGATGTTTCCGAGCCCTGTTGTTAATCATTATTTTTTAATTTAGTATTTGTAAATTTAGCGTATATTAACAAAATTGGCCGAAATTGACAAAAGATATCCAAATTTTTAATAATCCTACATTCAATTTTTCGTACAGATTTGTTTACTAGCGCACTTTTACCGAGTGCTATCAAATTCTTGTCACTTCTTGTCACGTTATTTTCTTTTCGAACTTATTGATGTTTCTATAGACAGTTTTGATTGGTTTTTGCATTTTTTTAAATTTTTTAACTTAGGCGCTGTGTTGGCTAGTGCCCATTAGAATGGGCTTAAAAGTGTTTCTCAAACTAGAGCACCAAAAAGCGCGCATTCGAAAAACTCCAAGAAGTCACAATTTTAAACGATTCGCCTGGCAGTCTTTCCCCAAAAAATTTCATTCTTGGCGCCTTAGCTGATCCCGTAGAGATTTACGACCATTGATTGCATGATGCACTTCGGAAGATCCTTGGCTTTTTCAATTCCGGGCACGACTTTAATTTTTCTTTTTTTGCTTCTATAAACTTTCGAAGCATTCTAAAATAAGAAAATTTTGTCTCTTTTGGACAGGCGGATTATCAGAAGTAATATACCGTATTTCCTCTAATTGCCGCCCCGAGGCGCTTTTTTCCGATCAACCTCCAGGGGGGTGTGGAAGTTACTTAGGTTTAAAAAAGTAGCCTCGATGGCGCATTGCGTAAGCGTTACCGTTTATTGGCCCCAATTAGACTTTTCGACGCCAGATTCGGAATCAGCGACCCAAATAACCCCTAGGACTGGTCAAACAAGCCAAAATATATAGCATGCCACCACGTGGGATCGAACCTGCACACTATTTTGGGACAAAAAACGCAAACGCTTACGCACTGCCATACTTGCGCGGGCGCCGGCGCCGGTGTGCGCCCGGAAATTTTTGAAAAAATTAGGGCGCCGGCGCTCGGCGCCGATTTTAATACAGCCCGGCGCCCGGTTCGGCGCCCGGTGCTTAATTTCAATACAGCCCGGCGCCCGGTTCGGCGCCCGGTGCCTAGAGAAAAGGACGAGCCCTCTCCATTTGGGTTTTTGAACTGTAAAAGTATCTCAATCAAAAGAAGCAGAAACTAGTCAGCAAATTAATAATTATTTTCAAGAAATAGAAGGAAGCTTGCCATTAGAAAATGATATACTAAAATTTGGGCGGAACGATACACAGTATACCCTACTTTAACTAAATTAGCTTATGATATTTTAGCTATTTCCGAAGTACAGCGGCAGTTGAAAGGTTATTCAGTGTAACAACAATGTTATCAGCATCTCGCAAAAGTAGAACAGGAAATATTCTCTTAAAAAGCAAAGCCATTTTAATTTATAATCGAGATTTAATTGAGGACTAAAAATATATAAAGCAGAAGTTAAATGAAAGAACTAAATCTTTTACTAGTATATAATTCACTTATTTAAAGCTCGGCGCCCGGTTCTGCGCCCGGCGCCAATTTTTGGGATGCCGGCGCCCGGTGCTGCACTCAGCGCCCATTTTTTGGGATGCCAGCGCCCGGTGGTGCGCCCGGCGCCCATTTTTTTTCGCGTGCAACTATGCGCACTGCGCCGTGGAGGCCATTTTTTTAAATCTAAGTAGCTTTCCCTCTTTAAGGCGGAGGGCTTATTGAAATTTCGGGTGAAAATCCAAAAGAAAATGCTCGCGGGAACTAAGAAAATGCATAAAAAACCTGTTCGAAAAAAATTTCTGCTCCGAGATACAATAGCTCAAAGTATAGGGGAGGCGGCAATGAGAGGAAATACGGTATTCCTAATTTTATGTGTTCAGTAATTGAAAAATTGTTTTTTAGTAGAAAAAAGTTAAGTTTTTCAATATTAGATTGCAGTTTTAGAATCCTTGAAGGTTTTGCTACGGTCTACTTCCAATATTTCGAAATTTTAATATAAGAAACAGACGGGTGGCAAAATAGGAATCGTTCCCTTTTTGGATTAGACATTAGCCGGGACATTCCAACTCAATTTGACATTCCAATTTCAAAATTGCTAAAAAAATTCCAAAAATATAATCAAATGCTACAACTCTAGTTTCGGTTGAATTGTAGTAAATTATAACGGGCACATACCCTTCTCCCGTTCTTATTCTAAATTTGAAATTTTGTTTGGTTGCAGAAGCCAAATGCAATCCCAAACACTGGCCGCCCTCGCCTTGTTTGTCTTTGTGAGTGGAGTTGTGGTGCAGGCAGCTGGTCCCGCCCAGATCCCCGACAAATTCCGTAAGCGTTATTATGGAATTTGTAAAATGTGATTATGATTTTTTAAATTAAGTTGGCTCTTGGGCAGTGGACAAGAGTGAAAACTTTGATGAGTACTTGGAGGCCAAGGGGTACTTAACTATCAAATTATAGTTACTAACTCCAGATATGGCTGGTCTTACAGATATGGCTGGTTCATGCGCCAGATGGTCAAACTCGCCAGGTTGGTTTTATGTGAACTGTAGTTAAGTACATTCAAACTCGGCGCTACTAGCGAATACCACCACCTGTAAGCCCCTCCCCTCAGAATCTGATCTTCCCGAAATCGCTGTTACTACCTTTTAAAACAACAAGTTTAGGCTCAAGACTTAGAGTCAGGGGTAGGCCACCGTATGAATGTTGTGACTTATAAACGTCTTGCGCACTTTTCCCTGGGTCTGGGACATATATTTTGGTACTTTTTACTGAAGTTTAAACCGAAGACGAAAAAAGAACAAAAAGAGAAGATACCTAAGTCAATGGCTGCTCACAAACCAATTAGCAGTCGAATTGTTTTTCTTCAAAATTTTTAAAAGCCTTTGAACCTGGCATATACTGACTTACTACTTAACAATCAAGAAAAAATTTCAACTAAAGTTTAAAAATGAGAATCGCGGGGGAGGTTATTTGCTAGTAGGGTCAAAACTTACAACAACAAAATGTTTGAAAATTGAAACTCAAAGATACAGAATAAGGCAAGGCGAGAACTCCGCCGGAGAAGATTCCCGGAATTTAAATTTTTTGACGTTTTTCGTGAAAAAAATAGGATTCTGACACCAGATTCGTGTTCAGCATGGTTGATTGACTGACCTACGACTAGGTACACTTTACGACTGGTACACCTTTTTGTAAAAGTTAAAAAAATGTGTTTAAACCACAATTTTGAGTCCATCCTAGCGGGCGCTGGCCTACCCTTGCCTAAGTGCACAAAAGCATCGAATAAAGTTAAAAAAAGTTAACAGGGGGACCAAGGCTAAATTGGGCACAAAAAATAAATAAGTATTAGTAAAAAAAGAGCAGTAGACTGTAATCGTAAAACCCCAAGTGCACCCCCCTGCAAAGAGTATTTTTCTCTAAGCGTCCTATTTTGGGTTCCCTTGATGTTTTTTAAGTTTTCTTTTTTGCAATGTGTAGCTCGCTAACTCAGGCTCAGGTTTAGGCTTAGGCTTAGGATTTTTAAAATTTTTACATAAGTTTGATGCCTTATTAAAAAGCTGAGACTCAGGACTAGATGCTTATGCACCATTGAAAAACTTTTTGAAGGGGCGTGCTCGTCACCGATGGGAATTCCCCTTTTAAAATAGTCTTTCTATATACCGTATTTCCTCTAATAACTCACCGGGTGAGTTATTTTTTGGATCGCTAAAAATTGGAAAAATTTTAGGTCGAACTCGAGATTTTTGGGTGAAAATATTAAATTCAAAAACTGGAATCGGTGGAGCTCGTGGGAATTAAGAAAACGCAATAAACAGCTTTGCAAAATATTTGTTCCGAGCTGAGATATAGGCCCTCAAAGTTGAGGGGGTGAGTTATTAGAGCAGGGTGAGCTATTAGAGGAAATACGGTAAGTTGAATATTGGTAATTCAGTTAAGTTTGATTCAGTTGCGAGGTAAATTATCGGCTCTCTCCTGTTATATCCAAAACTGTTACATCTAAAAATGGTTCTAGTTTTATCCGGTTCTCGCCAAAAGTTCTAGCACGGTTCTAGCTTTTCATTTTAAATTTTGTTATTTTCCATATAGTATTAGAGGGAAAGCCTGAAGTATTGTATCATAAATAAATTGAACTTAAAAGGCTAAAACCTTGCTGGAACTTTTGGCGAGAACCGGATAAAACTAGAACCATTTTTAGATGTAACAGTTTTGGATATAACAGGAGAGAGCCAAATTATCAGGGGTGTCGGCTTATTAGAGCATGTCAGCTTAATGGAGCATGTCGACTTATTAAAGGAAATACGGTATCTTAAATTTGACGATGAGTTTCAGATTTAAAAGCCTCTTTGGCTATGCTGAACACGACTAAGGTGTCAGAATTTGGTTTTTTCCTAACAGGGACGTTAAAAACTGAAATTTCTCGAAATTTTCTCCCGCGAAATTGTCTCGCGCGGGATTTTTCCATTCCTTAAAATAAGTGGTTTAATTTTTTGGTCATCTAAACACTTCAAAATCAAAGCTCTTTTATTTCCTTTACAACAAACTAAGGCAAAAAAACGCGTGGTTAAAAACGAAATTCAAAACAAGGTGGTATTTGGTGGAGACGTGTTATTTTGAAATTTTTTAACAGTAATAACCCGCCCACCACTTTCTTGATAAAAAAAACTAAAATTAGGCATCAGCTCAAAGTCATGTTTAAAACCTAAGTTGTATTGCAGCATCACCAAGATATTCACCAAGAAGGGCGACAATCTTTACAACTGCAAGATCTTGACCACCAAAAAGGATGTGGAGTGGGACAACTGGAAGGTAATATAACCATCTCTCCTATCACCTTACACAATTTGAATAAACTTTGCAGTTGGATGAGGAGTTCCAGGCCGAATACCTGGATGAGTCTCAGCACAAGGTTGGCCATTCAGTCATTGACCAGTTAATGTATGTAAACAGTTGTGTTTGTAGATCACCTTCTCCTACGACCCTGTCGGTGACAAGCTGATTGAAAAGCACATCAAGGTTGGATCTGACGAGAAAGGTGAGAACAACAGAAAATTTCTTAGTAGATTTATCAAAATAACTGCTATTCAGACGTCTACGAGTACACTATCGATGGGCAAGGCTATTTGGTGATGGTAAGTACTGCAATATTCGGTTCTATCTGCACTCGCCACTCGATGAACTTTTATGTAAACTAATGGATTGGTTTTCCGTTAAGGTCCTCCATCAAAAGTCAAGCAGCTTTGGAAACTGCGAAAAAAATACAATTTTAGAAAGGAGCAAGTTTTAAAAAAATTGCGAAAATGTGGGGAACGGGCGTTAACACACCTATGCCCAAAAAGTGATTTTCAAGTGAATCAGCTAAAAAGTAACAAAACGGCATCCGGACAAAAACGCGCGACAAATCTGGAAAAAGTCGTTTTTGTCTGGTTGCCAACAAAACAGTTAGTTTATTGGATGGAACCTCAAGGTTTCTGAAGTGTTCTACAGTAAATAAACCGAATTTTTCAGCGCATGGAGTATGGAGGTGTGGTCACAAAACGCTACTACAAAAGACTGCCTAAGCCAAGCATTGTTTATGGCTAAGCGACTCGCAATAATGGCATCCTATATATCTTCTACTCATCTTTTTGTAAAGTGAAAAATTGTTTTGTGAAGTCGTAATTTAACGATCTTTCAGAATAATATTGGCTAGTTACTGTAATAAATACTTTTTGCTACAAATCAAATTGAATTATTAAATGATTCAAGGAGGCCAAGAACTTAGAAGTTCTCAAACGGTTATAACTCCCTAACAGATACGATCTCGAAATTCTATTATTCTAACAAAGTTGTGTTGTACAGCACTAGTAAGCAAACTTTCCTAGAACCCAAAATTTATTTTATGTAAGACTGTACCAAAAAGTTTTGCGATTAGCATCAGTTTTTTTGCTTCTAATAACATAAAAAAGACCGAAACCTACTTGAAACTAGAGAATCGGGCGCTGCGATACATCGCAGCGCAACAACGCAGCGTACGCAGCAAATTCTGGCCGAAAATATCGCAGCGCAACAGCGTACGCAAGTTTCTGAAAACAGCGCATATCGCAGCGCAAATTTTAAGAACATCGCAGTCAATTTTTCGAAAAATGTTGCCCGTTTTTTCATTGTTATTTCTGTCATTTTTTAAAGAGAATCGGGCGCTGCAATACATCGCAGCGCAACATCGCAGCGCACGCAGCAAATTTGGGCCGAAAACATCGCAGCGCAACAGCGTACGCAAATTTTTGAAAACAACGCAAATCGCAGCGCAACCACGGATGGCCGAAAACCCGCAGCGCAAAAAAGCAAAACCGATACTCTACTTGAAACCGGCTTTTTCAAAAAAAATCCCCCCAAAAATAATGGTTTTTCGGAGAGAAGCAGGTTTCCTACATCATAGCTAGGGCAGTTGTGAAACCTTGCGTTAGTAGTTTAGTTGAATAGCCAAGAGACTAAAAATTCATTCGATACCAAACTTGTAAATAAAATATGGAAAAAAGTGTAAAATCGGGTGTGCACCGATGGAGATTAGAACCTATGACTAATTTTTAACGTATACTTTTAAGCGCCATATCTCAACATTTTCACGACCGAAAAAATTCTGTGAATTGGATTCTGTAGCCCTTGATCTGCATCACAACAAAGCGCTAAAACTATATTAGAATAACATAGAGTCCATTGAAATTTTGACTAATAAACTCTTTACGTTGCTAAAAATGTAATGTTTGCGTGAAATGAACATATCTCAGCACTAAAGTTTAATTTTCTTTTGGTGTCAAATAGGGTTGGCGAAGCGATTCTTCGTTTTCGACTTTTTCAGTCGAAAACTCGGAAAATTCCGACTTTCGACTTTCGATCCGAGTCGATTCTTCGAAAAAAACGATTTTCGACTTTCGATCCGAGTCGATTCTTCGAAAAAAAACGATTTTCGACTTTCGATCCGAGTCGATTCTTCGAAAAAAAACGATTTTCGACTTTCGATCCGAGTCGATTCTTCGAAAAAACGATTTTCGACTTTCGATCCGAGTCGATTCTTCGAAAAAAACGACTTTCGACTTTCGATCCGATCCGATTCTTCGAAAATTTTCGACTCCAATCGACTTTTCGATTCTTCGAATCGAAGAATCCGATCCTTCGCCAACCCTAGTGTCAAACAAAACCGCAGATTCAGGGCTATCGAATGGAGTTTTGGAGTTTTGAAGAAAAAAAGTTCTAGGTCTTTCAAATCGTTGGAATACTGGCCTACCCTGTGAAAGCAGTGAATAAGACATTTGAAGTCTTTTTCAGAATTCATATTTGTGACACATGTATTGTAAACGCGGAGCCAACTTTTATTGTAAATTTTTAGTGACCACTTGATAATGTTCCAAATATTTTCTCCACTATTTTATTTTCCCACATCACCGAGCCTGTCCAGATTGCTGAAGTTTTTAAGTATGTGGTTGACAATTTCTGCGTTGTTCCTCTTCTGGAGTATTGCCTTTCCGAGTCGGTCATTGTGTCAATAATTGGCTGAAACATTTATTTTATTTTTCTTCAGTTACACATAAAAATAAAAGTCAGTCATTTGTATGGACTCTACTTGAGACTCGTAGGTGTCTGAGCTGGGCTTGTCAGGAACTATATATTTTAAAAAGTCCACAAATTTTAATTTAATTTTTAGAGCCTAATTTTCCATTCTTATCTTTTGCGGTCAACTCTTTTATTTTATTTTCATGTTTTTTAACAATCTCCTTCAGACTAATCTTCTTCCAAACCGATCACCTTTCCCATTTTTCTGATAATTTATCTATTCCTTCGAGTCAAAAATCGCTTCCAACTCAGCTTTCAATAAATCGTCGTCAACATAGTAATTGTCTCGCAGCATCGCGTGTCAAACACGTCAAAAGACCGAATCGGGCTTGTATGCACGCTGTGAGTGTCTTATGATGTCGCTTCTAGCCACTCATTGTACGCACCATCTGAAGCTACAGCCAAGCGCGACCATAGTACGCAGGCCTTTAGAAAAAGTTGTTTTCATTCTCACAGTAAAGCTTCTTAGAAACATAAGCTAACATTTTGTTCCATAGCCCCGGGACCGACGGTTTTTTGAAGCCCTCTTGTACTAATTTAGTTGAACAATCTGATCTGAAAAATTGCAAGGATTTTAATTCTGCCTGTCGCTTTTGGATAAGACAAAATTTTGGGACTTTAAAAGCAAAGACTGATTAGTAAAACACCTCTAAAAAAGGGGTTTTGAGAATGCTGCTGGAGCTCCCATCCAAGTTTGGCGATCTTGTCGATTGTCAGTCGAGCGGTGAAAAGATTATCGTGTTGCAAAAGTACATTCTTCAGTAATTGTAAAATCAAGGCTATAAAATATGAAAAATATGACCACCGAAAGTGATAACAATGGAAAAAAGATTATTTTAGTGCATGGGTGACATCTACACTTTCTGAAAGTATTACACTTGTTGAAGAACCCCAACCCTTTTTTGTTTTGCTTCAAAATGGCAATTAGAACGGGATAAAATAATCCTTTTTCATTAAAAAATGGTCAAAATGTACCTTTTTCTGAGTTTTTTTCATATCACCCTTGCTGTAAAGCGACTTTTCGAGTGACCTAATAATAGTTGCAACAAACTTCTTGGTATATCTTACAACACCAGAACCTTTTCCGAACAAAAAATATGATTTTTTCACATACATTGAACTGAAGATCGAAGCGACGCACCACAGGACGTATGGCATACATAGGATACATGTCCATAAACTGTCTAATTCTTTGGTCTTGCATGCTGTTTTGTGGTGCCTGTCCAATAACAATACTAGATGCATCAGTGGTGTGCACAGAAAGCAAACAAATTATTAACATAACAACAACCACGGACATTTCAATAAAGTAAGCAATGGAGGAAGCTGGCCAAATTGTCAAACGTGCCATTTTTGCAACTATCTGAAAATTAGGATTAGATCGCGATATAGTCGAGTATACACTGTAATACACCGTATTATCTCTATTGAACGGGCCCTCTTTAATAAACGGGCCCTCTCGACTTTGAGGGCTTATATCTCGGAGCAGAGGGAATATTTTGCAAAGTTGTTTATCGCATTTTTTTAACTCCCATGAGCTCTTTCAGATTTTGGTTGAGCACCCGAAAAAAGCACCCGGGTTGGAAAATAATCCCCCATGCGGGTTAATAGAGAAAATCTTTATATAGTATTTGGACTGTGTCTGTACGGATTTTGAATTCCCGCCAAATATTTTTTCCGCCTATTTTGGCCTTTTTACCCCAAATTTTGGCGGTGGTCGAGTCCGTACTTTTCAAAAGCGATTACAGCAACTCATAAGCTATCGAATGAGCCTAAACTTGCCCTGGTGGGGTGCGGCCGTTGTGGCTGTTGCCCGATTACATGCACCAAATCAGAGGCTTTTAGCCTACTTTTGGCTATATTTGAATTCCTCTCGAGACCAAGCGGTAATACTTGGTGTCTAATTCATTGTCAAGTCATTTGTTGTGTCTCATAATTCATTGTTTGAATTTTTTGGGTGCAGAAATAATTTTTGCTGTTATTTGTGGTTTTGTGGATGGTGCTTGAATTTTCCTCTCACTATTTATGACTTATTTTAGGAAATTCGGTGGTCGTCTCTATTCAGTGCCTCCAATTGGTCGTCTACATAAAGTGCTTTCAAGTGGTTGTCTACAAGCTGTGCTCTAAGTGGTCGTCTACAACAGTGCCTCAAGTGGTTGTCTACATGCAGTGCTTCCAAGTAATCGTCTACATGCAGTGCCTTTCAGGTAGTCGTCTTTATACAGTGCCTTCAAATGGTCGTTTACATACAGTGCTTCAGGTGGTCGTCTTTTTACAGTGCCTCTAAATTTTATATTTGTGATTTATGCGTACGTTTGTGTGGTCAATAAAACAGATTCGCCCTTTAGAAGGTTTCATTGGTGTTAGGTATCAAGTGGTCTTTCATAAAAGTAAGGTACGCTTTTATTTGCTGTTAAAATCAAATTAAGAAGTTTCGGAAAAAAAAAGAACATAGTATTCATTTAGTCTGCGTCTCAATTGTGTGTCTTGTCTGAATAAAGCTATTTCGTTAAGGATTTTTTCAAACAGTTTCGAAAAGGCGCCAGAGGCGCCAGTCAAGCTAGTGCGTTAATAATCTCCTACTTATTGCAAAGATAATTGTATATTTTCAAGCGTAAAATTGATTGAAGGCAGAAAACACGATAAAAAGTGAACACAAATCTTTGCGAAACATAAGCTTTAATTAAATCAAAAAATATATATTGCAAAATAAATTAAATCTATCATGTTTTGCCACCCCTTTTGATTTTATTTAAAAACAAGCGGCTATTTTTCCAGAAAAAACTAGTTTCCAAAATTAAGCCAGCAAATGTAAAACATTTTTAGCGATTTTTTTTAATTTTTAATACAACATCCCTTTCTAGCAAATCAAACCTTACAGAAGAGATATAAATTTGCACAATATGTTAGAGACAACTTTTTGAAAATTATTTTGCAATCGCTTACAAAAATCTAAATACCGTATATGTTCTAATAGAGCCCCTCTCTAATATAGCCCCCTTCCTCGATTTTTGACTAGGGTCTCAGAGTTAGCACCATTTTTGATTGACAATTTCAAGATTTTTCAGGGATAGAAAAATAAAGCCCGGGGCTCTATTAGAGCATTTACGGTATACATATTTGCGTCTCACAATAGGGCAACAGTTATTTTGTCACAGATTTTTGTTTATTCCTTTTTATACCGAATTTTTGATATTTTTTACTAAGCAATAACAATATCAGGTAGCCAGAGTTCAGAGGGTGGCCAGATAAGCAGGCAAAACGAGCCCTGCATCTCTAGTTTCTAACTAGAGATAACCTCTTAGGCAAGAGTAAACTATATTGTGTAGCCCGAAAATGCCCAAAATCAAACGTTTTCCACGTTTTAGCTTTTAAAACATGCTTGAAGCATGTTTTTAGAATGCTGTCTACACTTTCTCGAATAAAAAATTTCGACGAAAATTTGACTTTTTGCCTTGATCCCCCAAGGCGATCCAACCTAAGAGGGTACATGGATGGCCAGAAAATGGTTGGTTTTTGGTACTCTACCTCGTTTTGGTCCCTGGAGCTGGGCAAAAAGAGCCTCTACATGCTATTTTGATCAAGGGTCTTGCTCGAGATCATGTCTAAGGTAAGTGAGTGCGCGCATCTCTAACCAACCAAGCCCCCTGCGGGGCTTGGTTGCTTGGGGTTGAGATGCGCACACCCACATACCTTAGACGCAAATCACTCAAAAGTGACTCTGGATGCATAAAAATGTATGCATACCAGAGTTTATTTATGCGGTAGGCCTCAGTTTACAAAACTATGTTTAAATTCTATTTTCTTGGAGTATCCATGGGCAGGGCGAACTCGTACTCGCAAAACTCGTATTTGACTAAACTCGTATTCTGTTGACTGAGGAAAAATAAAGTAAAAGCAGATTCACAGTTAGTATGAGTAGATTTTAAAGACAATAACGCTTATTAGTCGGATATATATTGGAATGTTGCCTTGTGAATGTGTGTTTAACTCATAAAAACAAGCAAATTTTGGTAGAATACGAGTTTTGTCAAATACGAGTTTTGCGAATACGAGTTCGCCCTGCCCGTATCCATGTACCCTCTTAGTTGGATTGCCTTGGAAGACCAAGGTAAAAAGTCAAATTTCGGTCGAAATTTTTTTTTCAAGAGAGTGTAGACAGCCACCTAAAAACATGTTTTATGCATGTTTTTAAAAGCTAAAACGTCGAAAAAATTTGATTTTGGGCATTTTTGGGCTACGCGGTATAGTGTATTTTAGCCACCTATTGCAGAATATAGCACAAAAAGGTAAAGTAGAAACCAAATCATTTTTTGACTTGCTTCCTACTTTTACCTTTTTGTGCTACATTAAAAAAGATCAACTGAATGATGCATCGCTAAAAAATAGAGTCGTAGGGCTACCTGACGGTGTTATACCTTAAAAAAGGTCAGAAAATTCGAGAGAAACAGGCAAAACAAAAATCTGTGACAAAAGAATTTAATCAGGTCAAAAAGTTTTGTTCCTCACAATATCTCCATCGAACAATCTCAATAATAGCACATTTGCAGGAAAAAAGAATTTATAAAAAGAAAAAGCATGGTTCTCTACTCCACCTCAAACTAATGATTACAAATCGGAAAATGTTTTCGAATGGGAAATTTCATGTACTCAAAAAGGATGCTTTCATAAACACTTCCAAATAAAGCCAATTTAGGAGAGCAACTCATTCAGCTGTGCCCTTACTTTGCCAAGTACTACTCAGAATCAAGAAACGACCGTATTTTCGAGCGTCTTTTCAAGTAAATAATGGTATAAGTTGTGGTAGTAATGCTCACATCATCAGACATCCATGTTTCTCGCTGTACTTACATAAGGATAAGCCAGAACATATGCATAAACGTCAAATGTGGGCGTTTGTTTGATAAATAAATTGTTGCTAGAGCACTAATCCCTCGACGTTCCCATATTTGGTTGCTCATTTTGCATCTTAAAGACCTTGTTAGAATGACAAGATGGAAACAAAAAGTTTAACAACAGAACAAGGAACTGGCGCCCTCTTCTAAATTAACGAAGAGCAGAAGAAAAATAGGAAAAAACAATGTTTTTCGTTTATGCAGTAAGCAGACTGTAAACAAGTAAAAAACGAAAAATACAAACTTACTTTCACAGTGATCACTTAAAGTGACTGAAAAATTTTACCCAACTTACTCTAATTATGCCTTCCACGGGTTTTGGATATCGGCCCGAAATTGTCTCAATTTTCAAAGAGTTAAAAAATCTTAGATTTTTAAATTTTATATTCGAAAGGGTGAATATAGTCGACACGTCATAGTCGAGAAATTTCAGTGAGGTTTGGGCTTGGTAGAAATCCAAAATATCGGGAGGCGTTTTAGTTTGACTCCCGCTCCCTTCTTTTTGTTTTTTATTTGTCGTTTGTAATGCTTTTAGAAACCTAGAACCCCTAGAACTTTTGAAATTCCTTTCGACCGAGCCGGGCCCACCCGGAAATACTTGGTCTAAAATACACCTCAAAATCCTGCCATTTTGAAATTTTCTTCTTTAAAACTTTCGCTTATCTCTGAACTACCGACCTATCCTTCAAACTGTTTTCAGCAATAATTTCTTGCTATCTTGATATTTATTTTTGAAAAATTATCTCCTTATCAACAATACCACAATTTTCAGGTAGAAAACGACTAACCAAGGATAAGCAACTCTAAGTTGCTTTCCATCCTGCATCAACGGCTGAAGACGAAAGGTGGTGTAGCAAGTTCCATCAATTGGTGGAAGAGAGCCGAGAAAATTCATCTGCTATTTCAATTTTCTCTGTTTGTGTTGGAAAGTCTTTGATGGAGAGTGGTATTAAGTTTGAGTGATATTGAATAACACAGACTCTTGCTTGATTTTCTAGATCTGTTCGGCATTGCACTCACAGTTGACTATAAAAATTAAGTTAAATTCTTATATCCTACTATTAAATCGAATCGGGTGCTGAAAACTATTTGTTAAGACCAAAATGTTGTTTTGATTATCCATAATCTCAATACTCTGGGTAGTTACCTACTCTGAGGCCGTCCACCACAAATTTGAAGGGTTTTTTCTGAATGGGCCAACAAAGAGCTCTAACTTGTCTAAAACAGCGCCCCAAGTACATCACTGAAGATTAAAATTTGGTTTTCTGTCATCAAACTTTCAGGTTGTACTCAAGTTGTCCAGCTGGACGTCCAGCTGTAAGAAGATGGACTACCTCAATATCTCGGCTGTTGATAAGTTCAAGCCAGGTTATGCTCTTCACCAGTGTTGGGAATTTCAAATTTCTCGTCCTCGTACTTCGTACCAGAAATTTTCGGGACTCGTACCTCGAACTGGTCCCGACTTTTTCAAATCGCTCGTACTCGTCTTCGTCCTCGTCTTTTTGTCGTCCTGTGTGTTTCGCTCGTACTTTGCTCGTACTTTATACTAAAAAGCAAAAAAGTCATTTTTATTTAAAAAAATCAGTCCTTTGCTCAAATGATTATATATTTTGTTGTTAAATGACAACGGAACGCAAATTTCTCAAAGTAATTTCAAGATTTTACTTTTTTATTGAAAAATACAAAAATAGGTACATTGCGAATTTCTTCGCATATTGTGAAGTGAGATTTCTGAAAAGGCTGAGGTCAAATTTCTGGCTTTACTTGTAAGTGCGAAACCATATTCCCATACTTCAGCGAGCTATGAGCATTGGAAGTAAAAAATAATTTTCTGCTAGACAAAAAAATTAAATTTTGAATTGGCACCTTTACTTTTTGGTACCAAGAGGTGCTCTATCCACCTGAAGGATACACCAACCCCCTGAAGGTTTATAACTGCCTGTAATATAACTTAATTTCTTCTAGGGTCCCCTATCTATACGGAGGGTACACCAATCACCTGTAGAGTACCTAAACTGCCTAGAAGCATCGTAAACTGATCAGCGCTACTTCATTCACCTGGAGGATACCCAAGTAGTAAAACGTACTCTAAGTGCCTGGAAGCTGCCCTAGCCGCCTGGAGGCTACCTGCCCTGCCTGGAGAGTGCCCTAATCAACTGGACTGGATGAAGCCCCAAAAAGGTACACCATCTACCTAGATGTTACACGGGATGTACACTGGATGTTATAATCTGCTTAGAGAACCTAAACTAGCTGCTATGTGCCGTAATTACGGAAAATCTGTGTAGCTGGCTCAGCTTGCCGGCTCGATCAGGGCCTCTACCGGGAGGTATAATGGACCTGGATATTTTGACAGACTGTAACCCTAACCACTCTGAGGGTATGTAGCAGGGCTGCAGCCGGTTTAAAAAAGAACCGGAAGCAGAAAAACAGAAGTGAAAAACACAGAAAAACAGAAGCAGAAAAACAGAAGTAAAACAGGCAATGTCCGTAACACACTATGTTTATTTTTGCAGCATGACCAAAACATATTTTCATCATTCAACATTTAGTAACGGCAAATTATTATGGACAAACAACAACATACTGAGATTCATAGGGGTTAGACTTTTTCGAGGCGGCACTGAATTGATCAACACCGAATTGATCAACACCGAATTGATCAACAACCGAATTGATAAACACCGAATTCAAATTAATTTTTTTGTCTTGTGAAGAGCTCCTATCATTAAAAATGTTTCTCCATAGTCCAATCTCAATTCTTCTGGATAATCCATGGGATAAACCACTGGATAATCCATCTCTTATTCGCCGATCGATGCATCCACCTAATCAAGTTGTCGTACGTTTAATCCAGTCCACTTAAGCGATTGAATTAACGGCAAATGCAAGCCGTTCAGCGTTTTTTTATCGTTTAAGATACTTTCTAGCAGTCTAGAGACTTGAATTTGTTTAGAGTCAGCATGAATTTCGAGCTGCTTACATCTGAGAAGAACAAGCCGATGCTTACAGATTCCGACAACTGCTTGTACTGGAAGATCATTTCAAGAGGAAAGCGAACTTATTGGCGGTGCATTCACTATCGGACTGGTTGGATGGCACTGAGAATACCAAATGCGACGGTAATTTGATTTTTCCTTTTTTGGAGGAAATTCGAGTTTTACAGGAAGAGCTGTCACCTTCGATAGAAAATGTGAAATAACTTCTGCCCACAATCATTATGGCGACAAGAATCATGCGGAAATGAAGCGCTTTCAGGTTTTTCACGCGGTTTTTTTTCGTGACAGTTATCGTATTAATCCAATAACTTTTAGGGAATCGTTCAGAAGCAAGCACTCTCTAGTAAAGACGCTCCTCGAAGCATAATTGGAAGTGCACTGAAAGAAGTGTCAAACGAAGCCTGGGTCTTATTCGCCGATCGTTCACAGCAAATAACATACGCAATATTCGACATGAGAAGAATTTGGAGCCAGCTAACCGAAGTCTCGAATTGCAGTGGTATGTGTTACTTTCGAGTGGGACCTATAGTTGTCTTTGGTCCGACAAACTCCAAAATGTAGGCAATGAAGTCTTCTCAAATTGATGGATGGAATGGAATGAGCGTATCCTAATTTTCTCCACAGACAAGTGCCTGGATTAACTCGTTGCTGAGAAGAACTCGCAGCCGATGGAACTTGAATGTAGTGCCTCCCCTTCCGACAACTTGTGGATAATATACGCTCGCTTGAACACATTCCTTTGTTCCCGTAGTCTTCTGTCTACTAACAGACCGAAGCAACAACCTATGAATTCGTGCTAAAGAAATACTCAAGATGCGCCCGAATCTCTCGCCAACAAGTCTGCTGTGGATTTTGAGCTTGGAGAATACAACGCATCAAGTTTTTTTCATCGTCTTTTACAAAAACGCATATTCCATGCCTGTTTTCAGAAGATTGGCCAAGGATCGAAATGCGAGGATGCTTTGTGCATTGCAGAGGTCGATGGTAAGAAATTATGAGAGGAAACAAGATTCTTTATGCTCCGATGCTGCATTCCCTTTGACATCAACATGATTCTGGTTTGGCTTTTGTTCCGGTCAAAAACGTATGAGTGGCGATGGATGAATTAAGTATATATGTGGCGCTTTGCTTGTTTTTAAAGTCTTCGTTACAGAATGAAGTTTGAAAATTCCAATTATGCAAATCAGCTGGAACCATTGTGGACTATTTTAGAACTCTTACATTGGTCGACCGATTGTGCCGGCAAGCGAAGAAATGCTAGTAAAACTCTTTCCCTTTCCAGTTGCGAATGTTTGCTTACAGGTATCTTCCAAAAACATGGAATGTGCGAGATTTGATCAAGACAGACGAGCCTAAGACAAGCAATGAATTGAATCATTCAAATGGACAAATGATCAACTATGGCTGCCCATCATCCGACAATCTGGAAGCTGATTGAAGGACCCAAATTGAATTA